>PVLA01000001.1:714309-1314309 GCA_004027455.1 Hydrochoerus hydrochaeris
CTAAAAAAAAAAAGCTGATTAAGGAAATGCAAAGACTTCTTGGGTATGTGTTTCATTGCTCAGCCCATGGTATCTCCAGGAGCCATTTGATTTTAATAGAAGTATCTCTCACTAAAACATCTCTCATCAGAAATGATTTCTATCATACATGACTAGTGAATTTACTGAAATGTGGATATGTATCAATATGCAAAAAGTACTATGTACTATGTGAAGAACCATTTTTTAAAATATAAGTATATGGAAATGTGGGAAGAAATAGATCAGAATATGCCAATATATTTTAAACTTACTACAAAAGTTATCCTGTAAAGTGGACAGAAAAGGGGAAAAAGGGATTTAAGCAATAAGTAAATCTGGGGTGAGATTTAAAGTTGTATTATATGATATATATTATTTGAAAGGTAGTTTAACCTTAATTTCTGCTAATATATTCATGTCATTATTGGAACATATTACTTTCTTTGGAAGGGTTGATGATTTAAGGATTCTTTCCTTCCAGTGAAAGGTGATTAAAACCATATGAGTAAATTAGGACACTTAATGTATGAACTAACTGAAGTAATCAAAAGGCTCCAAAACCTTTTTAGATTTTTAAAATTAAAATCCATGAAACCCTGAACTCCTTCTGTCCACTTTACTAGCAAATAGAAGTGAGCTGCCTAGTAATCAAATAAACAGTTTTCAATGGCATCAGTCTAAATATACATCAAAGGGTCCCATGACCTCCCATCGAAATTCCCAGTTCGATGATGTCTCAAATGACCTTGATGATTAACCAGATGTGCGGTTTTTGACATACAACCTGAATACACCTGTATAAATATATACATGAAACAGGAATTGGCAAACATTACTAAAACTCATAGAATAGTTTATATACATTAGTGGGTGGAAATATGCAAGTTATAAGCAGAGGCACTAAGTAGAAATATCTTGAAGAAGAATCTTATAATTTAGAGAAAAGTGTATGAAAGTTGGTAAGCACATTGAGTAAACATAGAGTAGATTCATATGATTATAAACATGTTTTAAAAAATTTAAAACATAGGGCTGGAGGTTTAGTCATCAGTACGAAAGCAAGCAAGCAAGCAAGAAAGGAAGGAGTTAACCATAATTTCAGTACCTAAAGAAATCTTTATTGATGCTTATTAATATGTAGCCACATATATCCATTCATATAATTAAACATATACCACTTTTGAAATGTTTACAAGTTACTTCTGTGGGGGTTTTTTACCATCAAAAGTAGAATTGCAGTAAAGATACTTTATAATCCTCTCTGTAAATTTTCTTAAATTGATATCCATAAAGGGAATTGTTCAGTCATGAGTATATGGTTTCAGATGACAATTTGAAAAATGACAATGATAAAACATTATTATGGTTTGAATTTGATGTCTTTCAATTATAAGAAAGGTTAAATATTTATATATTTATTGAATATTTCATTTATTATTAGGTCATTTTTCTTCTATATTTTTTCTTAAATTAAAAAATCAATATGTTACAGAAATTAATTTCTGTAAATTAATTTATTAATTTATAAAATTAATTTATAAAACAAATTAATTACAGAAATAATTTATTTATAAAAATAAATTAATTTATAAAATAAATTAATTACAGAAATATTATATACATATATTGTAAATGTTTTTGTAAGGTTTCTTTTTTCATCATATTTTATTAACAATTTTTTTATAAAAAGAAATTGTAAGATTTTTCTTGTCATGTTAGAGCACATGAGCAAAGCTCCTGCCTATAAAGACAGCAGTGGAATAACGGATGTGAAAAACCAATGAAAGCAAAATAAGAAGATTCTGTGATACTTAGAGAAAAGAGGAAAGTACCCTGAAATAAGTGCAAGTTAGTGTGGAAAATCAAGTCACCCCACTGGTGACACAGATGTGATTTCTGAGGAAAGATGTTGGGCAGTAGATGGGAACAATAAGTATTCTAAAAAGCACGTCATTGTTTTTCATTATGACAGAATAATAAAAAATTGCATAATAATTTAAAAGAAAATAGGTTTCCAAAACTCTAACATAGGTGGTCTTGATATGCTATATTGTTAATAGTGCACCAGGATTTAAAACCCACATTACTCACTCTCCTCTGCTCAGATGTATTATATTCTGTTCTAGTCATTCTACCTGTACTAGATTTGAGGGCACAGTAATAGGATATAGTACGGTAATCATCCTTCATTACCTATTAACTTAATCTAAAGCTCTGTAAAACCTACACTGTTTTACCATGACTGATCCTAATCAAATCTGGTTTATTGGATCTCTGGCTTGTTGGATCGCTGTTTTGTATTGATAGATTTTATTCAAAGCTATTATGATTGATAGGATCAAGTCTGAGAGTATAGGCAACTGCACTTAAGATGACAAGATTCACTAGAATATCCACTCTGGTTTATTACCTGCCTTTGAAGTTTTATACTGTCTACAATGTTTTATTTTACTAATATTGTTATTTACTGCTATACTCAATTATGCCTGATGATATAGACATTCTATTGAAGATAATAAGAAACAACACAGTAATCTTTGTAGATCACCTTGTACTGTGGTTTTATATGACTTTTTGGTTTCATGTTTTTATAGGAATTTGTTTTGTTTTGTCTTGCTAAGTTTTGTTTTTCCCTCTAATACAGAAAGGATAGAAATACATGTAGGGATTCATGCATGCATAGCTGTTTACTCTCTCACTGTTTGACTATCTACTTTGTCTGCTTAAATTTTGTAACTTGAACAACTATTTCTAAGAGGACAATATGTAATTTATTAACTAGTAATTTCTTATCATTTATCTTTTTTTTGAAATTCTGTATTAGCATACCTATGTTGCTAAGTTGTTACTGGATCATTGAACTTCTTTGCAGTCTCACTGTTTGAATGTCCACTTTGTATGTTTTAATTTTGTAACTTGAACAACTAGGTCTAAGAAGACCATATGTAATTTATCAACTAGTGATTTCTCACTGCTTATTTTTTTCTGAAATTCTGTATTGTTTCTACCCCTTTTTTGTGTTTTGCTTTTTTTCTTTTTAAATAAAAAAAAATTCAAATAAAAAAAAAGAAAATAGGTTTCCTTTCCTGTTGCTTTCCCCTTCTCCTCTACAGTCTTCAACCCCTCCTCTACCTCTTCTTCCGGTCCTGACTTATGCTCTCCGTGTTCTTCCCTTTCTCATCTTAACCACTTTTTGCTTTCATCCTTTCATTTCCTGTCTGCTGACCTCAGCCCTTAGTTTCCTGTATTATATCTCTAAAAACAGAGCTCAGTGCTGGGGTCTTGTGGGTATGTCCCCCCTTTAGTCAGTCATAGAACTGTCACACCCAGATATCTTTCTCTAACATTTGCAAGGCGCGAAGGGATGATGTGAGCATGAAGGAATGAGTGAAGGGACTTAAAATATCTGAATTTTCCTGAATTTACAGTCAGATATAGATCTGGTAATTTTTCTAATTCATTGCCCTCATTAAAGTCCTGGACATTTTTACACAAATTTTCACACCTTTGTTCTGTTCCACCCGTCATGCTTACTTTTTATTGTCCCTAATGTAAATGTTGGCACAAGCCACTCTATTACAATCCTTAAAAATATATTTGTGGAAGTTCATTCTTCCAAAGTTCTTCCCATAAAAAAATAACCCAATTAAGACAATATATCTGATTCAAATCTGACATGATTTTAGATGTTCCTCACAGGACATGAATTCTTTGGTAAGGTTCCAAAGTAAATATATTAAATCTCTCCTAGAAAATTTATGTTCCTTGGATTTTTCCCATTTCAATTTATGTCATTTAGAGTTGCTCTATATATTTCATTAGTGATTCTAATTGATCCAACACATTATTTATAGAAAGAACCTTTAGTCTACAAAGTTCCATTGTAATTACTTATTAAGATGTTACTTTCATTGTTCATAACATCTTAACTGGAATAAACTAAAATAAAAATCTAATTTACATTTCTCTATGTCCTTTTTGAGCTCACTTAATTCTTAATTCTTACAATAGCAGTTTAATCTTCCAGGGCAGAGATAACTTCCTAGAAGTTATATACAGAGTATCCATTTTCTGTTCTTGTAATGGTTGGATTGATAGCATTTCTGTCACTACTATTTAAACATTTTTCAGAGTATAATTGATTTTACTGTCAAAAATGTTTTCGAGGCAATTGACATAAGTATCTCAGGGTCAAAAGAATGACATATTCTTTCAAAAATCAGAAGGACTTGGCTCTAATCATAGAGGCATTTAGATGTAAGTTGTCTGATACATGATGTGATTTTAGGAGTTATTTACAGTTTTCATGTCAATAAATGTGCAAGAAATGATGAGTACAGGTGATATTTATTAGGAATAGCAAACACTGCTAATTCTAAACATTCTTTAATAATGCAATCAGATTTTGCACAGTTTTACTACCTTATAGTTGTATGACTGTAGAAAATTTATTTTTTGATCTAAATTTAAGTTTCATTGTTTAAAAGTAGCAATGGTTCCCCATATGTCTTAAAACTTCATTTTAAATATTATATGAATACCATCTACACAGAATTTTGGACAATGCCAAAATTTATAAGTGATAGTTAACTAATAAATGAGAAAGACGAAAACAATACTGTTGTATGTCCTTTGTGTGTTTTAGATCTTTTAAGCAAGACAGTTTATTAATTTTATAACTGTTATATAACTGAAGCTGCTGACATAAAGAGGCTTTTCAAAGGCTATTTAATTTGGCCAGAAATTCTGGAATAATTTTAGCAGCCTTCTTGGTTTTGTTGTTGCTGTTGCTGCTGTCGATTGGTGGTGTTTATTTGTTTTTGGTATTGGGTCTTGATAGTATTCTGGGATCATCTTGAACTCACTATGTAGTGCAGATTGGTCTTGAACTCATGAGGTTCCTCCTTCCCCAACCTCCAACCTGCTGGGATTACAGGTTTCATCACCACACCCAGCCAAACGATCTTCCTTTCTAAGCCTGTGCCAGTAGTGGCAAATCTATGCAATGCATGTTATTTGTTTTACTTTTAAGACAAAAGATGTTAATATATGAGCTGTTTTTTTTTTCTAAACCAAAATGTCAGGATTCAGGTTTAATTGCAGTGTTGGCACTTTGCAATAAATAAGTGAGTTTAGGGTTGCAGTTTGCGTACTCAGCTCTAACAGGTTTGCCATCACCTGTCTATGTCAACAGGTTAGTGAACAATTAGTTTATTTGGTTATTGGCAATTTACAAAAAAAAAGTTAAAATATAAATTCTGTTTTTTATAATGATGAGTTTTACTACCTAAAGGTAAACATTAGATAAATGTACAGTTTAAGTAATGCTTGCCAGCATTCAAACTTAAAACATGAAAAGCAAACCCTACAGGTGTATTCATTCAAAAATACTACTTGAGGAGACCTATTAAAGCCTGGCATTTTGGAAAGAACTTTAGGCCACTACCCTCTTTAAAATCAGGTATTTCTTAGTTCAATACTGAATTTTCCTAAAAAATTTACTTGCTAATGGTTGGTGGTCATCTTTTAAATCAAATAGTCTCTTCAGTATTAGAAAATGTAACATGCTTACTCAGATTTCTAAATTAATAGCTATTATGGAGCCAATATAAGAAGAAAATACTACTTTTAGATGAATTTAAGACCTTCTCTCTCTATTAAAACAATGAGTTGTTTCAGAGGAAAGGTAGAAAATTGATACCTAAACTTGGAAAGCTAATACCAAGTGGACAGTTAGTAAACATACATGTAAACTGAAGAATAAATATCATAACGATTAAGACGCTGATGCCATTAACATAAATAATTCTTACAAACATAAACCATTTAATATATTTGATTCAGAGATACAGATTTAAATAAATGAATTTTCCTTCATTTTTTGTAAGTTTTCGCCCTCTATTTTAAAGATGTCAAAAGCAATGTTTCTGAAAAGTATGTGCCATTGAAATACTGTTTATAATATGACATTTTTAAAGGTAGATCATGGAAAGGCACAGAAGTTCACTGACTGTGTCCTATTAACTATTTCTATGTCACATATTTTTTCCATAATTTTTCTCCCTACCACTCACAATAACCGTATGAGGTGGGCCTCAATACATTTATGCTATCTCTGAAATCACAGAACATAGACTAGTTATGCTAAGAACACAATTTATATTCATGATCACTTAATTTTTATAATACACATAAAAAAACATTAAAATACATCAATATGGCCTTCATTTCACTGATGTACAATAAATGTGTATAATTTAATATTTGCCATTTTCCTATATGTATGTAAAATGCCATAATATCTCATTTAACATATATTAACTACTTTATGGATGTCAGAGTTTTTACAAAAATATTATAAGTACATTTAATATATTTACATACACATAGTAATAGCATTTGAAATATATTTTGATCAGGGTTAATATTTCTAACAAATTAAAGTCCTAAACTACTAACTGGATGGAATTTTTAGCTACTAACTTACACTGTACTGTTTGACAACTAACTTTTTAAATTTCTGAGTACCTTCTGTTTTCAAGCACTATTTTCTTCTGGTTTTCCATCTTTTCTTAGATTCTTGTTCTTTTGCTGATTTTTCCACACTTTATTTAGATTCTAAGAAATAACATACTTGTATTGCCTAGTGTTTTTTTCTTGTGCTTATGGTGATTTTTCCACACTTTACTTAGACTCTAAGAAATAAAATACTTGTATTATCTAGTGTTTATTTTCTCCAGGAGGTGACACTTTATAGACTACATCCTCTAGATTATTCTTCAAATGTAGACATTGTAATAGCAGATGCTAATCAAATACAGTGAAATCAACAAAGAATTGACATGTATTCTCTTGAGTATATATCTTTGCATAAGCTTCTAAAATAAGAAAAATATAAAAAGGATTGATTACTTGATAACTATATCAAAAGTCAACATTTTCCATTTAATCAACTTTAAAAACAATTTAAATTTCATGCTTTTTGTTGAATTTGAAAATTACTGCTTTCCATAACTTATGAAGAACAAAAGTATTATGACTTTTGCTACAAAGGCATTTATCTCACCATCCAGATGCACACATTGGCAAAATAGTTTTAGAATCTTTGCTTTATACCTTTCTTATTTTAGATAAAAAAATTTCTACTTCCTTCAATGGTCAGTAGTAAATAGAGGAAATAAAACATTCAATCCATTCTGAAAATGAACTACATACAATATTGTGTTGCTCAAGAAACATTGCGAGTAATCAGTCCTCAATTATCACCAGAGTCTGAAAGTTATTTTATATTATAAAGCACAGAAGAGTGCTTGAAAATATAACTTACAATCCTAGTTGTATGAACTGGAAAAGGATATTTCAGAGGAAATTTGAACTTAAAAATCACAGAAGTTTTCACTAGAAGCTTCAGCTATCCAACTTACTGTCATGTATGAAGCAGCAAGAAAATGTGAAAAGTTTTAAAATCATCAAAGTAATTGCTAGGAAAATGGTAGAGAACAAATGGCACACAATGACTTCCTGCCTGGCTAGCCTTAACCCTGTCATACCTATCACGGTAAGTCAGGAGATAAGTAAATGGCAGAGAGAACTTTAAACACAGATGATACATATTTATATTCTTTCTTAAGAGAAAATTCTTACAAATAAATGATGCTTTGGGGGCTTCTACATTCTACATTATGAATGGAGCTATCTTCCTGAAGTAGAAAAGGATGGCTTTGGTGTTCTGGGAAACCAATAGTTGATGAAGCAGAAGCTTTAAGCTCCTTGCCACGCTTGGTATTGAAATATACTTTATCAGTGATGAATCAGAGTAGTTGCATGTTCCTTCTTGTCGCAATACTTTGCCAATGTCAAAGTGATCCATTATTCAAGCATGCCAATCTTCCTCAAAGCTCTTCTGTCACTTTTAGAGAAGAACATAGATGATAATCAGACATCTTTGATTCACACAGCACTGCAGCTGACATATGAAAAGATTTTTTAAAAGGAAAAGTAAACAGATTTCACAACTTTCATAGTCTTAACAAGAAAGACTAATTACTCAACTGAATAGTATTCCCTGTATTCTTGACAGCTAGACTTTGAAACAGTCATTTTTGTAAGCCTGTTAAAATATAAGTTATCTTATACTGTAATTAAAAATATAAATATGACTCCAGTTTTTTTGTATTAATAAATAAAGTAAAAACTACACCATCACAGAAAGTTTGAAAATAGAGGCAAAGTCATCCAGGGAGATTGGATGGCATTCTGTTTAAGCTATGGGATCAGGAGACTGACCTCTTGGATGTATAGCCCAGATCTAGAATCTAAGGTGAAAACTTACTCACTGTACTGAAGATATCTTTGCCTCTCTTTACATTTCTTTTACATAATTTGAGAAATTCATGTTTTGAGAATTAAATACCTACTGTAGTGTTGGAAACATGGCAAAGAAGAACCAAGATTCTTAACCTCTACCCAAAATCAATAATTGAACTGGAAGAGTCTATCAAGTGTAACTCAGGAATCAGTAGAAGCCTTAAAATTTCTATGGTGAGGTTTGGAGAGAAACTGTGTTTAATTTTGGCCAGTTTGAAGTCTCAGCAAATAGGCATTAACTGTTCCCACACCTCACCCTTCTTCCTGGTTGCTGCTCAAAGCACAGAGCACACAACTTGAAGGACCCCGAGTGCGTCACAAATGACCTTGTCCTCCAAATATCAGAGGTTTGGGCTCTGATTGATGATTGCTTCATTTCATCACAAAAGTGAAAAGGAAAAAGGGCAAGGCCATTGCTGTTTTACCTCCTACCATTATTGCAAGCTGTCTACTACTATTGAAGTAATTCTTAGATTTAAAAATCTAGTGAACTCCACTGTTTCATTACTTTCCTTTCATTTACTTGTTTAAGTCAGACATTAAAGAATAGGACATTCCACTGCAACTTACCACATGGGAAAAATTAAAAAGGGATCATACATACCCATGGAAAGATATAGGCTCCAGAAAGGACCTAAGATGACAATACATTCCCACCTCAGCATGTCACTTGACACCAAGACAGTTTATAGAAATTTTTAAAATTTAAAAATCAGATAAAACAAGAGCAGAAAATCTTGTGTATGTAAAGAATATCATTTCCAGGGTTACCATTTCATTAAATTCAAACACCTAATTTTTAACAACAAAAATTTATAAGGCATGTTAGTTTTCTACCACTGAGTAAAAATACCTGTGAATAAAAGTTTGGAAGATAAGAAGTTTATGTTGGTTTATGGTTTCAGAGGGTTCATCTGAACCAGGGTCAACTGGTTTTATGATTTGAGGCCCATGGTAAGGCAGAAAAAGAATTTGTGTAAGTGAAGTTAAGCTTACATAAAGTTAAACTGAAATACTAAAATTTGTGATGATAAATTTAAATACCCTCATAATTATAAAGTAAATAGCCTTGGCATATATACAAAAGGAAATAAGAGGGGAATGCAAATAATACATTACATAAAATCAACTAAATAAACAATTATAAAAAGACAAAACTTATACAGCTTATAGAAGATAATTTGTAAAATGATAGAAGCCAACTATTACCAGAATTATAAGTACAAATAAATTAAACTCTCCTCTCCATGACAAAGATTAGCAGAATGAAAACTCATGCTTCAAATATATGCTATCCACCAAGAGATTTGCACCTGCAATATAAAGACACAAATAGATTAACAGTGAAAGATACTGCGTGAAAATTACAACTAAAAGAGCAGAGGAGGCTTACTATAAAAGATAAACATGAAAACAAAACATTTTATGAGACAAAGAAATTGCATAGCAATAAAAAATTTCATGTAGCAGGAATGTGTAAAAATGTTACACATTTATGCAGCTAGTAATAGACTATCAAAATACACGAACCAAAACCTGGCAGAATTGACAGGTGAAATAGTTTTACGGCAGTACTTGTCAGGTAGATTAGGATCCTCCTCTCCCCCAGTAGATACTTTTCTTGTAAAAGAATTGCCTAGGGGACAAGTGCTGGCTTCAAGTGACTAAGAAAGAATTGTAACTTCATATCAAATCTTGGTTTCTCTAAATTATCAACACGTTTATTCTCTGCAGATGATACACACGTGAAGTTCTTTACATCCAGATCATTATGTAAGCCTTTATTTTTTACCTCCTCGTTGCTTCTAGAATGTTCTTTTTAATTTCTTCACTTTGGAGCCAAAGCTGTCAGCGATTGGCAGGTGAACAGCAACAGCCTGGTGGTAGCCTCACTGACAGCTCTCAAATGTCTCCTCCGTGTCAGGAGCCCACCCAGATGGGCAGCCGTCCAAGGCTGGGCATAGAGTGCAGCCAGACTGGGGGCTGTCGTTTCCTCCCTGTGGTCTCTGAGTCCAGCTGGGCTCTGATCATCACTGCTGCCACTCCTGGAGTTCCAGCAGAGCGACACTGGCTTCTGCAAATGCTGCTCGTTCAGAGGCCCAGCCCAGCCCTCATCATGACAGCAGCAGAGGACTAACCTCACAGCCACACTGTGGGGACTGCAGTGGAACCCCTCCGGCAGCCACTGCTGTGACTGCTACCTCTTTAGAGATTATCGTTTCACCCATGTCTAGTCTAGATGACAACCCCTCACACACTCCAGATGTCCCTGCCAGCCTTGCACACACATCAGTTGTTTCTACTCTTATTAGAGGGAAGCAGCTTTCTGTCTTTGGATATGTGGACCAGGTACATCTGTACAGATTGACACGACAGTATAGAAAGTCTGATTAGTAGACAGGAGACGGCACATGCATGGGCCCACCAGTGTGGCTACTACATATGCTACACTCCTCTTAATCTCACTGGGCCAGCTGGGAGCCTCTATGCTATGCTCGTCACCTCTGCACTGCAGCACATGCCACCGTAAAGACTCATTTGGATGGTTTTGTTGCTTACTCACATTTTGTGTCTCCAGTAAAGTGTATTGATCTGGTTTTACTAAAAGCTGTTAACACCACAGACTGCTAGTACTTAGAATGCCTAGCAGCCAGAGCATTGCTAGAAATCTCCAGAGAGCTGATTGCTGGCTGCAAAATGCTGCAAAAAGATGGCAGGAGTTACTAGTCCCAGATACCGAGGAACCACTGAGAGCTGCTGGCAATCACTGAATAAGGTGACAGTAACTGCTGAGAGCTGCTACCACTGAAAGCTCAGAGTTATGACATTAAGAACAGAGGGATATTGGTGGTGCTCAAAATTCAGAGGAACTAAAATTGCACTTTGCCTTTTTATGAAGTTCTTCTGACTGAACAAATGAACCTTCTGCCATTTGGTAACACTAGAAGGCTTCAATACTATATTCTCAATAATAAATAGAACCATGCTGGAAATAAGTAAGGAAACACAGGTCTAACACAATAAAACAACTAAACTTAACAATTATATACATATAAATGTTACACACGTTCTTCTTACATGTATGTTAAACCCTGTCCATGAGAGACATATGTAAGGCTACAAATTAAGATTAATTACATTTTAAAACATGAATATCATACAAACTATCTTCAGACAGAGACTAAAATGACAGCTTTCAAGGGATGGGAAATAGAATGAGGAGTCACAGTTCAACAAGCTTAGAGCTTCCACATTACAGGATAATAAATGTTATGGAGATACGTTGAAATGCATTTGACATCAATGAGCTTTAAAATGCTTAAGATGATAAATCACATTTTATGTATATTGTACTACAGTAAACATACCTCACAGATCTAGAGAAAACACTCTTTAATTCATTTGGAAACAGAAGAAACCTAGAATAGCAAAGGCAATTCTGGGCAACAAAGGCAAGGCAGGAGGCATCTGAATTCCTGACTTGAAACAGTACTATAAGGCCACAGTGATAGAATCAGGATGGCACTGACAAAGAAATTGACCTGAGGATCAGTGGAACAGATTAGAAGATGCAAGCACAACTACAAAGACACTCAGCCACCTGATACTTGACAAAGGGGCTAAATATGTCCACTGGAAGAAGGATAGCCTCTTTAATAAATGGTGCTGGAAAAATTGGCTCTCCACATGCCAAAGACTGAAACTAGATCCATGCCTATCACCATGCACAAAACTAAAGTCTAAATGGATTAGGGACCTAAATATCAAAACAGAAACACTGAATCTACTGGAAGACAAGGTAGGTAGAAGTCTTGGAGACCTAGGGATAGGCAGAAAATTCATGTACAAAATGCAAACTGCATGGGAAACACTTCAAAGAATCAACAACTGGGATCTCATATTATTGAAAAGTTTCTGCACCTCACAAGAAATCACCAACAGAGTAAAAAAAAAAAAACCCACAGAATGGGAAAGAATTTTATCCAGCACTTCCTCAGACAAAGGACTTATATCCAGAACATACTAAGAATTGAAAAACATCAAGCCCCCCAAATTCAAAGACCCTCTCCAAAAATGGGCATCTGAGATGAACACACAGTTCTCAGACGAAGATCTACAAATGACAAATAAATACATGAGGAAATGTTCAACATCACTGGTCATTCGAGAAATGTAAATTAAAACAACATTGAGATTTCATCTCACTCCGGAAAGAATAGCTGCCATCAAGAAATCAACTGATAACAAATGTTGGAGAGGCCACAGGGAAAAAGGAACACTGCTCCACTGTTGGTGGGAGTGTAGACTGGTGCAACCACTATGGAAATCAGTAAGGAGATTTCTCAGAAAACTAGGATTGGAAGCTCCATTCAATCCAGCTATTCCCCTCCTATTTTTCCAAAAAACCTGAAAAGGTCATATCACAGTGACTCATGTTCATAGCAACATCTTGGAAACAACCAAAATGCCCAACAACCACAGAGTGAATGAAAAAGATGTGGTATTTTTATACAATGGAATATTACTCAGCTATAAAAAGAATGATCTATGGCTTTCATGGGTAAATGGAGGCAACTTGAGACTATCATCATAAGTGAAATAAATAAGAGTCATTTATAAATATCACATTGTATTTCTAGTGTAAAAAATAATAAGAGCTATAGAAGTAGTAAAACCCAAAATGTGTAATTGCTATTGTAAAAAAGAGAGGAAAAGAAAGTGCTCTAAAGGATATAACTGCAAGTTTAAGTGTGTAGGATTGATAACCATATTACTAAGTTTTTGTTGTATTGTTGAACAGAACTGTTTGCAGTCTCACTGCTTGAATGTCCACCTTATGTGCTTTAATTTTGTAACTTGAACAACTATTTCTAAGAGGACAATATGTAATTTATCAACTAGTGATTTCTTACTGTTTTTTAAAAAATTCTGTATTATTTCTACCCTTTTTCTGTTTTGCTTTTTTTTTCTCTTCAAATAAAATTTTTAAAAAACGTTTACAGAAGATAAACTTCTTAAAGTGTACTTGGGCTGTTTTAAAAATTCTATGATTAATAATTATTATTATTATCTTTTTTAGGAGACATTTTAATACATGAGGAAACTAAGGTTATGAAAGAGGAAAGAACTGAATATTGGCATTAAGAAATAAGTCTACACTATGCTCCTCTGAGTGTAGCCAAGGGAGCTATTGGCAGCTACGGGTGATCCACTGATAAATCATTCATAATAAAATAAAGACATAAGGAATAAACATTTTAAAATGTTATAAAAATGTAAAAGAGCCTATGTAACCAAATATAAAGAATTAGATTCAATATATAATTGTTAATTTATTTTTCTATAATATCATTTTATTACATTTCAGATAGTTGACATTATCCTTAATGAAAAATATTCAGAGGTATTGCTCTTCCATACTATATATTGTGACACACACTCTTATAGTACAGATACATGATAAACAGAACAAAAACTGGTCCAATACTAATTTATACAGCAATTCACACTGGAGCTTTGTTTGAGGAGAGTATGATCTATTAAGACTAAACGTCCTTGTATTTTAAAGTGATAATGGTCTGTGTTTTAACCTTCAGTGAATAGAATAACTATCTCTACTTGAAAAAGAAAGTATGAATTTCCAATTAATGTTATTAAGTTTAATATACTTAGGAAAGAAAAAATTACTAAGAAATAAGTCATGAGAGCTAATATTTACCCAAAATAAATTTTGTTTCATGATAAGAAATGCACAACAAACTTTAGAATTTCTACTTTCAAGTTTACAGACCTAGTGAAATACTGCTATGTGCAGGAACTTAATTCTTACTTACCATGCGAGTAAATAGTATGGACTTACTGATAGGGAGAAGACCATTATTATAGAAACCATTTTATCAAACTGTTCTTAGAAGTTTTGCAACAAGTTACCTCAATAAACAGGGCCTCCTTCAAAAACAAACAGTAATCCCAGGCTTGGCTCCTATTCAGTCTCCTGGGACTGAAAATTGATGGGTATATATTTGGTACAGGATGTATTTTTTTTTCTTATCACATAGCTTAGTTGAAATGACTCCATTTTATGATAAAAACTGTCTCTTCATTGCTCCAAACCTCTTAGATAAAGTGAGATGATAATAAGTTCTGAGTGAAGCAGTATTATTTAAACAGATCAAGTATGGTTCAAAGGAATAAAGTTTTGTGGTAAGGCAGATATATAAAAATAAAGGGATTAATATCAGCATTTCCTGAGATCCCATGCCATGTTGGAACTTGGGGTGCTGGGAAAACAGGCAGCCAGCTCGCTGCTCTGGTGGATGGCTGTGAGCCTACTGGTGCGCGAGCTAAGAATCAAACATCCATCTCAAACCCTCCCCACCCCTGATAGCAAGTGAGAGCCAGAGATCTGAACATCTCTTGCAAGTTTGACTATATGCAATATAGCAAATAAGGGGGAATTTTCTTTTGTCATCTCTTTGAAGGCAAATATTTTTATCTCTATTTTACTCCGTTCTGATCAATGGTATTGCTCTATTCAATCAATATTCTATTTTTATAATTTTGGTATTTCCTTCAATATTGCTCTACCTGACTGAAAGAACAACTATTGTGAAGAAAATCAGATACACTATTGTACTTATTTCTGTTATCCCGGTAACCTGCTGTGAGGTTCTGTACCAATTTCACTGCACTGTCTCAATTGTCCTGTCTTGTTCTGCTGTATTTTACTACCTTCAAAATAGAATAAATAAAATAAAATAATAATAAATAAGAAAAACTAAAAAAAGTAAATAACAACAACAAAACAGATCAGTAAGGTACTGAGCAACCTGAAACATGATATAACTAAACAGATAATGGACTTAAAAAGCAAAAGCAGGAAAGAAAGTGCTCTAAAGGATATGTACATTTAAGTTTGTAGGATTAATAACCATGTTGCTAAGTTTTTGCTGGATCATTGAACAGAACTGTTTGCAGCCTCACTGTTTGAATGTCCACTTTGTATTCTTTAACTTTGTAACTTGAACAACTATATCCAAGAAGACAATATGTAATGTATCAACTAGTGATTTCTTACTGTTTATTTTTTTTGAAATTCTGTATAGTTTCTACCCTTTTTTCTGTTTTGCTTTTTTTCCCCTTTAAATAAAATTAAAATAAATAAATAAATAAATAAAGGAATTATGCAGGGAATTTAGTTCAGTGGCATAAGTGCTGGCCTGGCAAGCATGAGGTCGTGAGCTCAATCCCCAGTGCCAAAAATAAATAAGTAAATAAATAAATAAATGAATTAGAAATTCATAGAATAGATCCACTCTACCTTTCTTTCATGCTTTGTCACCAGAAGCTTTCTTGATGCATAGGTTTTATTTTTTGGTCAAAATATTTTGGACTTATTATGCATTAGCCCACCATATACTTGACAATACAAACTCTGCAACAATATTAGTTTGTATATTTTAAAAAGATCCTCTTTTGTAAAAATAACTATCTGAACCAGAAATCTAATATTTTAAAGTGTTGATTACATTATTATTTAAGTATTTTTCCTTCCCTATGTGAAGTCCTGAGTAACATTAACCAAGTAGTAGTAACTTATTTAAACATTTCTTGTGTAACTCTGCTTTAGCAGAACTAATTTAAAATGAGTTCATTTATTTTTCATTTATTTCAGCAACAGCAGACGAGTGCTATGAATTAAATGTTATCGATCTATGTGAAAATTACACTGTGAGGTTTTCTTTAATTGTGTGTCAAAATCTAGCTGGCTACAGAGGATATTTATTGTCACTTCCAACTATGAGGTCATGTTTTATTACCAATATTAAATTCAAGATAAATGCAGAAATATATTCCTGATAAAAAGTCAATGAAATATAGCATGTGTTAATTCATATTCAATAAATGAAGATTTCAAAAATATTTACACCCTATTCACTTTTAAGGCATTCAGAGCATTACAATATGTCACATTTATCAAGAAAACACCCGTTTTACTGTACTATCTTCAATAATACATTAGAATTATCCCTTTATATTGCAGCAAACACAGCAATTTTGAACTGAACCTTGGAATTCTGTAGGACATCTTTAAATGAATACTTAAATTTATTTCTAAAGTATCATTTAAACATAAATTTATCATGTGTAGTTATATACAGTCAAATTCTAATGCAAATTTGGGAAATACTATATATTTTTTATTTCATAGTCATAAGAAATTCTATTACAAATGAAATACAAATACTTAATTAATGATTTAAAGGGTTTTAAAGAGGGTTTATAAAGAAGTGACATCATGTTTTCAATGATCTTATTTTCAAAGAAGTGGTTTGTTGTACACATTTTGAAATGGTAAATAGAAAATAAATAAAGGAAAATCTCTACAGTAGTTGAATTCTTCAAGTATACTTGAGCTGAAATGCTAAAAACAATGTAATCTTTACATTGCATGTTTATTACCTGTTCACTTTAAACAAAATACATACAGATGTGGATTCTTTATTGGAGAAACAATGATAGCAATATATGCTTATTGTGTTAAGAGGTAGGACATCAGTATAAAAGCAAATCACCCTTTGAATAAAATGGATTTGAAAAAAAATAAATAACACAAAGGTACAAGCAAACAAAATGAAACAAAGCAAAAACTAAGTCATCCACATGGCTCCAGGTTCCAATTCAGCTCCACCCAAATTTATAATTTTACTTAATTTATCATACATTAGGTATGACTCAGATGTATATTTAAAAATTCAGAATGTTAGAGATGTGCCTCTCTTTGAGAAATTTTCTTTCTATTTTGTATCACAGAGATAAGTCTAAGAAATGAATGACCATTCTAATTCCAATTAAACTGACACAATAATTGATCACTCTTTCTGATTTATAAAGCATATTATAACTGATATTTGTAGTCTTATTGGTACAAAAAGGCACAATTGGCCTTGGTTGACTTGAATATTTTAAGTGAGCAGTCTCACCACTATTGTTATTAAAAGTCATTAAGTATGACTTTGGAGGGATTTTTAAATCCTCCTAGGAAAGCAATTTTTCATATTATGTGTACATACTTTTATCAGTACAAACTTTATCTGAATTAATAGGATTAAATGTATTGAAATATAACATAATTTTAAATATAATCATATGAAGATAAATCTAGGGAAGCAGTATCAATGGCTTCAAACTAGCAGCATTTGACTGATAGCCTCCAAGTCACAAAAATGGATTAAAAAAATCAAAAACATAAATTTAATGCTGACAGACAAGCTAAAATCTTGTCAGAACTGAAAATAAATTATAGGGCTGATGAAATCTGATTGAAAGAAGAAAAGGAAAAGCTATTTAAACTGAAAGTCCATTAGTCAATGATATACTCAACTTCACAAAACTAAACTACTACATATCATCTAGGAAATAATGTTGGAAGACGTGCCATCACCTCTCACCTGTCCCTGCTTCAGAAAATATATAAATTGAAAATGTGGTCAGCAATCCCTCTCTGCTCCCGACTCAGCATGCATGTTAATGTTCACATGCACATATCGTTTTTCTTTATTAGATAATAGAAATGCTAAAGAATCATTTGCTGACAGTGGAAGTGGTATGGCACTGTGCCATCACACCTTACTCATTGGGGTTGAATTTTTCATAAACATTCGCAGCAGTACAGGAAAAGTGTAGAAACTCTAATTTGTCATGTGATTCTGGAACTATGGGCAGTGTGTAGAAGAGGCAAGTAATCACAAAATTATCAATATAAGGTTCGAAACTTGGCCTTGGAATTGAACACATCTTGCTTTCCAAGTGTAAACTGAAGTATTAACATGAGGGCAGAAAACAATCCAGTCACTCTTAGCTGTGACAAACACTGCAACATTATCTTACAGTCTTTAAATATAGGGATGGAGGGAGAAATCTTCAAAGAATTATTGAAGAAAAAGAAACAGGAAACAAAGCTAAAACTAAATGAAATCTATCAGAGGAAAAGCATACTTCAAAGTGACCTACTGTGAGATACAGAAGAAAGAACCCGGGTTATGGAATTGTCTAAAGATTTCAGTAAGTTATGGCTCCATGAATTAAGAGTTTCAAGCTTGCAGAGCAACAACAACATAAAAGGAGGTGTAAAAATCGTCGATATTAATTATTAAAAAATGGGAAAAGAAGGACACAGACTTTTAAAAATGACTTTCAGAGAAGAGGGTAAAAAATCAAAGGAAAAGAAAACTCCAATGCTTTTGAAAACCTGAAAGTGAAGTGGGTTCATAAACACTATAGGAATCCAAGCAACCAAATTGATAAATTTGGAATTTAATTAGCTGAGCTCAGCAACCACTCACATGGACCCATTTCAGAGTTTCACTGAGTGGCCCTGAACTGGAAAATTACAAAGCTTTTAAACAGAGAATCACAAAAAGACATCCTGTTGGAAACAATTGAGCTTGAATCTTACATTAATTTTTGGTTGACACCTGTCTCCTGCTTCTTTTGTTGATCAGGTTAATTTTTCTCCTCATTCTGCTTTTCCCATGGGATTCATATCCTGTGTAATTTTCCGTTTTCCTGAGTTAAATACAGGGCACTAGTTAAATGCAGAGCTCAAGATGGCATCAGTTATGCCCCAGCTACAGCAAAAGATAACATTTGGAAGAATTAAAAATGAAAAATACTACTCCAAAAACACAAGAGAAGTCAAAATCATATCAAATATGATCTATAAGGCAAAAGACAGAAATCACAAGATAAACAATGAAAATATAATTAAGAAAATCATATAAATATTAACATAATATTTCGATCTACTTTATTTTTCAGTACTTAAATTTTATTTTGTTACTTCTTTCCAGCAGCTAAAGTGAGTTAAGCTTATCCAAGAAAAGATACCAAAGCAAAGTAAAAATAAACTGGAGTCCAAACCTTTTGAAAGGAAAACAATGTCTGTCAACTTTACTCATAAAAGATTCAATTTAGAATTAGTTTTTAGAATAAGAGCAAGAAATGCTACATCTGAAAGGTGAAATTTAGTGCCAACATGTACATAGTTTGTAATAAGAAAATAGGCTGTTTTCTAAGGCAGAATTTCCTGCCTCTGATGAAACCATAGAGTCAGAGAGAAAGGCATCCTTGTGTGGTTCTTAGTCTAAGTTCTTCCGCCACTTACACCTTCAGAGTTTTGGAAAACACGCGGGTGGGATGTGATGTTCCAGAGAGATTAAGTAAATCTACAATCAAATGAAAGTTAGCTCACACCACCTGTCCAGAGTACAGGAGAAATGGTTTGCATCACTTCTGTGGAAACAGTGGAGAAGATGATTATAGTTGCTGGTTGCACCAAAGAGAGATGGTACCATTCCACCTCCACCTCTTACCCTCAAACATCTATAAGTCAGCAGCCTTTGGAATAAAATTAGATCATTAAAGTATTTGTTACTTGTAGTTGCCTGAATGTCAAGACCTTACACAAATAATATTGATCACAATAGGCAATTGGTCAGTTTTCTGGAGACTAAAAAAGAATAATTGAGTCCTGAAAATAAGAATTTACAATTTCCAAAAAAAAAAAAAAAACATCTTTTCAGCTTTACTCATACAAGATTAAATTGAAAAGCCATGCAAAGGAAACAAAGGTAAAGTGCAAAATAAATCTCAGGCTTTCATAAAAATCTGGATGGTAGCTATCACATGTGTGATTGGCAACTCGTGAAAGGAACACAAATAATTTCTGTCTTTTGGTATGCATGTCCTATGGAATTATCTTGCCTGGGTGCTGGCAGAGCATGAGACTTACATCTAAATAGTGACAAAGATGATAGGGTGTTATGATCATGATTGATTACTCAAGACAGTGAGTTCCACCTTGCTTATAGTTCCAGTCTTTCTCCCTTTGATGGAGAACGTCACTGTGTTGGATATGTCCAGATGGCAAGAAAATTGAGGGTAGCCTCTGCCAGGCAAGAGTAAGCAGGTAAATAAAATGTCATCCAAATCTCTTGAGAAATCAAGCCCTTCTATGAATTATGCAAATGAGCTCAGAAATGGATCTTCTCTAGTCAGATCGGCAAATCAGACCTAAGCTAAGAACATGATCACAGCATTGTAAGAAACACTCACAGAGAAGGCATAGCTAAACCTAGATCTTTGTTCAGAACTCTGACTCATAGAAATTGTGAGATAATATATATGTGTTGTTTTATACCACTAAACTCTGGGAAAATGAAGTTTGTAACAACTGATAATGAGCATCAACTGTTATAACTCCTGAATTCATTAAGACATCTTAGAACACTGTGAGATCGTGCTGCCTAGTAAATCACTTCAGTTGGACAGGACAATTCAAGAGGTTAAATAATGGAAGAAAAGTTAGAGTAACTCAAATAGCCCCACTAAGTAATAAAAGTGAAAGATGGAGGCAAAAAAAAAAAGCAGAAAAATGTTATATAAATTTAAGAACTCCTCATTACTAAGCTTCGTTGAAAGAACTAAAATTAAGTGTACAGGAAACCTACTTAATTTTTGAAAGAGTGATTCCCTTAGATAATGGGGTTGCATTCAAAAGGTCTGTGATTCTTCAAGCCTTAAAATGGCCTGTAGGTCTCTACTATATTAGAGGCAAGAATCAATCTGAGAAAACTGCTGGGCCCCTAAAAAGATATATTTTCCCTTCCCCACTTTAGATGGGATGTGGTCCAGAAAAATAATAAAGGAAGAAAAAACAAAACAAAGCTTTGATAAGCCACACCTGAGGGACTGGAAACCACTGCAGTGAAGCAGAATTCAGGTCTAATTAAGAAGCTTTGCCTTTCTCCAAGTAGGAGTCCTGGTTTCTGGCAAGCAGAATTTCAGAATGACAGGCCTGGGGACTGCTGCTGTTGCCCATTGACTCATTTTCAAAGATAATTCTGTACATCAGTTATTCCTGTTAGCCACTGTTCATTAGCTACCCTGGGACCAAGGATCAATTTTAGAGTTTGGAAGACTCTATATCAGAAAATCCTGTGTTGAACCTGATATTCAGGCTACTTTCTGTCACATAGAATCATGAATGTTGAGACAGAAGCTGTGAATTGATGGGATAACTTGGTCTTTGTTTTCTCTTGACAGTGTTGAGTATATCTTACCTCATGGAAATATTCGCGGAGTAGAAGAAAACAGAAGTCGAAGATAAACAGTAGTAAACTTTCATGCTTAGATCAAGCAGTTTTTATTCTCCTCTTTGCAGTGAACTAACTGATAGGAAGGGCCTGCCTTGTCTATGAAATTTTGCATGATTATATTACTCTATCTGAAGCCACGGAACTTTAAGGAGAAGTGGAATATGTCATTTTCTAGCTAGGGTTTTAAGAAAATCAGCGCCAGGTGTGCCATCCCTCATCTCAATTCTGAGAAGGTAATAAAAGACTGGGACAAATGAAACTTCTGGTAACCTGCCTCTTTTTAAACTATAGAACCAAGCCTTTGGGCAGCCAGGATAGGAATGTCACGAACTGCTTGTCAGGCAAGCACAACTGACGACTGCAGCTGTCCTAGCCCATCCGACAACTCACAGGTGTCCGAGGAGCCTGTAAAATAGTCTTAAGAATTTTATCCCAATTTCCTTGTTGTGCTGTAAATGGTTTAGAAGAGAGTATAGACTTCGCAATTGACATTTATGAAATTTAACTTTTTCTCAAATGTAATCTAATTTCTAAAAAATAGCTAAAATTCTTTAGTTCTTCTACAAAATGGTATAACAATATAACCCCATAAAGTTATCTGAAAAGGTGTGGCCATGCATAATATGTGAATATAGGATGTCCCATTACTCGTATGTATATTACAACACACTATAAACTGTTCAAGACTAAGTAGAGGTAAGTGATAGCATATCTCATGTATATTAGATATCAGAAAGAAAACTTCATCATTTAATGCATGACCTACAAAGAGAAAGAAGGAATTAAAATTAGTTTAATTAATGAATTTCATTCACCATGACTGAACAAATTTTGACAGAATATGACAAGATCTGATAGATAGCAACTCATTAGGATGCCTTTCATTGATTCATCTATAATTAACTTTTAAAGGTTATAAATACAAGCTTATATGCACATTTAATTCATAAGAGTTTTTTATGTCTGATTAATTTCTAAATTCCTAGAAAGTACCTATAACTTCAATTTGGATCTTTAATATAATGAGATCTAAACATTAACTTGAACCAATAAAAATGTAAACTACTTTATTTGATGAATTTCTTGTCTTTTATCTTTTTGCAGATATATACTTGAACAGAAAGAGCGAGAGAGAGAGAGAGAGAGAGAGCATGCAATGAAAACCACTACCTGTTAATGTAGAATACAAAGGAATATGATGCAATATAGACAGTAACTGATTTGTCCAATTTAGCAGGCAGTCTATTTTACAAAAATGACAGAAAATATAACCAAATAAAGCAATCTTAGAGTTTTTATTATAAGATATTTTATATATAAATTATTTCTGACATCAATGTATCCTCTCTACTAAATGGAATCCCTTCTGAGGATTCAAAGAATATTTTAGGATAAATGTTTATATTCAAACTTTTACAAATTTTTGAGTTATTTGTCCTTTAAACATAAAGCCTTCATACACTTATTTAAAAGAATGAAAATGGTGTATTCTTGATGTGTGGCCTCTCAATAGCTATTTGATAAGAATGAATACTGTCTAACTCCTTAGTGAAAACTTGAATTACTGAGGTTTATGAGAGTTTTCATGAGCACATTTAAAGATTTTCTCTAAAATGAATTATAAATCCTAATAGAAAAGCAAACTGAGTTGACAGAAATTTTCATATGTTAGTTTTCAAAATGGAAAAAATTACCAATTTCATAAAAATTAGTTTGGCTCTATGTTACATGTATTATATGTTTTGTATAATATCTTAAATATGATACGTATGGATGAGCTATATTATACATTAAATCTATGAGATATAGGCATACATATGCACATACATATGTATGTACATGGATACATGTTGGAGACCACAAATTCACAAAAACTAATTTTACATTCTTCCTTAAGAAATGCACAGAAGTTTGGGATTATGTTATCACCCTTCTGAGACTTCTCATTAACTTTTTGGGATAGGCCATCCTCTCCCACCCACTAAGACTAACCTAAAGTTACTAAGATTAAAAAGAACATTCCAGAGGAGATTCTTCTTAAGATAAAATCATCCCCATCCACTTGAGTCATCCCAGAATTATCCATTGCCTGCTGAGTCATCCACCTCTGCATCTTCAGCTGACCTGGAATCTTCTGCTCGCCCTCCTACATTGTACACACACAGTAAATAGCGGCTGGTTGGGAGTATCCTGGTCTCTGAACATCCTGAATTGACCTCCAAGTCTCCCATCATAGGTTACTAAATGTGTCTCTGTTTCTTATTTCAACATTTTGCTGTACCCCTAGTACAGGCAGTTGGGGATCTTGACCAAGTCCTCAAAAGACACATATATATTATAAGTAGGTTTTTAAGTTACAGAAATGAATATTTATTGCTGCTGTGGCTTGTATCTTAACGTGTACCCCACAGCCTCATGTGCTTATAGGTGGGGCTTTTCATAGGTGTATGAATCTAGATTACATGAATGTGGATTAAGGCTGTGATACTAGAGTCAAGGGTAAATGGTGCCACTATTGGTTTGTCATGGCTCTGAGTGTGGACAATGTGAAGGCCTACCCAAAGTGCAAGCAGCACTGTACCAAAGCCTTTTAGCCTGGATGGGAGAAAGGGAAAGGGAAGCTTGCTGATGCTGCTTTCTGCCTGCTGCCCCTGCCTGCCCTGCATTGGGCTCTTTCTCCTCTGCAATTTCCCTCTCCCATGCCAGCCTACCTTGGAGCCAAGTAAGTATGGCCTTTCCAGTGGATGTTGGATAGTTTTGTCTCAGCAACAAAAAAAGTAACTAAGGCAATTACCACTTTTCTGCCTCTTGTTTATGAGCTCAAAAGATTACAAAAGCACACATCTTTATTAGGTGCCTTTTATGTTTTATATATGTGTATTATCTTTGATTTTTACTATAACCCTCACAAAGGAATATTGTAACAATTCCATGTTTGAAAAAATAAAATATGAGGGTCAAGAAAATGAAATATGAGGTCCCACATTTTAACCTGAACTTATCTAATTCTAAAAATTCTGTTTTGTTCCACTGCCCAAGAAAATGCTAATGCTTCTGAACTGACAAAGCCAAAGGCCAATAGGACTAAGTCCACTCTAAAGAAGTAATTCTTAGAAATCTTTAAAAGTACTTAGTTTCAAACATTCCCAACTACATATGTTCATCATTTTCTTTCCTGCTTATCAGAAAATTTATCATTTAGATAAATTAATAATATGATTTTAAGTTTATACAAGTGAAATATTTGGTGAAAGACATTTTTATTTTGTATACACAGCATTATTAATATCCATTTTCCAGTGATGATCTCCATATCCAATGGCATCACAGACTAATGAGATGACAAGTAGAGTAAAAATACAACTCTACATGTGTCACAGACTCAATTTGTTGACAAAGGCTGTAGAAATGTGGATTTCCTATGTTTATATGAAACAAAGAGACTCTCTTTGTGCACTTATCTGAGTTTTCTTAGAAATTAAATGGAAGGATACTTATTTCCATAGTTATCTCCAGAAAATAGGCCAATGTCCTAATCTCTAAAATCTATGGATGTGAACTTAACACAATAAAAAGTGACTTTGCAAATATTATTAATATTAAAAAATATAAATTTGACCGATTTTCTGAGTAAGCCACAAATGCAATTGCAAGCATTCTTGTTTAGAATGAGACATAAGTTCTGGCAAAGAAAACAATTCCTTGAAGGAAGCAACTGTACACCACACCACAGAATGTGAAGATGGAGGGAGAGACCCTAAGTCTCTACAACACGAAAAAGACAAGGGTGTACATTTTCCTCTAAAGCCTCCAGTCGTGGTTTATAGCTAGTCGTCTTCCCAAAGTCTCATGTGCCCATAGGTGGGTCTTTGTGGAGGTGATTGGACAGTGAGGGCATGATATGCCTCAGCAGATTAATCTACTGATGAGTTCATAGCTAAATTTGATATTGAAAAAGTAAAACCTGGTAAGAGAATATGGGTCCGTGAGAGTATGGCCTGGGAGGGTTTATCTCCTTCCCTCTTCCTTTGATTCTCTCTCTCTCTCTCTCTCTCTCTCTCTCTCTTTCTCTCTTTCTCTCCCTCTCTGCTTCCTTCCTGCCACACCATGAGCGATCCTCCTCTGCCATGCCACCATCCTATAGAGATGGTCTTCTGGTCTACTATGGGCATAAGCCTGTAAAAAAGGCAAGCCAAAATAAACCTTTCCTCCTCTTAATTTGTGGCTTTTGGGTGCTGTGACTTAGCTATGAGTAACTCAGACACTTCCAGAGGAAGGATAGCCTCAAGTAAACTGTTGCTTCGGCACAATAAAACTGATGTAGGATTTAGAAATCTGACCTCAAGACGGGAAGAAAGTAAAATGTGTGGATATCTTTAGAGAAATGTAAGGTTGTGATGAAAACCAATTAGTAGGAGAAGCAAGAGAGAAAATAAATGGTTGGCTGGTTATAAGAAAGTGGGGAATAAATTAATAGGAGAGGAACTCTTCCAGATCAAATGACTCTATTAAACAGTGGCCTCAGATATTGTTCTTTCAAAGTAACTTCAGTTTGGTTTGAATAATCTTTAAAGTTAATTATATTCCATGGACCTGTTAAAATAGTGAGACAATTAGGTGTGGCTAAGAAAGAGAGGCAAAAAAAATTCTAAATAGCAGCTGTTCTATATTGATTGAAAACATGCCCAATCACGAAGCAATCCTAGAAGCTTGCTATGGAGTGAAGGTAGACCTCACTAAACTAATGCAGCCAACCACTGAACAAATGAAAAATATAAATAATAACCAGCACCTTGTGTTTCAATAGGCATAAAATTATAAAGATGACTCACAGAATGATAAAGGATTTGCACTCAAATGTATAAAAAAATCTTAAATTGAAAAGAATTAACTCAGTTAAAAATAGGCAAAAAAAAAGATGCATAGAAATTCCCTCAGCATCCACACAAAAACAGTGAATGAGCCCAAGAAAAATACTCTGCATCGTTATGCAGCAGGTAAATGGAAATTAAAGCCACAACGAGATACACTGTACACACACTAGGATGGCAAGGATCAAAAGTCAGAAAATACCAAGTGTTGGCCCGGCTGGGAGTTGAAGTTTTCTTACACTATTCAGGCAGTGTAGAATAGTGTAACTTAAGAAAATGATCTGGGAATTCCTCAAATGGTTGAACAAAGAGCTACCATTTGACCCAGCAATTTCATTCCTAGACATATACCCAAGAAAATTAAAAAGTAGGCCCCCATGGAAATCTGTATATGAATATTTATAACATTTATAATAGTAGGTGACGATAACCTAAGTATTTATCAGATGTTGCCTGGATAGGAAAAAGATGACAAACCCTTACAATGAAATATCCTATGGCTATAAAAAATGAAGTAGTGATACATCGTTCAAAGTGGACTAACACTGAAAACATTATACTAACTTTAGTATATCCAGAACAGGAAAATCTGCAAAGACCAAAAATGGCCTAGTGATTACAAAGGGCTGGAGGAGGGAAGGTAGGAAGGAGAGTGATTACTAATTGCTACATAGTTTCTCTTCAAGGAAATGAAATACTCCAAACTGACTGCAGATATAGTAAAATGTACTAAAAATTATTAAGGTGTAGATCTTAAGTGGTAAACAGTCTACTATGTCAATTAGATTTTACTATAGCTAAAACAAATATAAGAAAGTCAGAAACTAATGCCTGGGCAGGATTCAGTTGAGGGATGAGTAAGCCGCATGGAGCCTCAAAGTGTAGCTAAGAAAGTTGTATTTCTAACCTTGATGCGGGTGCATGAATTTTTAATTTACTTGTTTTTGATAACCCATCTTTTATATGCATATGCATTTTTGTGAGAATAGTATATATTGTTAGACTAAATAGCAAGTAATTCAAAATTAATAAAGCAAAAATTGAGTATATTTATTTTAATTCAATTCTGACCATATTTCCATCATGACTTTCTTATATTGGATATTACTTCTCATGTGGTATGTTCCTGCTTTGGTTTAAAATTTTACTTAATAATTCACTAATATGAATCTGAAATTGGTTTCTTCAAGCAATGTTTCCTCTAACTCCAAATAAACTATTATTGGTTTTAAAGGATGTTTGGTTATTTAACTCATGCGTTAGTGTATTATAAATAATTTAAAGTGAATCAAATAGTTCCCATAATAGTTTATAACAACTGCCCGAAGTTCTAAATGCTAAATGCAAATGTTTCCTAAAACAATCTTTTCTCCAGTGTTACAGCTTCTTCTGTAGACCTACTCATAATTGTAGTAAATTGGGAGTTAAATTGGTCATATTTACTGCCCTGGAAAATACTGATATTGCTATATAAACTATTTAAAAGCAGATTACAATAATTTTTCCTTTACCTTAGATGTGTGGTTAAGTTGGGTGGAAAAAAAATTAATAACGGAGCAAACTAAAGCACCAACTCCTCAATGTGAGCTTAGCTGTTATTCCACCTTGGTTAAAGATCCACTTTGTAGAATGGTATGAGAAAAGACAGAGGTGCATTTGCACATCTCTTTTGCTCCCCTCAGGATCACCTTTCAGCAAGCAAAATGTGCTGCTGTCTCTTGGGACAGAGAATAAGTAGATTTTGGAAAGGGTGCCCACGGGCAGTGTAAAAGAGCACAGTTCACATTGTCTGAAATTGCTCCTGTCCTGGTTCATCCAGCAGTCAGTCTCCCATCTCTGGAGTGGAATAGGTGGTTATGCTAGCTTGAAATTCTGCTCTTGCAAATTGAGTATGGCAAGAATTCACATGCCCTGTCACCATAAAGTGCCTCAAAGCAAAGTAGCTATCCATATCAGGTCAGAGGGCAAAATGGGAGATGGCTGAAAGGTTTACTTGAATCCCCAATACATTATATGTATTTATACTGTACAGAACATTTATATGTATATGTACTGTATAATTAAACTACTTTCTAAAAGGCTTCTTAAATAGTCATTCTTCAATCTTACACAAACCTTTCTAAATTAATCATAAATTTCAGACACAGAGTATTTCTGTAAGGTCTCATTAGCCACACTTCTGACTTGCTATTTAGAGAAAGAAAAGATTTCTCATTCTTTTAGTTACATTTCAATGATGTTATACTCAATCAAGTGAAAAAGAGAAATTCCCTCAATCTGATTGTTGGATTTATAGGTAAAAACTTTCTATGTGAAATTTTAACAGTTTTGAATTCTCATGCTTCAGTTACAAATTTCATGCAAAATTCATACATATGCTACAACATCTTATGTTTTATTATAAAATAATGCCTTGTATGTGGAGGTCTTAGGTTGGATCCCCAGAATCACAAAAAAAAAAAAGAAAGAAAGAAAGAAAGAAAGAAAGAAAGAAAGAAAGAAAGAAAGAAAAAAAGGAAGAAAATGCCACATTTGCCTTTGAAGAAGTTTGTATTATTGAATACACTACCTATATTATTATTGTTTGGGGGGTTTCGTTGTTGTTTTTGTTTTTACTTTTTGTTTTTCTTGTCTGTGTTTTTTCCCCCTCTTTAAAATAAAATAAAATTTTTTTAAAATATCAAGTGCCTGTAACTGTATGGGCTTGTTTCTGTATCCTTTATTGTGTTCCATTGGTAAAACTATAATTTTAAAATGAATGAGTACCTGCTTTTGATCCCCAGCACTATGGAATTATATACATTTTAATATTTTAAATATTTTCACTAAAAATAATTTTATACAAATATTTATTGTACTACAAACACACATTAAAAATGTGTTGCACCTTCTCCATCCTAATCATTATTTCTCCTTTGTTATGACTTTGTTTACATTTTGTTGAAAGATACAAATGGTATATTTTAATCTCATCTAGATTTTATAAACATGTTTATATATATCAAAAGTTAATAAATATTTAAATATTTTGAGCAACTAGGCAATGAACAATGACCGAATTTATTTTGGTATCAGAAAGTCCAGGAATATGAACTTAATCATTAAAGTTTTTCTTTCTTTTTTTAAAAGTACTACTACTAATTCACCTGTGCATATCCTGCAAAAGACACAAGACTAGAAAAATACATACTTTGAGGCCCAGAGATTAAACTTGCTAGGATTTGGGCCAGTTTTCATCCTAGTCAAAGGTAAAGTGAAAACAGGGTTTGTTAACACTGCGCCTCAGGTTTCAAAAGTTGCATCCCTGATTGCAAAATTGTACATCAAACTGCATTTAACATTCTGGAATAAATCTGTAATCATCTGCGGAGAATGAAAACATGATCTTCTCTCTCACAGTCTCAAGTTAATTCTATAAAATTTCATGCTGTAAAATGGATGTTATTTATGAATCCATATCTGCACTTTGATCAACAATAGTCCTGCACATTTGGTACACAGAATGCACAATTCAAAACCATGGAAAAAGAGAAAAAATTACAGAAATAATGCTTGTGACGTTTAGATGATGAAGACAGCAGATATAAATTTTACTATTAAAATATTAATGAGTTTTAGAAAATAAAAGGCTGAAATTTTCAATAGTGGACATCAGCGAAAAGATCTATATTGAAATTCCAGAATAAGAATACAAAAACTAAATAAATAATTTGATAAATGATTTTAATAGCAAATTAGAATATTTTGAATACAGAATAAAATAGCAAAAATTGAAAAATATGCAAGCACACCCCCATGGACATAAAGGAAATTGTATACATAATATAAGTTTCAATTTTTAAAAGGGGGCATAGGTAATATGTGAAATCTGAATGTTTTTTCTAAAAATCTGTTAAAGACACCATGCTGAAGATTAAAAGATACTACAACTAATCAGAATGCATGTTCATACAAGTTGTAATAAAATGTACAAAGCTACTAAACACAAACAATATCTTAAAGACCATCAGATGGTAAAAACAGAAATGTACTAAACAATTAAGAATGCTAAATAAACAATACAAGACAGAAATCAAATAACTATATATCTGTAAATAGCAAAAAATGTTTGTATACATCCATAGCTCTATCTCTGAAAACATACTTTAAAAATAAAATTGAAGCAATTGTCTGTTTAAACAATCAATAGTAACAGTGAATGAGAAAAAATGAATCAAAAAGCTAATTGGAGAAACTTGAAAGCTAGAAGTTTGATATTTTTAGGAAATTATCACTAATTATGGCAAATATAATAAGGATAGGAGCTACATTGAAACACAGAAATATATACCTGAGTGTCATTGTCACCACCTAAATTGATTTAATTCATTTTCTTTATGTAAATTAACATATCTTCCTGGGTGGAGAACCATTATAATATCTTCCTTTGCAACTCTGTGACTGTTATCCATTTTTCAACAATAATGATTTGCATATCTGAGAGTTACCAAGAACTATGTTAGACACTGTAACTTAAAAAATAAATAAAACTGTTACTTTCTTTCTACAAAGCACATCATATTTGGAAAATAAGAAAGGTAAACAGAGTATTATGTTACAATATGAAACAAAAGGACCTAGTCAGAAAATACTGAATATTATAACTATATAACATAATAAGAACGTTAAGACTTAAATAGAAAATAGTAAGCAAGAAACCCTTTGTAATACCTACATGGTTTTTTTTTTAAAGCATCTGTTTCATATAAGAAATGCTAATACTAGAAGCAGCCCAAAAATTTCCTCTGTGCATTTCTACCCTATGTTCACTTTATTTCTAGCCAAGCTAGCATATAAATGGACAAGAAAATTCCACACTCATTATAACCCAGCAATCAGAGGGAACTGCAGACCACATACTAGGAAAACTAGCAGCCAAATGCAATAAGCATTACATAAAATTGACCAGGGGTCACAGAACACACATTCAAAATGCATATATATATATATATATATATATATATATATATATATATATATATATATATATCAGAACTCCTAAGCCAGTAGTCTCTTGCTTAGAACAACAGATTCTAGTAGCACAAGGGCTCTCAGGAGCACACGAGAACCCATGTCATATGATAGTGTAGCCAGAAATGTGCACTGTGTAACAAAGCTTGAGAGCAGCCTGAATATACTAGATGCACACTATCAGCATCAATGCTTGAAGGACAGTTGGCGCATTGTGATACGCCAATATGTGTTGATAAAACATTGATAATAAATTATTCTAACCATAAGTCATCACATACACAAAAATATCTATAAAATACTATGTTAACTGTAAACCACAAGGAAACATCTTTCATGATAAGAACAGGTGATCATGCACCCTTAGGATTGGTGATAAATAATCAGAGTGAAAAATACAGCTGAGCTGATGAGAAAGCATCGGTGAGAAGAGTCTTTGCTTGATACCACTGGAAAACTGAAGTGGGCTGAAACAGAAACAAAGTTAGAGATGCACTAATCACATAAAGATTTTTTCTCTCCATCTACAAGCTTTGCTTTCCCCTTTATTGTCTCTATTCCTAGTCAGAATTTTTCCGCTAATGAAAAAGTTATGCACATTATCATTCAGAAGTCTTTGCAAAGACAGAACTTGATCACTTATTATTTCTGTAATTATTCAAAGACTGTCTCTCATTATTTGTTTGTCATTGTCATGCTGGTTTGTGTCTCTTTCTGAGTCAATCCATGGGACCATGGAAGTAATGTGGTCTCTTTGGTTGCACATAAATTATTCCAGTAGGTAAATGTTAAAGTTGAACTATTCTAAACCAGCAGGGTTAATAGTACGAGAGTTTGAGTTTCTAAATAAATAAATAAGTAAAAGTTTTTACTAAAATTCCAGCACATAATACTCTAGGCAAGCAAAAAAGTAATAATATTCCTTAGTATTTTTTCTTAGAGAAAATTTAGAGGTATAATAAATTTAGTCAGGGGAGAAATGAAACATGTTGAAAGACCTTAAAACAAATGTCAAGTGTTGCACAAACAGAAAAATATATTCTACTATGTTAAGAAATTTTAAAAATTTATATTGAAAATACATAACTGCTGGAATTGGTTCAAGAAATAATTTATAATAACAATTGTAATAAATAACCTCTGTGAAGCAAGACAAGGAGATACACTTTCAATTGCTCTCATACGTACACATTCATTTTCTATGACTAACATAGAAGCATGTTCCTTCATTCAAAGATGCAAGTAAAAGGATACACTGATGAAAGATTTCAGGTCATGGATAAAGCCAGAATCAACATAAAAATCGATTTCTGCAGGCCAAGTGTTCTAGTCATTGGGTAACTATGTATCTTGTGACGGTGCAGTTAGATCACCAAGTGGTGGTATTAAATTTAAAAGTTTAAATGCAAAAAATTGATACTAGTGGAGGTAGACAGCCCATTATATATTATAATACAAATCGTTTAGTCAACTTTTTGTTCCGTAAAACAATTCTATACAGTGGGAGTCTTAAGTAACAGAAATTTATTTTCTCAAATTTTTGGAAGCTGTTAAGTTTCTGATCAAGGTGCCAGGGTTGCCAGTGTTTGTTGAGGCCTCTTTTTCTGGGTCGCGACAGTTTACTAGCTGCAATATTTCTGCAATCTCACAAGGCAGGAAGACAGCATGCTTTCCGTGGTCTCTTCTTTAAAGACATCAATCAGATTGCTGAGGAAGTAGGGCGTGGCAAAACTGCCTGGAGAAGTGGGCGGGGCCTGTCAATTTCAAATTCCCCCACCCCAACCGGATGATTCCAAGGACCTGTAGGTGGAACTTCTCACTAGCTCTGTAAAGAAATGGATCCCATAAAGGTTCCCAGGAGGAACCCACAGCGCTGCACCTCATTGTAGCCCACTCTGCAGCACCTAGACGCAGGGTATCTTTTTATTTTTACTCTTACCCCTTTTCTCTCTTTGTTCCACCCAAAAGTTTACTCCACGAGCCAGTTTTTCTCTTACTAGTTCACTTCTCAGTTTTCAAATAAACTTTTGGCCCCATTTTTGGCTTGTCTCATCCAATTCGTTTGAAATAGAAGGACCTGGGATCCTTTTAGTTAGTGAGGCATTTATAAAGGAGCTCACTGATAATGAGATCCTGAGGGTCACACTGATAATCTTAGCTACACCTCATTACCTTCTGAAAGCCCGATTCCCTCATACTAGCCCATTGGTGATAACACCTTCAACATACAAATTTAGGGGGATACATTTCAGTCTGTAGAAAGACATTTTTTCACTTCATATCAGTATGTTCTTGTACTTTACAATTATTATAACTATATATATATAATTATAAATTTTTGAAAAGACAAAATAGCATTTATCCACTAACCAGTATATAGTAACAGGTGTGTCTAAATGTAGTATTTCAGTTTTGACCCCATTTCTGTATATAGCAAACTTCTAAGGAAAAATTTTCAATTCACAATAATTATGCCTCAGAAAAACCTCACTGGCTACACTACTGCCCCTTGCAATGATAATTTATGGTATTATGCTGTAGTTTTACAAGGATAATGAAGAACAAAACATTAAAAAGTTATATGCTGTGCTTGGGACATTATTTAACATGAGACAATTAAAACTTAGGGATAAAATTCAGATTGAAATTTGTGTCACCCTTTCAAATAAATAGTTTGGAAGAAGAAAAGTATCATGAGAGTATTATAATTTTTTTATCAGTACTTGGGATCGAACTCATTACCTCCTGCTTATAAGGCAGGTTCTTATGCCGCTGAGCTAAATCCCCAGCCCTATAAAATTTTAAGATGTAAATTTACTGAAAATCACATACATTGACACCCTTCGTAGCTATTTTTATCCATTCATTGTATTTAGTAAGTTCTTAGCTAGGTACAGTAAGAAATTATTTTAAAACATCTGTTCTCAGGTAATTTGAAATACAGGATTAAAGTTTTAACAGCAAATAATTTTTAAACTTAGAAATGAAACTATAAGTGATGAATCTATATAAGAGAACTTAACCCTAGAGAGTATACAACTTAATTGTAAACTGTAGTGCTTAAAATTCTTCAAATTTGTGCTCCATCTCCACTACAAGATTTGGTTTCACTAACTGATCTATGCTATTAATTGAATTAAGTGTATAATTAATTGACATCAAAATGAAAAGTAACTTGGCTTTAATTTCATGCAGGAAATTAACCATCATGTCTTCACATGGATATATTGAGAACAGCAAATATTTCTTAAAATCTTTACATAAATGTAATTATCTCCAGATCATCTTTTGCTTTGAGAATGAAGAATTAGCTTAGCAAAATGTGTGAATATTTATCTCAAAAGATGAAATGCTAATTATGGTATCAAATGCAAAGAGTTTGTGTCTAGAATGGAATCAATTTAAGGTGGGTTGATAGGCTCATTTCTCAGAAATGCAAAACTGTTTTCTGCATGGAAATATTTAACCACAAATTAGTAATGTTGTTTTTTTTTGTTTTTTTTTTTTGTTAAAATTTTGTGGGATGGAAAAGAGTTGGTGGTTTTCACCACGTATTTTAAAGAAATGCCAGATGAATTCTGAAGCCTGGAATGGAGAAACCCTGCATACAATGAGTTACATCCTTCATGATAGCTTTCAGTGTTTTATAGTTTTCAGAGCTAATCAGAAGCAGTTTCAAGTAGACATTTCTTTATTTTAGCCTTAAGAACAGAGTCAGCTTTTTGAGCTGTAACCAGATGCTGATTTTATAACCTTAGCTATGTAGGCTAACGGCTAACAGCTCAGGCTCCGAGACTTTCAAAGTTATTTTTAGGACAAATCAGTTAATGAGCAGGTACAAACTTAAGCATAAATGAGCAGCAGGGCAAATGCAGCCCAATGTCAGGGAGAGTCTGAGATGTTAGTACAAATTGCAATTATTCAATTCAGTTATGGACAGTAGTGAATAGAGATGAACTATCACCAACTGCTGGCCAGTGAAAGGGTTGACTTTTTATGCATATAAAGAGAAAAGACACAGAAAATATAAACACAATGCATGTCAAAGTAGCTTATGCTTGTTACCTTTCATGCAAACAGAAAGCATGGTCTCCTTTTCTTTCTAGAGCTTCCCACATTCTACCCTGTTAGTTATAATAGCTGTGTTATAATTCTAATAAAAACTGCATGTTTGCTCTGTACTAGTTTGTTTGGCGGGACAAGGCTCTGAGTAATCTTTCAACATGTTATACAGGACTCTAAGAAGCAAGCAAGGTCATAATTCACTCTCCCTGCTACCATCATGCTACTTAACCTCAGGGTCTAACCTGCACCAAGAACAAATAGTTCAAAGAAAGGCCAAGTAAATCAATTAATTTGCATTGAGGAAATTGCATCAGCATTTAAGGAATAATTAAATCTCAGACAGAAAATGAAATTTTGCCTCAGATATGGCCCTGTAGTGCCTGAGACTTTTAACTGCAATTCTGATTTTCAATGCACAATGTAAAGGTGAGGAAAAGGAGACCAATACCAAAAATTACTCTTGGATGAATTAATTTTACCAGTTTTTCAAATAGTTATTTTGAAGGAAACATAATATTGTCCCAAAACTTCTAGCCAGAACATTTTTGAAACCCTGCTCAAAATTAAGAACAAATGTTTATTAAAATTATGTTCTACAGGGTCCAGGGATATAGCTCAACCACAAAGAGCCTGTCTGGCAAGTGAGAGGTCATGAGTTTGATTCCTGATACTAAAAAATAACAGAAAAAATTATGGTCCTCAAACAGTTCCTTTTCATAAAACATAGGCAAACTGATTATGTACATTTTCTTATGTACTCCTCTTTGGTGCCAAGCAACCATTATCTCTGTTTCTAACAATATCTTATATTTTTTAAAGAAAGTTTACTTTGTGTTTTACTGGTACATTTTAGATATTCATAATAAAAACATTTATCATTGAAGGTTTATAAGTGTACATCTTGCATCTTTTATGAGAGAAGAATAATTTTTGTTCTCATTTTACACAATCTCTTTGGATGGTAGCTGTGCCACCACAGGAAGGAAAAAAAAAATAAAAATAAAAACCCTTAGTCTTCTATCAAAACCAGATTGATCTTTTTACTGGAAAGATAAAGCATGGATAAGGAATCAACTTAAATTTATTCAACCTCCCCAAATGTGAATCATACAGGAGTGACGAAAGTAAAAAATAATTATAATTTATCTATTCTAGCAATGTGGGTAATGCCTAGTGATTAGTGCCACTGAGATTTTAAATTTTATTTTTCCAATCCATTTTAAACCTTATTCTCTAGTTTTATTTTAATCACAAGGAGCTACCACATATCCTCCCAGTAAACCCATCTTAGTTTAATTCATCTGAGTCATCAGGAAATGTTTATAACCTGAGCTAGACTGCTTGGGAGGCGAATTTTAATGCATGGTTATATGGTGCTTTTTTGGAAGAATATTTTTCCCACTTGTTTGTGGATGACTGAGTGAGGACAGTGGAAGAATCCAAAGCTTTCATCACACATAAGTGCAACAGGCTACAGAGGGAAGGGTAGGAGTGATGGCGTTAACTGACATGCGGAGCAGACACAGCTCTTGTCCTCAGAATGCAAATATGTTCGTGCTTCAAAGAGCCACAGTCAAATTTACCCATGGGGGCTGCTTGGTGGAAACTGCAGGAAAATCCATGATTTACCTCTATTAGATAATACATAGTCCTATGTAGTCACAAACAATCATAAAACACAATCACAATTTAGACTAAGGATGATCAATATTATACAGCAATCAAAACATTGAACATAACTTATGTCATTTAATCTTTTCTCTCCTGACCAGGGCTACTTTCCAGCTAGCTACCTGCTTCTTATAATGTTTGTCTCGTGATCTTTTCTCTTTCCTCCAAGTCTGTTAAGTGTATCGATACCCTAAGTCATTAGCACTGATTTCTACCTGAATGAACTGGGTAGAATTGCATTTTTTGCCACTGGGTGGAACTGTGTCAGTATTCCTGTCCTATGAGCTACGAGTGGGAAGTGGCAATAAAGCAGCTTAGGTTCTCATCCCTGGAAGTGTTCTACGTCTTTGGATTAGTACTGCTGCCAGGGATATCACTGGAACTGTATCCTTGAAGGGGAGAGGGGAAAACAAGAATTGCAATTGGAAGGAAACCCTTCAACCTCTTTTAAGAAGGCATGAGTGAGCTGAAGCACATTAGCTTCTGTATCTGAAGAACTCTGTTCATATATCTCCTGCCATGAATCATTTTCTCTTCTTGTGAGCTTTAGAGCTGTCCAAGGACTATTCCTTGATATGCTTTAATATTGTATTCAATCTGGTACCTCCTTATGGAGAATTTTATCTGTTATAATTTGACCTCTAATTTATATTTTCCAATTTAGCCTGTTCCTCCATAGTAATAGCACCCAGCATTTGTTGACCATTTTAATTGTGTTAATAATAGCCCTAAACATTTTAACTTTACATATATTAGCTCTTCTAAGCCTCAGAGAATCCAGATGAAACTGGATTGTCATTTCAAATTTCAGATGTGAAACTTGAGTATATTTGATATTCAATTATTGATTAGCTTTGTTGTTATCATTGTTGTTTTTAAATTCTGTGCTTCATTAAATATGTATATTACATGCTGAAAAGAAACATAGAAATCAAATTTTCCTCTTCCCATTTTTTTCTATATATGCTGGAAGTACAGTTCATTTTAAATTGTGCTATATTTAACTTTATTTTACAAAATTATAACCATAGAAGTGCTGTAGGTGATGAGTTATCAGCATATTTTGCATTTCCTTTTGATTTTCTTTTGTAAAGAGGAAGATATAATATATCTACATTGAGAGAACAGTACACATTTCAATAGTAAATGTGTCATCTCACTCATAATTTGCTGGCAATGAATTTCTTAAATGTATGTGTAAAATATCCTTTGTATTTTCTCAATAGAGAACAGCTTGAAAGTCTCACATTGGAAGAGCAATTTCCCCTCAGCTTCCACTCTGCCGCCACCCACCCTTTCTTTGCCTTTGCTTGTTCTTTTCAAGCTTGTTCTGATCATTATGTTGTTATACTTCTTTGCTATTAGTTAAGAGGTTTATTTATGGCATCCCCAATCACGCTGGATAGCAGCACAAGAAGGGATTTCAGAAGATTAAAGTTCCCTCTTGAATATGCCAACACTTTAGTATTAATTGTTGATTTTGTAGTTAACATGACTGCAGGCCAGCTGGCTTCCTTGCTGAGCTTGTTCATCAAGCACACGCCAACTGACACTTCAAGATGCTCTGAACTTTGTTAATGTGTGCCTGTAAGTCTGAAGCTGTCACTTTCCTCTGCGGTGAACAATCGCGCGCATTTCTACATTCACACGACTGCTGCAAAGCATCCTGAACCAGCCCACGCTGTTCTGCAAGGTAAGGGACAAATGGTAAACAAAAGAACAATGCACAACAGTATAATGAATTGGGATTCGGGGTTACCCAGAATGCAAGAGGGAAATAAGGATTTATACAATGTCTAGAAATAAAAAACTCAGAATAGATGAGACTGATGGTAGGTCATTGTGGGAAAAGTACAGGAGTTTAAAAAGTCAAAAGAAAAGTTAATACATTTCTCATCCATAGAAGGCTATGTTGTTTAAAATACTACTGGGAATTCTGTTATGTTATGAGACTAGCTTAAGGAGCTCCAACTACTCTTTGTTAATGGCTAAAAGAAATGATTTTTTTTTCCCTCATCAAGATGGTTGATTTTTATTTTTCTATATGATTATCAGATTTTCTGAATGTCACTGAAGATTTCAAATCTTTGTACAATTTGTCACAACAATTATGTAACAGCTTTTGATAATATATTTTTTGCCTTCTATTCACTTTTTTTCTGTAACAATAAAAATAAATATTTTTGTGTTATCCTTAAAAAACCAGAATGTTTGTGCAAACACACCATGAAAGGCTGATAAGGTTCTGCATTTCAGAAGCACGAACTCTAGAACATATCACTGATTTGTATTAAAATAAAAAAGAAACAAGGCCAATGAGAATGCTGGCTAGACAAAAGATATTGCAAGGATTATTAGGTGCAAAATCAGTATAATCTATACTGAAGTCCAAAATCCTGGCAAAGATAGGAATATTTCATATAGTCAACTCCTGTGGGTTTTTAGTAATAACATATTTATGTAGTAACCATCATATCAGATCTACAAAAAATAGGAATAAATAGCGTTTTTTTCTTTATACTTATACATGGAGTTGACAATACAGTTTGGTGGTTCTGGCTGTTTCTTTTTCCAAAAGAAATATGTGTGAAAAACGCAATATGTGTTCATGAACAAATTTTTCAGACTAGTTCCAAACAAAACTAAATAGTGCCTGTCATTATTGTTTACATTTCAGAAACACATTGTATTACCTTAAAGACAGTGGATTGGAAAAGAGAGCCTAACGATAAAATGGCTCCCCAATTTAAAAGTATATGCAGATTTCCCTCGAAATTGCATTGCTTATAATTGAAGAATGTTGTAGGCTTATCGGAAATATGCTATACTCAGGGTTTGTGCATATATTAGTATTTTAGAGATTCACTCTTCATTACAGCAAGCCATTAAACACCAGCTACACCAAAGCCATCTGTCCCATTGGATTTGTTCTTACCGGAAAATCACATGGTAGTTATAACAGACTTTAGAATAAACTGCAGTAACTAGAAGTGATTAAGTTTATAAAGCAGAAAAACAAAAATAAAAGTCATGTATTCATTCATTCAATATATTTGCATTGGTGCTTACTATCAAACTCTATTCTAGGCACTGGAAAGTCAGGATTCAACAAAACAGAAAAATACTCCTATTGTGAAGGGCTTTACTGCATCAAGAGAACCATCTAACAAGATGAAAAAGTAAAATACATAGATTAAAAATAGATTGTTTCAAAGTAGTTTAAATTCATGGCAGAATTTTCAGGAAATATCACTCATATAACTCTCTCTTATATATACACATCTTCCCCTTTGATCGACTTACCCCCACCACGTGGTACATTTGTTACAATTGATATGAACCTATATTGATGTATCATTATTATCCAAAATGTACAGTTTACAATAGGCTTCATTCTGTGTCCTGTGAGTTTGGACAAATGCTTTGTCAAGTATCCACTGTTATGATGTCACCCTGAATGTGGGTGATATCTATCAATAGGCTTGTAGTCTGGACAGAATAAAAAGGGAATTAAAATTCTCCCCTTGAGGAGAAGAGCTCTGGACCCCCCTACTGCCTTTGTATGTGGCCATCATTCCTTCTGCCTGCAGGCATAGACTCTTCAGCTTTTCAATGCTGACTCTTTAGCTTCAGACACAAAGTCACACTGGTGACTCTGCACTGAGCTCATGAACATTTGACCTTCAACTGTTACTGTAGCTCTTGGCTTTCCAGTACTTAAGTCAGTCATGTTGGATTCTTCTGCGTGCAATCCAGTAGAAAGACCCTAGGACTCTTCCACTTCTAATCCTGTATCCCTAGGCAGTAAATCCTTTGTGTGGTTATGTATATACTTTCTATTGAGTCTACTCAATACCTACTTATATTGAAACCATTTCTCAGAGCTTTAACTCATACATCCCCTCAAATTGTGATTCTCTTTATTCACATTTTGTCTTCTCAGCTTAGGATACAGTGGTTTGCCTTGCAGCTGAATTTCTCCCACAGATCCAAAGTAAATTGCTGATGTTTTAGTTCTTCTAGTTTTCTTTGTTATTAGAATGTAGTGACAACTTCCAACTTCTTACAAGAGAGCCTGAAAATTAGAAGATGATGCATCAATAAATAACTTTCAAGATAGTAGTTATAAATGACAAAAGATATAGAATAAGAAATATGTTTGAACAATATTATTTTTAAAATTTAAGTAAAGGATACTGAGCAAATGCTGAAGAGAGACTGAAAGTTGTACAGATTGGAGAAGAAGCATTTGAAACAGTAAAAAAAAAAAGAAGCAAATTTATTTACTGGGTCAGTTGAACAGAGTAAACAAGAGAAAGAATGCTAGAAGTAAGGTAGAAGACAGTGGCCAGCCATATGTGCATAACTTTGGAGGTCTTTTGTGAGACTTCATTAGGTATGAGATGGGAGGTTTTACACAGTATTTCCTTTTTTTGAGCCAGATATCTCTAACTCCTGTGTTGAAAGTGCAAGCTAGGAAAATGGGTGACTAGTTGGAAAGTGTCCCAAGTGTCTTCCTTTGTTGTTACCAGAAGCAGTTTCCACTCTCTTCACCTTTTCTCTTCCTTAAGAAGTGAGCCTGTGTGTGATGCATCCGCAGACACTGAGAGAGCAGAAGGAGACTGAAGAGTGAGGTTAGAATTTACTTGTATGGCTATTGTTCTGTTTGCTCAAAGAAAGCTATATTTTCCTACAAAAGAACATTGATCCTTTCAAATTCATTAAATTGACTCACCCCTCTAAAATGGGTTTTCTCTTTTTCCTCATTTCTAACAGTTTCATAGATCTGGAGTAACAGGTGCCACAAACTGAACACATTTTTAGAACAAGAATTTATTGTTTCACAATTTCAGAGGCAGCCCAAGAGTCTGAGATCAAGTGGTTGACAGGGATACTTCTTTCTGAGCACCACGAGTTCCATTCCATGCTTCACTCCTGACTCTGGTGATCTTGGGCTTAGAGATATTGCTGCTTCTGTGTCTTTGTGTGGTTTTACTACTGTATATTTCTTTCTCCGTGTTTAATTTTTTACTTGTTATACATATATGAGGTATTTTAGAGAAGATCTCACCCTAATACTCTTATTCTAACTTGATCATCTGTAAACACTGTATCTCCAAGAAGGATCACATCCAAAGGTCCAGAATTTGGGATTTAACATCTTTTTAGATTCTGTCCAAATATTATTCTTTCATAATGTAGGGTAAAAAGTGGATGCCTCTGGTTTCAGTTCTGCTTTTCTTATACTTACACCTTTTTACATATTTTGCATACAAGAGTATAAATTTTCTAATTATTATATTTAAGCTTATTAACTTTTACTGTTGGAAATCAATTATATAAAACTGTGTTAGTATAATCTAATAGACAGAAATAATGCTGTGTACCAGAACAGTAGAAAGAGTGGTGGTGAGATATGATCAGTTTTCTGTATATAATTTTGAAACTGAATAGTTTAGGGTATTTTAGAAAAATAGAGCCAATAGGAGAGAGAAATAGAAAGAGGGAAAGAGAGACAGTGATGTCAGTGAAAATATATATATATATATAATGTAAATATATCAATATCTATATTTACATATACAGATAGATATGTAGACACATATAGATATATGTGCAAATATAGATATATTTGATATGCAAAAGTATATGGAGATACATTAACTATATATAGTATATGCATATAGAAGTCTATATATCATATCTTGAAAGAAAAATTATTCTGTAAATTGGCTTATGCAAGTACAGATGTTGACTCTTCAAACTAGTCTTCTGCAAACTGGAGAACAAGAAGTTTCTGACATAATTCAGACCAAGTCTAAAACCTGAAAAATTGAAGAGCCTATGGTGCAATTCAAGTCTGATTCCAAAAGTTGGAGTAAAAACATCATAGAAAGTCTCTCAGAGGTCAAAAGCCAGAGAATATAGAGTTTCAATCTTCCATGGCAAGAGAAAATTAATGTCCCAGCTCAAGAAAACAGAGTGAATTTATCCTTTGTTATGGTTGATACATTGAATCAACTTGAGAAGTTTAGAAATTTAACTAAGCTACTCAGCAGGGAGCCAGGATCCTTACTTTGTAAATATCCTGAGCCTGTGCCAGAGAAGGGCATGGAGGTGGTCTGAACACCATACCTGCCCTGGAAGGTACGGGGAGTGGGTATGTACCATATAAGGGAAGAGAAGAGGCTTTCTCTTCCCCTCTTGTTTGCTCTTGCTGCTTTTGCTGGCTGCTGCCTGGAATTGTTGCCCCAATGCCATGCCACCCTGCCTTGAAGCCAGCTGATTATGACTTGAAACTTCCACAGACTGTGAGCAAAATAAATCTTCTCTTCCTTAATTTCAGGTGTCAGGTATTTTGTCTCAACAACAAAAGAAAAGTAACTAAGACACCCTTCCTAGGTCTTTTGCTTCATTTGGGCCTTCAACAGATTTGATATTGTCTTAACTTCACTCAGTCTCCCCAATGCAAACACCAATCTCTTCTGGAATACCCTCCCAGAAACACCAAGGAATAGTGTCTGTGAAATACTTACTTACATATGCTCTACTCCCTCCAAGTTGGCACATATATTAATCATCACACTGGAACAATGTTATTTACCAAGTAATTCACTATGGAGTTTAAAGCACAGATAAGTCTGTAGTTTTTGACCCGACCAACTGAAAGTATTGCCATTTACTGAGATGAAGAAAGCTGTGAGAAAAACCAAGTCTACAGGAAGTATGATGTGGGATCTTAGTGTTAAGTACATAAATTTTGAAATCCTCATTAACAACTAAGAGTGCATGGCTTGGTTGTATATGGTTGTAGTTTAGGCCAGAGGTCTGTCAATAAGTATTTGGAAAGCATTGGTATGTAAATAGAATTTAAAACCATTACTTGGGTGAAAATCAGAAAATAATTGTAGATAGAAAGAAAAGAGTTGACTTGAAAATATAACTTTTGGAACTCTAAAATTGATAGGTCAACAAAATAAATAGCAAACTATAAATTTGATCAAGAAGGTATAGATATAAAACCAGAAGGAAAATCAGGAGATTAGGCACTCAGAAGAGAAGTAGAAAGGTATTTCAGGAAAAAGAGCATCTATTGTATAAAATACTGCTTTGGGGTCAAGTAAAATGAGCCTTGAAATGAATATTAGATTTAATAAAAATGTATGGAAATGTCAGCAGTAGACATTTAATACAGGCATAGCCGTATGCACATCTTTGCCTGCAAGCTAAAATACTTGAAAATTCTTGAACCCATATAAGTAAAGTTAGAACAATTGTCCACTTGCAGTTTGCAATAGATATATGTTACTGTAGAGCTAACTTTGTACCATTTGAAAACTTAATTATTAACTTTCATTTAGCAGTGCTTTATCATAAGGAGTGGAAATGGCTGCAGGAGAAGAATTTAATTTTATTATTTTATAAAGGTCTATAATGTTAAGATGCTTTAGAAGGAACTTGGGCCATCTTTACAACTGAAAAGAAATAACTTATCCAGAAGTTTATGTGGGGCAGAAGGGATCAAGTTTCAGCATGACAGCTTGGTTGAACTACTCCCTGGTAAAAGCGGTGAAAATTATTTTTTAGGAAAGCAACTATTTCAAGCCACTTAATGTGATCTTAGGGGCAGACCGAAAATGAAGGGACACCTAGTTAATGAAATACATAGAAATGTGGGAAGAAAGGTGAGAAACTGCTAGTTGAACTTAATCAATGTCTCCCCTCCCCCGCCTCATGAAAAAGACCCACCCACTTGAGAAGGCAGCAGCCAAGGAGGAGTTTGGGGCAGGGTGGGGCTCTAGACCAGCTCTCTTTCCAGGAGGAATAAAATTTCTGAGTCTCTCTTACCGCCCTCAGCTGCCTGTCCCAGCTGCCAAGTCTAACTCCTTAAGCAGTCTATTCAGGAACAGTATTTTAAAACATATTGCCCCTAGTAAAAACAACCAGTTTCACTTTAGAGCTGTGAAAAATTATAATTTATTCTCTCTGTTCATTTCCTTAAAAGATAGAACGTTATAGTCTTATAATGGAATTCACAAGTATTAAAGGGTTAGCGAGACAATTGACTTGAACAAGAACATGTTCTCATGTATGAATAATGTATGGTTAATGTGATTCAATAACACATACTTTTATATAAAAAATTTGCTACAACTATCTCAGGAATATTGTAAATGTGAAATTCATTTTTAAAAACGTAAAGCAACTGTCTCTTCCAGAAAATCAATCAGTTAAATAGAGTTAAAGTAAAATCTAAAATCATAAGTTTTGAAGTAAGTTACATTTTGGGGAGCTTTTTTCTCCCATCTCTTAAATATTAAACAGACTGCCTCTTTATAACCCCCATATGTTACTGTTTACTTTTATCAACATTGCAATATATTTTAAAGGCTTCTATCTTGAGAATTTTTTCATCATTCACATTGTTTCCTCTTCTCTATTCTTACTTAACAACTTTTTAATTTCACTAGAAAACATCTATTTTCATTTTCACACAATCTTTTATATACATAATCATTCAAACTTTCGGTCCTTTGTGTAAACATAGGGAATCAGCTTGATCAGACTACGTAATAATGTAGCTGTTAGGACATTTCAATATGAAGTGGAGAAATCAGTGTTTATATAAGACTTGTCATTTAAATATTTCAGATTATTTGAAAACACATTATGCCATGGCCTATAAGTTTGGTGCAATATACTACTTCCATAAGTACTATTGAACATCTTCTGTGATTATCAGTGCACATATCTTGCCAAATAGAAGTAGCTACTACTCAATATTCAGAGTACTGAAAACGCCAGTTCCCAAAAATCATTGACATTTGTTAAAATGGGTGATAAGAGACAATAAACAAATCATTCAAAGACAGACAATTACTGGTACAACAGATTGCTTAATTTCACTGACTAAAATTTCTTTTCAAAACATTCTCTATTATCCTATTTTACAGAGTTTCCCATATATATAACAACATAGATATCAGGAGCATCTTGAAATTAAGAATTATTATCTTAACACTTTCCTGTAGCTGGGACACAATCCCCAACACCCACAATTTAAAGGGGAAGAGGTTTATTATGGGGCAGGATTTCAGTCCATGGTTGGCTGGTTTCAAGGCAGAAAGGTGTCTTAGAAAATCCAAGCAGAGGAAAACTGTTCAACCCATGGTAGCCAGGAAACAGAGAGAAGGGAGGAGCCAGGGAGGACTGTCTGTCCTAGCTCATCCATCTTCTACCAAAAGTCAGCTGTAGCTCTCCCACAATGCAATCAGCCTCCAAGCACCCCTGAGCACAAGACTTTTGGGGGACACTTTATGTCTAAACCATAATAAACATTTTTAAAAATGTGTTTAGAAAAATTAATTAAAATTAATTACTAACATGAAGAAAATCAGGTCTTCAGAGATGGTAAAAATCTTTCAATTTGTATTATTCTACTTATAACATTTTGCAACACTGTTCAAATTAGTTTACTTTGCTCAAAACTTTTTGTTTGTTTCTATAAAATGGAGGCTGTGATATGCCTTTCACAGGGTACAAAGCATCTCAAAGTATAAACACAAAACACAACACAAAATATAAACACAGGAGACTGAAATTGGCTCCAGGACCCCTGAAGATAACAAAATATCCTGATGCTCGACTCTTTTAAATAAAATAGCATAGAATTTGCATGTACATTTTTCTGTATACTTGAAATCATCTGTAGATTACTTGTGGTACCTAATGGAATGTAAATGACATGTAAATAGTTTTTATATTGGATAGTCTAGGCAATCATGTTTTAGAAAAATAAATGATTGTATATATTCCATACTGACACAATTTCTAAAATAATTTTAATCCTTGGATGCAGAGTCCAGTAACATGGAGGGATGACTACAATCACAGGTTTACTTGCAAAATGGTCAAAGTCAAAATAAGGAGTCCTTATGATAGAATTCATGTCAGAGTGACACCATTGCTGCAAGATGGCCAGAAGCCAGGGAATCAGGACTGCTATTACAAAGGAAGAAAGCTGTCCCTTAGATCCTGCAAAAGGAAAGCAGTCCTACTGGAAATTGTATTTCAAACTATAGGGCCTTTTTTGGGCTTCTGACTACTAGATTGTGTGATGATAAATGTGAGATACCCACAGACAAAGCCTGTAGAATTTGTTACAGAACCAAAACAAACTAAAAAGGATCTGATTATTAAAACAAAGAAGCAAACTAAATAAAGCTTCTTGAAGGAAAGCCAAATTGTGTTTCATTATTGAAGAAAACAAAAAGGTTGTGAGACGCTGAAAAGAGCTACTCACAGGCAAAAATAATCTGAATTTGTTATCTCTTGTTCATAAACTTCTAGGCCCGGAGGTATATTTACTATCAATTTACTTGGTTAGGACAAGATTTCAAAAAACAAAATGAAACTTTCATTAACAGCGAAAGCTGATCTTTATTGATTACAGTAAACTCCCGAAATTCGCAGGAATTATGTTCCTAGAACACAAACGAATTGTGAAAAAATATGAAGTTCACATATGGTCAGAAAAAATACCTGTAAATGGCTATTTTTATAGTTTAAACCCTAAATGTGCTATGTCTTCCACAGTTATGTAATTTAATTAATAACATACTGTAGTAATAAAGCCTTTGAAGGTGCAGGTTACTTGGGCAACATCTTAGGGATCTTAGGGCTTTAAGAAGAATAAAACCAAGAATCCTGGAGATAGCTCCAGGCAGCAGAGCAATCTGTTATGTGGGAACGCCTGTGTATCTGCCTGAGATGGGTTTCGGGGCAGCAGCCAATCAGCAGCAAAGAGAACTGAATAACGCTCTCGGATTGGCTACTCACAAACCACCAACCTAAAAAGCAAATGCAGAGCATATTTGAGGTTTCTATTAAATTGCGGGGCTTTCCACGAATAAGTAATAGATTTGAAGGAAAAGTCCGCCAATGACTGAGGCTGTGAACTCTAAATCGCGACTTCATGGGGGTACACCGTATTAGTACTTCATGAACTGTTTTAAACGTAAATGTAGTATAAAATTTTTAGTACTGATGAGATAGGATAGTATCACATAGGCACTATTACTATTTTATATTTATATATAGGGAAATCGAGATATGGTTGGACATTTGACTAATATACAACTAAGGATTGAGTTAGCTCATACTGAATTGATCATTAGACCACATGGAAAACATTCTCATTCCACCACTACAAAATTATAAATATAAACTAAGACTTTGTGAGAGTTGACTATGCCTACTTTTGCTAAATTATTGTTTGATAATAATCAGTGGGATAGGAATTTAGCACAGAAAAATAGAAACAGCTGATGTACAGAGAGTGAATTGATTTTGTGAGTTGATATGATAGCTGGTGATAGGCATTTGTTTAAAAATCAAGAATCAGGTAAAATGGAGTTTCAAGTGATGGCAGTTAAATATTAAATGCAAACGTCTTTGAAAATTTTCCTGGGTTGGCCACACCACCACAAATAGGAAAGTAAACTCCTTTCGTTTAAATTGAGTATGTTAGGTCTTAAATTCCAAGCTTTTATAATCCTTTTTGCTGTGCGTTTACTCCATATTTTATTTTTTAGAAATCTGTAAATTTAAGAGTCTAAGAGCAAGTATGATTTATAACATTAGTTTTCTGAAAATATTATTCTGTTTTTAGAAAACCAACTAATGAGATTTTAGTGATGAGCAGTTGGGAAGCATTAGAGTTTATGTAGAATCCCTTAGCAAGTGAGAGAAATATAAAGTTAATCATATGAAAGTGTTTATGAATTGATGGACCTTGAATTTTGTCTTTAAACAATATCTGCCCACACAATCCGTATTCTCAGATGAGCCTCAATCCCTTTGAAAAGATCTGCTTTCATTCTTTTTTATTTTAGAATACCTTTTTGAATGTACAACTACTGAAAGTTTAACACAGTATGCCTTTCTAGACATTCTTTTATTAAACATGTGGTATAAACTTTCAACTGAACTGTTTAAATGTGTTTCACTCATAGCACAATAAACATGCTTCTTGTATCTGTTCCAAGAAGCATTTAACAAGAGCTACTATGCCTTGTGAGTTATATTCCTTTTGCCTTCAATTTTTCCACACTGGCCTTCCAAGTTTCTGTTATATATCTTTTAGTCCACTGATTTTGATTTTCTTAAAATTCTAACTAATGTAGAAAATTTCTATTTTCTCATCAAAACATATTAGCTGATAAATATATAATAATCACTATCACTTAGAATTCAGCTCACATCTTCAAAAGTCTGAGTTTAAATTGTAACTGCTTTCAAGACACCAATTTAGCAAGGATGACTCTATACTTTATTATAATACCAATAGCATTTTCCTGTTATATTTTATCATATTTCCATCAATGTGCAATCTGGCTTCTAGCAATGTCCTATTGTCAATACTTTCCAAACTGATGTTCATATTGCAGATCATTTATATATGAAGTAAAATTGTAAGTTATTATGAAATTCTTCTCATATCTAGTAGAAACTTACTTTCCTTCTTTATCTCATAATACTGATATAACCTTGTTATAAGAATTGTTAAACCAATTGTATTGATAGGAATGATAATAGTTTAGTGTGATGCATGCCCTCCTGCTGAAAAAGCAGCTTGACTCCAAAAAAAAAAATTGAAACCTGTTAGTATTTGTCTGTTACTTTATTTCATTGCTGAAAAAAATATTCAATGCCCAAAGTTAAAGGGGGAAAGATTTACTTAGCCCACAGTTTGTAGAGGTTTCAGTCCATAATCAGCTGGCTACAAGGTACTATTACCTTTACTATTAAAGGTAGAAGGGAATTGGAGAACAGTTCATGGTACCCACAAGATAGCAAAAATAACAAAAGGACCTTAATGGCATCTTTCTGCCCATATTATCATATCTAGACTACAGGGATTAGGATGGTGCTAAAGTAATAGTATACTGACTTAGTAATCACACCTTTAATACCAGCATTGCACCGTAAGTCAGTCACACAAGCTAGATCCAGCCATCTCTGAAAAAGCTTCACTTTCGACTGCATGAGGCTTTGGCGGGGGTTGGGTAAGAGGCATCTAGAAAACAAAGTTACCTTCTAAATAAAGAAGTTATCAAAAGAGCTAGATCACATTAATAAAAACAGTCTAAAACCCTCCAGAAATTTTCTTCTACAAATACACAATTAGAAGTCCCACAAAAATTATAAGAATTCTGAAAATTGGGCAAAAGATTCTAGTAATTCAAAGAAAATTTATTCAGTAAAAATAATTGAATTTAACTGACAACATTCCCAGTCTTGGTGTTAACCTTGAATACTACAGAATATATTTGCAGAATTGCCATGTTATATTATTTATGTGTCCAGATTTCACTCAAAATATGAATCGTAAAAAGAATCAAGGAAAGGTGTTTGACATAGAGGGTATAACAAATTAATCAATAGAAATTTTCTCAGAAATACAATCTGTTGGATTTAATTGGTAAAGAATTTAAATCAGCTGCTTTTTGTATATTTTAAGAAATAAGTGGAACTTGAAAATAAAGGAAAAATGTATGGCAACAATTTCTCATAATTAAAGAATATAAATGAAGAAATATAAATTATAAAATGAATCAAGTAAGAACTATAGAGTTTAAAAGTAAAAAAATAAAAGCAAATGTTAAATAGGGACCAAACACCATCTTGAGGCACAGAGAAGTGACAAACTCGAAGATACACCCGTTTATATTGTCTATATTGAGGAAAAGAATAAACACTAAGAAAAATATGCTGAGAAGTCAAGACCTAAGAGGCATCATCAAACATGCCAACCTATGCAAGAAGGAATTGTAGAGAGAGGAAAAGGGAAAGAAAGTGAGGGAAGAAGACAGAGATGGAGAACGATAATAAAGAGCATTTCAACCAAATCCCCAACATTTGATAAAACAAAACAAAAAAATGAGTCAAATATTCAAGAAGGACAAAATTATTCAAATAAGGAATATTCCAGGATCCATATATAAAACCAGTGTAGTCAAACTACTGAAAGTCAAAGATAAAAAGATAAAATTCAGATAGTAACAGAAACATGACTTTTCAAGTCAAACCAATGCTTGGCAGGAGTAATACCTGGTTTCTTATCAGAAACCATGAAGGCCAGCAGGTTGTGGGAACCCATATAAAAGTGTGTGTGTAAGGGCCAGGGATTTAGTTCAGTGACATAAGCACCTGCCTAGCAAGAGTGAGGTCCTGAGTTCAATCTCTGGTTAAAAAAAAAAAAAAATGTGCATACCCTAAACAAGAATGCTATATTCACCAAAACAGCTCTTTAAAACTAAAGACACATTCTTAAATATTCTGCAGATACAAAAAAAAAAAAAGAAACTTGAGAAATTTTTAGAATCACAGTTGTACTGTAAGAAACATCAGTGTCCTTCAGATTTATAAAGGACACTAGAGGTTAACTCAGATGAACCACCTCAACCTCACATGAGGCACAGATTTTTTTTTTCAGAGCACCCTAAATATGTAAGAGTGTAAGTGCTGTGGCAAACTCTCAGCAGCAAATAGTCACCAGTATTTCAATCCTGGGGATCCACCCTGTTGATTTCATATGAATTTATCTCATTGTAATCACCTCTTAACGGCCCCACTTCTAAATCGCTAAATGCCATAATCAGATTATGTTTCCACCTCTCTGAATGAGGATGCCCCTCAGTAGCAGGTCACATGCCCACTGTTCTCAGGGCCCTGGGGGAAAGTTCCCACCTGCATAATACCTCATAATAGGGCTAAAATGTCAACACATGACTTCCTCAGGAACACTTTTAAACCACATCAGAAACAATTGTACACTTTAAGTGGGTAAATTTTACGTGATATGTATCTTAACCAAAAAGAAGATGAATGATAAATTATAAATAAATATTAACAGTTTATTTAAAATTTAAAATAGGGAAGACTTTGGATTAAGAGTAAACAGCATTAATGGAAATGGTTCCAGTAGAATCAAGAAAGTCCCTAAAACAGATTTAAGACAAAAGAATGCTATTGCACAGTTATAATCAGCGTTGTAGGCATCAGTATCTGACAGATTTTTTTCCAGTACATCTACCAAAATAGTTCCTGAGAAACCAGTTCTAGAAAAGTAAAGATCATCTCACTAGAGTGTCACACGTGTAATACATCAGCACTAAACAGAAGCAAACCAGGACTTTGAAACACATTAACAGTAGGTCTTCACCCATGTTCTCCATTGGGAGATGGCGCAGGTGTCTGTTTTGGCTCCTAAGCCCGGAGGAAAGTGGTTGTTATCAGCTGCTAAGTTTATGTACGCACACAAGGGAACTGGCAGCGCTGGAGAGGGTGCAGACATATCCATTACTACACATTAGTGTATAGTTTAGGAGGATTTCTTCATGCTTCTACCCAGAGAGGAAAATAGCACAGTTGACATATAGACTTTCATTCCTTTCTGTCCAGAGTGATTTGTGACTTGTCCTTCTACAGGCAGGTTGAAAGAAAAGAATGACATCTTGATAGTGTCCTTATCTCTCTTTGAAACAACACAAATGGCTGAGGTTTTCTAAATCCATATTGCATAAATATTGCTAAGTAACAGATGTTGAAAACTGCAGGTAATTATAAACAATATGGGGAAACACTGCAACCTTCTCTGATCAATTATTCCTTACATAAAAGCATCTCTCCAACATATATGAAAGCAATTTAACTATTACGAAAGTCTGAACCACTCAAAATTTATCCTTCTGTGTCTAGATTTATCTTACTTTTTTATGTACTTATGGAATTCAAGTCATCACAAAGAAAAACCTAAGAAATAAAAAGGAGTGGGCCCTTGTGCTATTTTTATCATGCGTAGAATATTTCTGTATGTATAATATTTATGATTGTTACACTTCTTAGTAAATTTTAAGTTCCTTTTCTGTATGTAACATAAGTGATTTCAACATTCCCTATATATAGGCCTATTGATTGGCACTTAATAATTATTTACTAAAAGAATAAATGAGCCATGGAACTCCATTCAGTAGTCCTAATGAAAGACAGCCCAAGCCCATGATAACCCATAATAATCATCGCATCTTTCTTATTTATATAGTTAAATGTAATTATGTGGACATATTTCTCTTTGTCATGCAGAAAAAATGGGATTAGTATACACTGATTATCAATGTCATTAAAATACTACACTTTCTGAAATGTGCATTATAAGTTATATAGATCAGGGATTTATATCATAGAACTTAATACCATAAATGATTTAAAAATCCTGTTTAAAGGTGCATACAATTACCCAGCAGCTTTTAAACATTTATAAATTTAAGAAATTATCCAAGATGTGAGAGTGGGACATCTCCTGTGTCAGAGATGGGGAGGTCTGCTCTCCATTCATAACAATAGAGTCATAGCAAAGTACAAGGCTGTCCAGCAAAACACTATGTTCTCCAGCTGCTGTGCACTGAATTCCTCCAAATTTATGTGTTAAAACTTAATCACAATTGTGATAGTATTGAGAGCTGGAGTTTTAAGAGACAAGCAAGTGTTGAGGGCACAGCTCTCGTGGATGAAATTAGTCATTATAAAAAGTCTTTGAGGCAGGGAGCTCATCTCCCTAGAAGATGAAGCAACAAAGCACTAGGGAACTTGGTGGTCACCTCTCAGCACATGTCAAACTCATGGCATCAAAACTTTGGAAAAAGATGAATTTCAATTGTTTATAAATTGTCCAATGTAATATAGCTTTTTATAAGCTGTGAGAAAAGACTAAGACAGTGGCTGCTTTTGAAAGTATATTCAATGAGTTAAAAGGACAATGATTGTTACAAAATGAAACGTAGCCCACCTTCATATCAATGCTCTTTTTTCCTCTATCTGTGAACTGAATCTCGAACATGTCTACAGTTTATCTCTGCAGACTTATATCCACAGTTGAATAGTAATCTCACAGCCTGCAAAACAAATGAATGGAAATGTACATGCCCAGAATCAGTATGCAAGGTAAGGCCATCAGGTAGCCCAAAATTCAGCTGGGGGCTGCCATGAGAGGAAGTTGACCCTATAACCAACTGCGGTTTGGGATACCTTTGCTAAAGGAACATATCCTTTACTATTGCTCAGAAGAGAAACTTTAAGGAGTGAGAGGCTAAGTGCCCTGAGCTACTTGAAAGCTAGATTTCAAACAAAAGCCTCAAATATGACGATGAGACATATATATTCATATATATATATATATTCATATATATATATATATATATATATATATATATATATATTCAGAGCTTAGTGATACAAACAAGCAAGCTCTGCATAAATTCTATTCTGATTAAACTAGCACATATGTATTTGTAAATATTTGACGAATTATTTAAATGTGTGCATAGATAGCCATTTAGAATTTAATTTATAATTAAGTGGGTTTATAATAATTTTATTTACATTGAAATTAAGATCCAGGGCCAGGGATTTAGCTCAGCAGCATAAGCACCTGCCTTGCAAGCTTGTGGTTGTGAGTTCAATCCCCAGTACCAAAAAAAAAAAATTAAGATCCATTTTATGAAGCACAATATTTGTAAAATAATTGTGACAGGTTGCAGATTTAATTTAATGGATAGTAATACCTTGTATTGGAGTAAGTTTGTGTTTCATTAAAAATAATAAAGAAGTAAAATAAAACTAAAACTTAGAAAATATTAAAAGGAATAATTATAATTTTAATTAAAATAATAGCATGGTGAACTTCTGATGCCAAAGCCCTGTCCAGAATGTCTATGAGCTAAAATGTATCTCAAGCTCAAGGGACAATCTCAGGAAGGTACCTTTTCAGATAGTCCAGTTGCAAAAGGTTAAACTGTAGGTTCTAACCTTGAAGGCCTTGTACACCGAGTGTCATCCCTTACAGTTGGTGTTTTCATATTCCCCCAAAGCCTCTTGCACTCACAGCTGGGGTTTTGCAGAGAGAGTGGATCATGAGTGTGTGAACGGAAGTTAAGGATGTGCTAACTAAATGTGTTTGGCATAGTTCTGGGTGTGGATGATGGGAAGCCGCGCCCTGGGTGTGGGTGGCGCCACTCCAAAGGGTTGGAGCCTGGATGGGATAAAAGGAAAAGAGAGACTTACGCAGACGGTGGTGGTGGTGATGCTGCTGCCTGTCCTCACTGCCTTCTGCTCTTCCTGCCACAGACCCTGTCACAGACCGCTTCTCCTGTGACTGCCCCTCTGCCATCCTGCCCCGTATCAGACCCAGTCAATTACAGAGTGAAACCTCTATGAACTAGGAGTTGAAATAAGCCTTTTTCCTCAATTAACTTGTGGGTGTCACGTATTGTGTCTCAGTGATGAGAAAAGTCACTAAGACATCATGAATGACACTTTTATAAGAAATGCCAAATAGGACTAATGTCTTTTAGAAAGCAAGGCAAGTTTTTGTTATAACAAGCGTTATTTCTCACGTGGGAGGCAAATTTGCAACTTCCACAGGGAACGAAATCCATTCAAATATAATTGCTATCACCTACTATTTTTCATCTATAGAGTTTAAAATTTGAAATTTTACCTTACACCTTCAAAATGAGAAAGTGTAGTGCTACATCGAGGCTTTTAAAGTCTCTTAAGAGTTTCTTGATGGGTTTTATGCTAAATAAATTTATCTTTAAAATCAATACAAACAAAATCTGGGTACTGTTTTTAGTTGAACTTATTCGTTATTCAGAATCTAAGGAGAAATATGAGACTAATTTAATAAACTACAAAGTAACAGAAACTGTGTAACACGAGTCCGTTACTAGCATCTGTTCATTCTGTCTGCATTAATGGACTCTTGGAGAGGTGCTGGGTCAAGGGATGCTGTACTCATCGGAGGGCTAATCCCCTGACCTTTTTTTGTGTGCGCTGTCCGGAAGTGGGGTCTGGCTGGAGAGGTGAGTGGAGGTTCTGGTGGGCGAATCTCTTGCTGATGGTCTTCCTCTGTACTCCGAGTCTTGGCAGCTGTTCCCGGAGCAGCTTTACCCCGCTGCTCCTCTGCCGTGATGCTTGCTTTGGAATCAGCTGGTGATGGATCAAGCCCTGAAACCAGGAGCCCAAAGCAACCTCTCCTCCTTCATTTTGTAGTTGTCAGTTATTTTGCCCCACAATGGGAAATTGATCAATAAAACACCAAAATCTGACCAATAAACTATTTCTCTGATGATTCAATACATACTTGTGGGTGTATCGAGATGCTCCAGTCTAACAGCTAAAAATATAAGATTCAGTTCATTTCCTTCTAATGTGTCTTAAGCAGAAGTATACCCTATCCTACAGGCAACATTATAATTGGATTGCATAGTAAATGCTACCTGAAATTTCACTGAGAAAGAAAAGTTTTAGCGACTGGAAAACAATTGCTTGATTGCTTTACCATTTGTTCCACTTTCTAATTAAAATGTTCAAATGACTGTTAAAAGCAACAGAAATGCTTAGGGGGTTTTTGTCGTCATTGTCGTTGTTGTTGTTGTTTTCTGTCAACAGAAGACAATACATCTAAACTTGCCCTGTTTTTGAGGTCCTTGTGTAATCTTACTCCTTTGTGACCTTGTAAGGGATGAGAAAGAAAATCAAAAGTAATCTTGAGGACTACTAAACAAATTTCTCTGGTATTTATACATGCGTGCAATTTCACTTTGTGCTAAAGTCTAGAAAAGAAGACACAGTCTTTTCCAATCAGCAGTATGTGCTGTGCATCAGGTGCCAAGGCAAGCCACATCATCTAATGACTTTACCGTATGTTTACCATGCTCCAGGACTTCTTTAACTGGCTCATATGAGCTAAGTCACTTCAAGCTCACCATCACAACATGGGTGAAATATTACTAAAATATTATTTTCCACGTTTTACTTTTGTGCACTTCTTTTCTGGGCTGTAAAAGCAAGTGTTCTCTGGTTATTCCAAGACAAATGTAGAAATTCTCCTTCATAAAAACAACATTACTAACAAGTGATTATTAAGAAATAAGTTAATTTTAATTGTAGCAGAATCCAATAAAATTACCGTAATGTTTATAGTTAGTTACAAATGAAAGGTGAATCTAAAGAAGGATCCATCATTCACACAGACAATGAAAGTAGCGTTGGCATACTGTAGTCTTAAAGACACTGCTGGAAAATTCCTTTACAAATTAGCTCTGGGTGTAATAACCAGAGCTCCACAGAACCAATATTAAAGATGGCAATTCTTTCTCATTTTCTCCTAATTCAGATAGGAAGAAACTTTTAAAAAATATAACACACCAGATATATCAAAATAAACAGATACATAAACACAATTCATTGCTATCATTATTCATTCTGATTGTTATCCTATTATTCTTTCCTTTTGCTGATTTAAAATTCTTACAACTCATATCTAATATCATCTCTTGACTTTGCATTTATTGCTTTCAATTTCCATCTGAAATTGCTGCAAGGTCATCAAAAAAATCTCTACATTGAACATTTACTGATTTTTAATCTTTGCTTTTCTTTCAGCTTTTCATTCCCCAGCTTTGCATTGCAGCGCACCTTTCTAAGGCAACCCTCTGCCTGAATGCAGCCTCCTTTGCAAAACAAAAGTATTACTTTTCCCTTCTTTCCTTGGTCTATTTGGTTTCCTTTTTACCTTAAAATGCAATATTTTTCTAACTCTGAGAACGTCTAGGATTTTGCTTTTATCAACTTTCTAGAAATGACAATTTCTTTCTGCAAAATAGTTAGAAAATTAAGATAATGGCCTCGAGCATGGGCATTGCTTCTGTATTTCTTCAGCTTCTTCTGCCAAAAGACTTTTTTCTCAGCCTCTGACTTTAATTCACAAGTTCTTTCCATGAATCCCTTTGTATTCATAATCTTTCTCAGGCAGGCCAACCCCTGTTTTCACTCCTGCCTCCTTGCTGGGTGGCATACCATTTCTACCATTATTATGAGTTTTTAAAGAAATTTACTTACTTAGATATCCTGTAAAAATACCTAAGAAAACTTTTGGACTTGATTCCATTCAAAACATCAAAAGTAATGATATTTTTAGTCTGTTGTGTATTGATAACTTATGACGAACTCACGGTAGGTAGTCTAACAGTTCCAGAGTATTTTTCAGTTGTCCCCCAAAATGAAGACACATTCAAAATCTTCAAGAAAATAATTTCTTATTCCATTTCCAATCATATATATATATATATATATATATATATATATATATATGTATATATATATAGTCTTATTCCATTTCACTTTGAGGAGAAAAACTAAAATCTCTTAACCAAGGCTGAAATGTCATTTTAAAAAAAGAAAGAAATTCTATTTTATTTCTTTGTGTAAAATGAGTAGCCTTAGTTTCATGAGAAATCGGCCATTTTTCCAGCAAGTAAAGATGCCCTACTCTATGAAGGGCTACATTTAAAGAACAACCAGGAAGCAATTCAATGCAGGAGGATTGTTAAGGATAGGCTTCTTGCTGCATTCCAATCACATTCTTTTCAAAACCTGGCTTTATGGATTTTAAAGAAATCCTGAGGGGGCACTCTTTTCCTTTGTCCCACTGAAATATCATCATTAAACTCCTCTAAAAATGGTTTCTGATATGATTCCGCTTTCCAGCTGAGGCAACGTTTCTATAAGTAATAACAAAACAGCTGAACTGAGTAAAAGCAAACTGGGCAGATAGGAATATCAATCCTGATGGGACCAAAGGGAGCCTTGTGTTAACTTCTGAAGTACCTGAACTTTTCTGAACCACTTGGTTTTGACTGAAATTGGAAATGCTCTTTTACTTTTGAATCCCTGCCAGAGGGGGCTGCCATGGTAGACTTCTCTAGCTATTTTTCTTCTTTTTCATAAAATTCAAGACGGGAGATGTCAATGTGTGTGCTTAAGCGTAAAAGTGATCATTTTTTAACCACTGGTGGGAAAGTAGTTCTCCAGTGGGGAGCTAAGTGTTGAAATCTGGCATTAATCCAACAGAGTCGGACCAATAGATCATGGATAACTATACAGTATATACCAGTGAGTTCTCTTGCTTAAAATAAAAAAATAAAAAATAAAAAATGGAGAGTATTGCGAAGTGAGACAGGAGATTTTTCAAAAGGTGCGCTACACTGCTCTATTGACTTAAGCCTGCCGCAAGGAAATTTAAAAGCAATTTGGAGAATGGAGTGCAACTACCTCTATGAAGATCACTCTTTATAACATAGGTGGATGGGGAATACTTCGGTATGAAATATTGCCGTGCGTGTGTGTTTACCTTAAGGCTCTAGCAGATACTCAATTGCATTCTAAAAGTTTGGTGAATTTAAGCTGAGCTGGCTCTTTATGTCACCCAGAAGCAACGATCATGACGCCTCCAGACGTGGAAGTGTAGGGGAAAAGTCAAGTGTCTTTCTCTCGAGGGAAAATTAATAAAAGCAGAAATCCAGTCCTTCCGCGAGGATTGCATGTTGAGCTAGGTTTCTGTGTAAGTGTGGTTAAAAAGTCCAAATGCTCAGCCTTCCACATGAGCCCCAAATGTAAGCTGCTTGTTATTCAAAATGAGAATCAAAATGCTTGATTTAAAGAATCATTTCCAATAAGAAATCAGAAAGGGATTTATAAAACCAATTCGCCTCCCTTTTAAAACTTAACTGCGTTATGACTGGAAGTGAAATTTAAAGCCTTAAACATTTGAATTTGGAGCAAATATTTCCCCAAAGTATACTTTTGAAGGTTAATTATTTTTAGTAAAATTGGTTGAAAATAGAGAAATGATAATAAAGGTGTTGTATATAATAAATGCACTTCTCAACCGGGCATGGTGGCACACTCCTGTAATCTCAGCACTCAGAGTTTGAGGCTGGAGGATCCTTGCAAGTTTGAGACCAGCCTAAGCTACAAAGTGAGCCCAAGGCCAGCCTGAATTGTATAGCAAGACCCTGTCTCAAAAAGAGAAAAATAAAATAAAATGTGTTCTTCTTATAGCTTTCCTCAGGTAGACTTAAGAAATCAAACTTATGTTTAAATTCTTATATGAAAGATGCCACATGCTTTCTCTTATTTTTAAATGAGGTCAGATTGCATTTAGCTATAAACATTATTTCTCTTAACTTTCTGTCATATCGTTTGAATCACATCTGCTCAAGTATTAATTTATTCACTCAGCATTTGTTTTGTGAACACTACAAAAGATATTAAATCCTCAGGTTAAAAATTCATAACTACATCACTGGTCCTAATCTTGCAAAACTAGAACTCATGTGCATGTACAAACCTATTTGAAATACAACTAATGAGAAGTGATTTGGTTTTCAGGAATCTTGACCTTAAAACTATTGATTTTTTTATCTCTTTCTTAGATCATAAGTAGAGATTTCAAAGCCCTGAGTTCTAATTAAGATCAACCAACCAATTCTATTATGTTTTGTATTTATCCTTACATTTCTTTGGTAATTACTTCTTACTCGCCTAACTCTTTTCTCCTCAGCACTAAATTGTATGCGATAGTTTAAATAGTTCTTTGCTGCCTCATGCTATGAGCTACCCATGATACCAGGCTCCTGTATGTCTTTAAATATATTTATACCAGAGACCACTCACACATTGGTATTTTAAGGCTGTCCCCTAGGAATACTTGTGGTGCCAATTTCTATTTTAATTGTCTTTACAGAGGCTCCCTCCAAATTTGGTATTTTAAAACAATATCTATTTAACTCTCTCTTTGATGGGTTTGGTGTGTAGGCTGGATCTGTCTGGATGACTGTGCTGGTCTCACTTCCAAGCTCCCGCGTAGCTGCGGTCCTACGGCAGCAGAGACCAGAATCCCCCACAATTCAGAGGAGAGTTACATTAGGTAGGCTTTCACCCTGTCGGGAATGTATGGATTCTCCTGTTGACATGGCCTCTCTTTTAGTACTACAGAACAGGGTCAAGATTTCTCTCACATTAGTGTAGAAAAGACAGTCCTTCAAGAACAAAGAAATGGGCACTACCAGTCATTTATTTTTCCCCTGAATGCTGAGGATTGAACCCAGGGCCTTCACACTGAGCTACATCCCCAGATCTTTTATTTTTTTTAATTTTTACTTTTTAAAAAAAAATTTAACTTTTTAAATTTTTTTAAATTTTTACTTTTGAGGCAAGGGTCTCACTAAAATCACTAACTCATCCACACTGGACTTGGCCATTTATATTAATGGATACAGTGTGGGGGCAATCAACTCAGATTTAAGAATAAATGGCAAATATATGTAACAGCCCAAATCAACAGGACTGTTATAGTACAGATCTAAAAGGCCTCCACAAGTCTCAAGATCAGAGATGAGCCCTGGTGGCAGGGAGAGGGAAGGGTCCCTGGGGCAGTGACAGGAAGAGAATCTCTCCTTCTCTCCTTCCCCAGCTCTTCCCGCTTCTCTCTGCTTCCTGGCGTCATGGGTTGAGCACCTTTTCTTCTGCCATACGCTTCCTCCATGTCCTTTATGCTTGGAACCAGTAGACTGTGACCTAATTCGTGATCAAAAATAAACCTTTCCTGTTTTAGATTGTGGCTTTCTGGTATTGTGTCTCAGTGATGAGTCACTGACTAAAACAATCACTGAGACGATAAAATGTCCTGAAATTCAGGTGCTATTCACATACTAATCATTAAAGAGTAGTCTAATGAATTGCAGAGAAAGAATACTCTTTTTTATTATGTTCTTATGAGAGACTTATGTAGCTCTATTGGTATCTTTAATTGCCTTCATTCTAAAGGTCTCAAAATGTGCTGCTTCTCATTAAAGAGATTAAATTTTAGATTTTCTGTGGCCTTCTATCCCCATGTTATTGGTCTGTAGTTATAATCTTGACTCACCAGAATTAGCATATCTGAAATACAAAGTATATATCTGACTATGTTTACAACTATTCACTCACAGTTTCTCTAAAGTTCTTAGAACATTTATATTATTAGTTGGTCTTTCATGGAAGTAAAAATTGTGTTTATATTTTAAAATTATTTTCTTTCTCCAAAGAAAAATCTATTAAATAAAATATGCAAAGTAAGATTTAAGCAAATAAAATTTTATCTTTAACAAAATGATAGATCTACTCAGTGACCAAATAGTTTAAAACCAAGCAATTCATATTTAAATATGAAAAATAATTTTTTTCATTCTCAGAAGGACTATAAAAAACTTTTCATATTCCCCAGTAATACTTTTACTCCTTCTCTCTCTTTTATCAAGTATGTTTACTCACATGCTTTGAACTAAGGTTCTTAATGTCACCAACCCATTGCATTTCTTGTGTATCCATTAGGTCCTACTCTTATATAGATTTTAAGACAACAATGAAATAAAACAAAACTGTATACTACATGCAGTTAAATGTTAAATATTTTGTTGCACTGTCTTATGTAGTAACACATGGAAGGTCATAATTAGGCCAAATATCCTATATCAATAAACACTATTAGTAATATTACACACATCAAAATTGAATTTGAAGGTGAATTTCAACAAATGTTCAACAAAAAACATTCACACCGTCAGTCATTTTAAACTAACCAATGGAAACTTTCCATGTTTAAACACAAACTGAGTTTTCACTTAAAGCACTTTTTGTTTGAGTCCACTGTAACTCATTTTTATTTCATTCAACTCTTTTCTCTTGATGTTCATATTAATACGTAGGAGAAGACAAGTGTCTGAACTATGAACAAATAATGATACACACCTAAGGCATTACTCATTTTGGAGTATCAAGTTGGTTTAACTGTTCTTATTAGCAAAGAACTTCTTTAAATGCATCTCTTTACCACAAATCCAAGACTGTACCCTTATTTTTACTTTCCATGGAGATTTTTTCTATGCTACCTCAGAATGTTCCTACTGTAACTCATCCCATCACCACATCTTTAAGATCATAAGACTGCTTTAGTATTTTAGTTAAGATTTTTGGGAGGAGAAGTGGTATAAAAGGGAAAAACTTTGGAGAAAACTTTTTTTCCTCATAAGATAGAAATGATTTTGGTACTGGAAAATAAGTAAAGTAGATACTCAAATAATAGGGTCACAAAAGTCTTAGGTTCATAATTCCTTCAGCTGCAACAAGGAGTAAGGATGAGGAAAATATATCAAGCAACTTTTAAATCTTGATAAAATAAAATAGAACAGTCACTTTCAAAACATGCATAGACAAACATCACAGCCAGAGATTATAGCCAGGATTGCTCTTCCCAAATCCAGAGAGAGGTAATAAAATGGTGACAATGAATTCTTGTATTAAAAATTCTACATCCTGCTGTCTCTCTGCATGTCAAGGGAAAGAAAAACAAAAGCTAGTTTGGGAAGAAAAAAGTATTTTCAATTCAATAACACAATTCAGTTTTTTCCTTTTCATCAAATAGCTGAGTATTACTTTTCAAAATATGTTTCTCAGATTTAACTATTTTATGAGCATTAAATTTCCTCACCTAGAGAATGCATAGGTACTTTCCACAAAAGGAAAGAAAACAATGGAATAAAAACATAAAGTTTTTCAGGAAGAATACAGTATTGGCAGTAGAAACTACAGAATTTTTACTTACATTACTTTTCTTTATGTTGAACCCACAATATAATCAAAATATTTTATTCTATTTATAACAGGTTTCTTTGGTCAAGAAAACTGTGGTTTGACTGGTTGGTGTCAGCTCTGTGTTCAATCTAAACCCTTCTCCAAAGTTCATCTGTTTCAAGTTCACCTGGATGCCCTGTGTTTCAACTTTGAGCTGCTGCAAACTGTGCTTATGAACAACCATGTCTTTCTTTTCTCCTAGGAAACCATGAAACTTGTCAGGGATCCTCCCTGCTAGAGCACTCAGGCAAACCCATTTCTAAACATATCCTCAGCTAATCGCTGTGTTCTCGCACCTTCTCCCCTTAATATCTATGCAATCTGCCAAACTCTCTAATTCTTACACTACCTAATAGCTACATTAGTTACTATACCATTTTATATAGATTTTAGAAAGCCCAAATTGCCCCAAATTTCATTTCCCAGAAACTTAATATGTTGCTGTGTTATATGCAGACACAAAACCTCTACAATGGTGGATATTTGTAGAGGCTTGGTCTGACTCGGAGTTTATTATGTTTGCTTGTGTGTTGAACAAAAATTCTTCACAGGTATTAATTTTTGTATCAGCTTAAGTTTTGAAATATGCTGGAGCACAGAAAATTCTTAGCTTTGCTATCAGACCAAACTGTAGAGTACACTACACACTATAGACAGAAGAGCAAGTTAATATCTCACCATCAAAGGCAGGTGGCACAGATATGGGTAAAAAACAACTGAATGAATATAATATGGTTATTATTATGTTCTCATAGCAAAAAATTAGGCATTTTGGAGTATTTACAAGGCAGAGAATGTACTAGTTGCTTTGATTGCAATTCTCAAGCTAACTTTATATGATAGATACTATATCATCATGTAGTTAAGGATGGTGAACCTAGGCTTGCAAAGATCAAATCCTTTTCCCAGAATGAATCAATGAATGACATTCTGGCTAGAATGTATTTTACTCCCTGTATAGTCTTGTCATTGATGATATTGCTTCCGTGGAACTAATATCTGATTTTCATTTTGTGCTTCAAAGAATTCAACATTGTACTTGGATTTTCACAAATGTAAAATTGGGCTCTTTGACTGCATTCATTCACAGGACTTGAAAAACGCAAACTCAATTGTGAATTTCTTTCATTGAGTCATTCACAAAGTAAACAAACAAACAAACAAAACTTTATAAGACAAAAACAAAGAAATACAAATAGTGAGATTGTAGTTGATTCATTCCCCAAATTAATTGTTTCTACTTCTACAATTAGGAATATATCCGTTCTTTGATGAGCAGTTGACAAGTTTGCACCCTGAGGGTGAGCACAGATGCTATCTGGTGATGCTGGAACATTAAAATGTGAGATAGAATTCTGTGGTTGACAGCTGTTAGCTTTTTAAACAGCATTAGGAAATGTTCTCAAATTAATTCTGTATACACTTACAATAACGTAATAAACTATTTCTTCTGTTTCTATTTGAAAGTAAACATATAGTGAGAGAAGGAAAAGTAGAGCACAAACTGTCACCCTTAAAAACACATTAGGTTTTGGTGGAGCACTTTGCTTTCAAGTGACTTAATATGATGGAAAACAGAAATGCAATGCATTTCTCTTAGATTCAGGTAACAATAAGAAAACTTACAATAAATATGTAGATAAAATCAGAGTCACCTGTAACTCCTGTTGTAAAAAGAGATTTGAACAAACACTGCACAACTTTTGTCAAGAAACGATTCAGGAATTCAAACATTGTATTTCCCTGGAAAGACTTAGCATTATTGTTCCCATGATTTTAAAGTGAGAAAACTCATATTCAAGTTTTGTGATCATCAGAAAATCCACTATATTTTTAGTATTGGAGCAATAAATTGCTCTAAATCTGGCTTGATGATGAATATAGTTGCCTGTTACTAAGCTTTGTTCCAGGGTGTAAAATAAACTAAATATATGAAAATTTAAAAAAATGGAATGTTTGATTCATTGTAATTATTGTTCTAAGTCCTAAAAGTTTGATTTTTTGCATAAAAAAATCAATAAATCTGGCTATGAGCTTTGTGCATCTGAAAAGAGGAGGAAGCATTTATTACACTGAGGAATTTTGATAACAACCAAGCAGTTTTGAATAAAGGATGTGAAAGACATAGTCCCTGAATGTCAACAGTTGGTGGAAGGCCAATATTTCAAAGAGGAGATGTAAGATACCATGCTGTAATTCAGCTGACGTCTCTACGACACCTGCTGCCTACACCCTTCAGTCAACTGTATGGAAAAGTATGCAAATTTCATGGTTTCCTGTAAAGCTATAAGAACATGTCTAAAAGCTCTATTACAGCTCATTTATGATACGCAGACACTGTGTTGTATGTAAAGAGAAAGGCAAACTAAAAAGCATATTTACCTATAAATTAGCAACATTCAATTTTAATAACTAGCCAAAGTATCTACAGAAATAATCATTTTAGGTAATATAGGAAATACATACTGGTTCAGATCCTACAAACTTTGTTAACTCTAAACTCACAAAAGTTTAGTCTTTAGTAATACTATTGCTATGATATGGAAAATAACTCTCAATGATATATTTATGACTGTGGTACAATAAATCTGTTTCAACAGCCACAGTGACAATTGAATAAAATCTAGTGTTGAAGATACATTTCCTGACTTTGGAATTTAATTCTGTGGCTTTCCTTCAATTTTCATATCCCGTGATGGTGTCAGAAATCCTTTGGTATAGGAGCTCCTTTCACTGACCATTCCATCTGCAGAGTTTACTTGGGTGCCATAATTGTCAATAAGGTGTTCAAGGACCTTCAAAATATCAGCTCTTTATACTTTTTATAAATTTGTTTCAAAGTATTTTTCACAGGGTTAACCTAGCAGTATCCCAAACCAAGGCTGACTAAGATTAAAGCCTTAAAACTACATAATATTGGTCACTGAACTGAAATATCACTTTAATGTTAAATCCATAAAGTTAATAACTTAGATTTTTTTTGAGCCCTTAGAAAGTTTGGCATTCCTTTCTATGATATCTTCAACAACTGTGAGGTATTTTTAATTAAAACATCTATTAGATACAGAGCTGAAAATATCTAATTTGTTTTTCTGTGTATTTCATTTAATCATCTGCAAGGTGTGAAGAAAAAGTATAGGGCCATAGTACTGGTGAATTGGTTAAGACACTAACAAAAAGTGACTTTCCAAAGTCCTCGAACTTCACTAAATTGCACAAATGTGAAACACTGGAGCCAGATTCTAGGCAAAGTCTTTTTTATTCCAGTTCTAGTTAGTAAGAAACCAGAGGCCTGCACTCCTTCTCCAACACCTACGAGCCACTTCTGGACCTGCCAGACAACCTAATTTTCACTGCCTCTGCTTCTTGGCTGGAAATATTTAAATAATTTCATTTATGTAGTGAGATTTACAGTAAGAGGGAAGAAAAGGGAATATTTACGTTGAAATTTTATTGGTTTCATTTGGTTGAATATTTGAAGAGCTTTGTTTTGTTCGATCTGTTTTCACTTTTTGTAATTGCTGTTCTTGGCTGAAAAGCTGGTAACAGCTGATCAGACAGCCTTCTCTAGATACATATGTAAGTTTTTCTAGACTATAAGACAGTCTGGGCTAGAAACTTTGTTTCATTCATTCGCTGCTCAGTATAGCCGGGACCGCAACCCAGTAAGTATTCATAAATGTATGCGAAACTGAATGGTCCGATTTCTTCCTCAGCTGTAGAGAGTCACAATGCTTACAGCCCACCAGTTCTATCGTTATGACAGAGGGTGAAGCCAATGAGGTCAGTTTTTTAACATAAAACTTTATACTCCTATCGAGTGGAATAGAAACCAGCAGTGATTTCCAGAATTGGTGAGGACAATCAGAGGATGCGAGTGATTACCATTTATTTTAGGCCAGAAGTGAGAATGACAAAAGGAAATGGAGCCCAAAGTGCGCAAGTAGAAAAGGGTCCTCCAAAGGTAAAAGAGAAGATGCGTCCTGCAAGAAGAGTGGACCTCTGTCAGTCTGAGGGCGGTGGTGCAGTCAATCACTGCCTTCTTTGGGTACCTTCTCTGGGTACCGTCTTTGGTAGTTGATCCTGGTGGTCCCGTTCCACTTCCTGATAGAAGATTGGCATCAGGTTCTCATGTCACTGACAGAAGATTTCCAGGGCTAGACTCGATCCTGTGTCAGGCTGTGGAGCTACTGCTCTGTCCCCGTGGCTGGCAAGTCTCTCCATTGTTAGGTGGCATCCAGTCACTGCAGCCACATTGCCAATGCCCAGCTTCCTTTACTACCAACTATAGGTGAATGTATATTTATCATATCATCATACAAATGAACCATGTTCTTCTTCTGTCCCTTGTCACAAGAATTCATGACGTGAGTGAATGTATATTTGTCCATTTTTTTTGTAATGGAATCTTACAAAAAGTTGTATTATTTCATTTACTTCCAGTATTTTCTATTAGCTCTGAAAATTTGCAGTCAGCACAAATGACTGTTGATACCACAATAAGTGACCAATAGCTATCTCAAAGGCCACACTTTAAAAATAAGGGTAAATACTGATACAGAATGTGTTCAAGAGGTCTATACTCTGCCAGGACCAACCATCTCATACTTTCAAAATATGAGGAGCTCTCAGTTAAAAATGATACAAGCTGCAGAGTCTGTATTCTGGAATCAGAAAAAATTCTAAGCTCTATATGACATTCCTGAAGCCACACTGAAATCTTAATTCTTTTAGTGCCTCAAACTTTCCAATTCAGTTTTTTTTTCTTTTCCTTGAATTTTAGGATTATTCATTTCACCAAAAATAATGAAGGCCTCAAAACCTGGGAAATAAAATTCAACTTGAGAATATTTTCACTTATTACCTCTTCAGAGTGGTTACCTAATTTCTAAAATATTTGGCTTTGCCTGTCAAACATGAAAAATTGAGAACTGTGGTTAATGACATCTGTTTCACAGGTATCATACTCATATGGGAGATGTGTTTTATGCTTCTGGACATTGTTCTCAGAGTGCCTCTCAATCCTGAATTATAAGCGCCATGGACTTTTGGAGGAATCACAAGGCAATTTATTCTCCTTCACATGCAGCCGAGACGTGTTTAAAATCAAGGCTGTCAGCATAGCAGTTGTGTGGTATTTCTTTAATGAGGGTGCTGCTGGCCCAGAAACACAGCTGAGGTATTTAGATTTATTTTATGGCAGTCCTGAGAAACCATTTATTCCTAATCAGAATAATTTGCCCAGAAATGACTCTGACAGAGCTCCACAAGAAAAGCAAATCTCAAATTTCTAATTTCCCTCGAACTGTGAATCCTGAAACAGATGCATATTTCTTTATTCAGTAAGGTTACAAATAGACACATCTGTTGATTAGGTGCAGTAGAACAAATTATATTCAATTAAAACTTTTCTCTAACATTATAAATAAAATTTTATTAGTTTTTAATTTTGAAATTCTACTTGTGGTGATCTTAATCAATATTCAAGTTTTCAAAATATACTTTATTCAGGACTTTCACCTAGGTTGAAACTATATTTTTCAGTGTGATCCTGAGTTACACTTACCAAATTTTAAAATTCCAGAGCAAGAAAAGCATGTCATTTATTTTGAAAAATTCTGGTACTGCTTTTTGTTCCTTTTATGAAATTGAAGTTGTTTTTAACATCTATATCTCAGAAATTATAGCTCTACAAGATTTTTGCAGTAGATCAGAAAATTAGGGTGGACAGAAAGCTTTTTCAGTTTCAAAATATTCAAAGGAATGAGAAAACACCTTCTTTGTACAGTAGACATAAATTGAATGAAAATTGAGAAGAAATTTAATCTGTAACTTTAATAATAAATACTATGATAACAGTTCTTTACTAGGATTCTCTAAATGACTAAAACATTATTGTTTATGACAGTCTTGTGTTATTTAATAAGTTAACTGGATATATTGCTTTAAAATATTTTCAGATATTTTACATTTGTGTATTTATTAAATTAGAAGACAAAATTTTACTTTTATGTGTTCTGTATTCCCTTTAGGAAAAAATAAGTAATAATCCATTTGAGTGCATGATTGAACAATGTGATTTTCAGTCGGCATGACCAACATTAGTGTCATTTTTTTTTTAAACAAGAGGTTTTCCAGTATGACACTTTGCAACAAACTGACATTTGGCAATGAACAACCTTTTTAAAGTTCAGGAACTGTATTAAAAAAGAATTATAAAGGGCATCATTAGAATTTAGGTAGAAAACTGTTACTGACCATTTCAATTACAGAGCCATATGACGGGCAGTAAGAAATAATAGGCACAGTTTAGCACTATTGACTATTCCTTGGCATTTTTTGTGCTGGTCTGGTAAGTGACTGCCTTGATAGTGTCATAAATTCTGTGAAGTTCAGATTTTTTTTCTTGTTTGATTATCTTCACTTTCTCATTGTGATCCTTTAAAGAATTTTTTTGGTGAAAAATTGTAGACCCAAAACATTCACCCTATTAGCCTGACTGCAGTTGTATTTACCATTTTCTTCACCTTTCTCTCTGCTCATTCATTGAAATTTTACAAAGTAGTTAGAGACCAAAAAAAAGAAGGAAGAATGCTCATTTCATAAACATGATATTTCTAATTAGTCCATTGAGTCTTTTAAAATATGCATAAAGCAGTAGATGTGGAATGAAATCACACTTTTTATTACACAGAAATTAATGTTTACCATATGTATGTAAAAGTGTTAAGGATCTGAAGAGTAAATTTCAAACACACAAATACTTATTTTTTCTTCAATGTAATTTACATGTTGTTAGTGTTTATATATATATATATATATGTACATATATGTACATATATGTACATATATGCATGTACATATGTATGTATAAATGTGTTCTATTTAGGTAAAGATTTTCCTGTTGCTTCAAATAGTTTAAGGTTGAATAAAATAAACTCTAAAAATAAGAGGATATGGTGTTAAGGCCAACATTGTGTTTAGCTTACTGAGATACAGATTTAAATAATATTTGGCTGTCACATTTAATCATAAGGCCTGTTATATTCCTAATGGTTGACAGACATAAATTGATTTATGAGATTGTAAGAATGAAAGAAAATCAGTGGAAATGCCCTGATTAAAAATCTGCAGTCTTTCCCTCATACTAAGTTGCCACAATAAATGTGAGAACCGGTTTGATTTCACTCAGAATTAACTTAATTTGAAATTAAAATGAATCTTTTTTTCCTGCCTCCAGGAGGTCTGGGAAAGTGTAGGTCTATTCTAGAGGATCCTATAATAAGTAGAATATGTGTGCCTATATATTTACCCATGTATGCATTATACCCACCAAAAAGACAATTACTAGTAAAATAACCCATAATCTAAAGCAAAGGATATTAATTTTGGAGATGAGCCCAATAAAGTTTAGAAATTTTTCATATGAAAAGATTGTGAATATGCCCAGCACACCTAAAGTTATTAGATCTGTTTTAGCTGCTAAAGTTGGTTAAAAAGAAATATATAACAATCAAATTATTTTGCAGAATTTTTGTCTCTCATGCTCTTAACACTGAACCATCTCCAACATCAGAAAGTTTCAAGGCTCCATTCATGTCATGAAGAACTCAAATTTTATTTCATGATAGGAGTCATACAATGAAATAGAATCAATCCTAAATTTATCAACATTATAGTGAGGTTTAAATAATTTCAACTTCACAGTGACAATTCAACTGAAAGTTAACTTCAGGTTGAAATAACAGCATTCATCTCTTATTCTGTGGCTGGCATACAGTCCTCTTTGCGATGGTTTCATGTGGCAAATATGTCTTATCTTGTAATTTTGAGGAAGATGCATTTTTTTTTCCTAAGGTGAAGATCCTGGCTCCACATTCCAGGGAACAGACATCAAGCAGGAATATCGTTGTTGGTGTCAAGACAGTAAATTCTCCTCTTGGACATTGTGTAGTATAGCATGGAAGAGCTGTATTATTCCCTAAACTTCCTCCCCAGTAATGCCCTTAAGGGTCACCTACGTTTGAATTCAGCCAAATCTAAATTGATAATCCAATCCACTAGTGGATCTTTCAGCAAAATAATAAATAAATAAATAAATAAATAAACAAATAAGTAATCTGGTCACTAATTCATGTGATGATTCACTTGAGGGTTTCATTCAGGACATTAAGCTCTTAAATTTCAGCTTATACGAGGTTTATGTATGACAGGAGCTGAGCCATCTGTCCACGATACCTAGAAAATTCATATTTTTATCACATAAATCTTGTTAGTAACACTGACTCCTGAAAATTAAAGAAACAAGATTGCATATTCATTTTAAGGAATTCCAAAAACTTCTAGGATACCAGAGAGAGCTTAAAATATAATATCAATACAGTTTACCTCAACAAATAAATAAAGGCATATAATAAAATTATTTGCAGTGAATGTATGGAAGTGTAACATTATTTTCAAAGCTCCAAACTGTTCAGAACAACTAGGATCATCTGGGCCTAGTAGTTCACACTTGTAATGTCAGCACTCAGGAGGCTGAAGCAGGAGGAAGAAACAAATCTGGGCTATTTACTAAGTTCAAGTTCAGGCTAAATTATAGTGTAAGACTTTCTCTCAAAGAACCAAAGAGAGAAGAGAAGAGAACAAAGAGAAAGAAGAGAAGAGAAGAGAAGAGAAGAGAAGAGAAGAGAAGAGAAGAGAAGAGAAGAGAAGAGAAGAGAAGAGGAGGGGAAAAAAGAAAGAAAGAAAGAAAGAAAGAAAGAAAGAAAGAAAGAAAGAAAGAAAGAAAGAAGAAAAGAAAGGAGAAAAACAACTAAATGCAAAAATATTTGAAATTAATGATGTTGACACAGAATTGAATGGAAGACACCTCAGCCTAGACTACTCATACAACAGAACAATCAGAGTCAGTGATTATTTGATATTTTGACAAATCACAGGATTCTCTTGAAATGAAATAATATATGTAGTAAATCTGGAGCTACATAAAGGAAGCAAGTAACACCCAATTTAAGAAATCCAGGGTCAATTTCTACAAATTCTTAGATTTCATTATTCAAAATAGTTTTGATTCCAATAAAAACCTATTTTTGTTAGATTTGAGACCTTGATTATGTGTGAAAAATTCCTTTGCAGCATTAATCTGTCTAGCATTTGAATAACCAGAAAATTTGTGTATATCAGTGACCATAAATCTTGATGATCATCTTAAAATTCTGCCTCACTTAGTTTATTCTTTTATGTCAGAAAGATTCCATGAAAAATATACTCAACTGCTTCCCAAGTCTCCAGCAGTATCATTCCATTACAGTATAAGCTCAAGGTTAGCATTTCATGATCAAAATCTAAGTCTGATTATCTAAATTAGAGTTGTTCAAGATTTTGGTTTTCATCTTGCAGGGTCAAAATTTCTATCTGTAGAGCCATGAAACTAAAGATACAGATACAATTAGATGTTCTAAATCTAAGTACAACCTATAATAGTGGAATCAGCACTGCATAAAATTTATACAAATTCCATTTTAAAACTAAGGAAAGTGCAAGATACAAGGGAGTCACTGTCCCAAAACTATTTTGAAATCCAGTGGGCAAATTTCATCAGAATTCCTTGACTGGACTTCAGGACCTGGAAATACTCTTACAATGCTCTCAGCTCCATCCTCTGGAATTTTGTCTTTTTCAGAGTTATCCTTCTGGAGATTTTAAAGGCACCTACATAAATTTATCAGCCTACTTTGCAACATTAGAATTTTGGATACTTGACAGCTTCTTCTTATTTTAGACTCTGTTCTGTTCAATCCAACCTAGAAATATTTCTGTTCATATAAATTTATCACACATACTGATCTTATGTGAATTACACTGGGCTTTACTCCATTACACAAAAGCCACAGCTACGCATCATCTTTTGGAGAATATATGCCTTGGACCAGAAACATCAGTATCACTGGACAGGCATTTTCTCATTGCAGCTCAAACCTACTCATTCAGAAACTTCTAGGAAGCATAAAAGAGTTATCTCCCCAATTAAAGAAGCAAGAGCATGAAGAAAAAATTATATGTTCTATCACATGAGTCAACATTTTTCATTGTATCCACATGGCTCCATTCTAATAGGTACTCCTCATATACTTAAGTATTCAGTTGAGTAACACACAGCTTCTGAAATCAAAATATGTATTTGTGTTCTGTTCCCATGAAACAAATTAATATGAGCACTGTAGCCTAAAATAATAAAATCTTACTACTTCACAATGTCTAAGGATGAGGAGTCTGTATATAGTTTAGCTGGCAATTCTAGTCAGGGTCTTCCAGGAACAAAATCAAGGTTTCAGGCTGAGCTGTAATTCCATCCTAAACACCACCATCCATTCCCATCCGAACCTCTTTATCTTGAAACCATCAGTGCTGCACTGAATCTTCATGTTGCAAATATCCAATTTTGTCTTGATCTGAACTCATTGCCTGTATTCAAAGATCTAACAGGACCATCTAGACAATATCCCTTTCTTCAGATCAACTGTTTGTGGCTTTAGTTCCACCTTTTAAATCCTTTTAAAGAAGTGTCTAAATATTGTACATTTAAAGATGCTGAGAAATCTTTGGGGTTACCTAATATTACCTATGAGGCTGATGATACTGGATAATATTTTTCCTCCTGAAATGCCCTTTTCTCTTACTGACTTCTAAATACATCTCATTTCAAAATTTGTTTTGATCAAGAGTTAGATATATAACTTTGGACAATTTGACTAATATTATAGTTTCTTCTTATGTAAAATGAAAGTAATTGAGTTGGTTTTTGTAATATTTAAATAAATGTTCTAGCATTCCCTTGGTCAGTTTCTCAAAACAGGGACAAAATACCTGACATGGAACAATTCAAAGCAGAGGCTGGTCTTGGGTCATGGTTTCAGCCAATGGTTGTCCGAGTCTGAGACAGAAACAACATGGTAGAGGCGCACAGCAGAGGAAGTGCTTCACTCGTGGCGTCCAGGAAGCAGGGCAAGAAAGGAGTTTTAGGAGGAGATATTTCCTGTGTGCATGCCCAAGGACAGCTTCTTTTGACCAACCCTAACAGAACATTCAGTTCTAAACTCCTCAGTACATTAAACCACTGATAAGTGTAGCATTCCCATGCTCCAATCACTTTCCCAAAGCCCCACTTATGAACACTTGAGCCTTTTGGGTTTTTTATTTAGACCATAACTTACCACATAGGAAAAATTCACTAATGATTTCTTTCATAGTTTTTCTTTTTTAAAATTGTCCCCTAAATTAGCTTTTCTGATAACAAGGAACCATCCTCTCAGTTCCTAAATAGACTTCTCATAAATGCATCATGCAGTAATTCTCAAATAGAATCATGCAAAAGAATCATTTGAAGGACTTATTAGAATACAAGTTTCTGGGTCACATCCTTTGGTTTCTGAGCTGCAAATTAGAAAATGGATTTTTAAGAATCACCCGGTGATGCTGATGTTGCTGGGATAAGGAAGAGATTGAAAACAGTTGCGTGTCAGCACTTAAATTATTAGTCTTTGTAATGGTTGATACATTCTGTCAACTTGAAAAGTTTAGAACTTTAAAGCAGTGACTAGGCCAGGGGCCAGAGTCTGTACTTTGTAAACATTTTTAACCTGTGAAAAAAGAGGACATAGAGATGATGTGTGCTGCATTAACCCTAAGAGGTGGTAGCCTGCTTACAATACAAGAAGAAAAAGAAGCTTCCCTCCTGCTCTCTCTTTTGCTCTTGCAGTTTTTGCTATCTTCTGCCATCTTGAATTGTTGCCCATGTACCATGCCATCCTGCCTTAGAACTAGCTGATTGTGGACTGAAACCTCCACAAACTGCAAGCTAAATAAACCTTTCCTTCCTTAATTTTGGGTGTTGGTTATTTTATCTCAGCACCAAGAGAAAAGTAGCTAAGAAAGTCTTTAAATATGTATGAGTATTCTTAAACAATATTCCTTTTCCTGACTCTACTGGGTTATAAAATTATAGAAATAAAGCTTATCCTTGCCCATCATTCTAAATCTCATTGTTTTTTTTTTAAAAAAGTATCCTACTTACCTGGAGTAAATACCAAATCAGTGGTAACCAAAATTAAATGAAGTTCACATTATTTTGGGTGATTTGAAATATAATTATCCTTTGGTAAACAAGAATTATTTTTCATACATTTTAACATTTTAAAAGGAATATATTTTTGATTCATGACTCATTTATAAAAATTGTATGGATGACTTTCATAAAATCTATTTTGAAAAATCTCCTTACAACTGGAATTTGTGAAACTAATAACCTTTCATTAAATTTAAAATAAAATGTAGGATAATTAGTAAGGAACTGATAATAACTCCTACCACAGTCACATCGACTAACACCCAAAGTAAGGCTTAAATATCTCCAGAAATGGTCTCAGTATTTTGGCATTTGTTATGAGAGTATAATGGTACCCCTGGGGGGAGTAAAAAGTTCCTTAAAGTTATCTATCTCTTTGAGGTGGTATTTTCTATATACAGCCAAGGGAAAGTTAAAATTTTGACTTTCAAGTTCAGGTGATTTATTTCTTGTTGATTTTATTTGAAAGCAGGTACCTGGTCTGTATTTTAGCCATTACACTTTGTTTTTTGCCTCCTACTTCTAAAAATCTGCACTACACAAAACTGAGATGCCAACTCCTGGACATAGCACCTGTTAAAGTAATGAAATCAAGAGAATAATGATCCCCAATTTAAAGCAACTATTAAGAAAAAGGGAAAACCCATTTATAATTCATCCAAAATAACCAGATGGATATGATGTCAGTTTTCATAGATATGAAGAATGAGATGCTTTGGATATGGTGAAGGTTAAGAAGTGTGACAAGTTATTGAAAGTATTTTAATAAACTCTGAAGAGAATCCGTTTTTTAATGAGTGAAGCCAGAATGAGTGTTCTTTAGGTTCCTGATGAATTTTTAACTTTTCATTTAATCTATGCCCTAAATAGCTTTGTTTCTTTTTTAATGTAAACATGTGAAAGTATTTTCATCTGAAAATTTGACAAACTGTATGTCCTACTGAAAGCTTTAAGCACAACAGAACCCTTCAAGAACCATTTCATTTATTCCTGTAAAATTCAGCCTAAGTACTGATTTACTGAATGTTATCTTTCTAGGACACCTGTAGTTAAACTTGTGTTTGCTTTTCTAGTTTGTATAATTTCCTTTCTGAAGCGAGCCTATAAAGGTGTTCTATAATTTGAAAGACAGCCTGGAGATTCAAATTTAGATTATTTTTCCCTTTTAAATCCCACCCAGGATCATTCTAAGGGCTACAGCTGTAACAGCATAGCTTTGATTAATCACAGGGAGCTCATGGGCACAGTCACAGACAACCCAACCCTTTTACACTCCACGTATAGCATGCTTCTCTAACCCGATGTTCCGGCGCTACAGAAGCTGCAATCTTTTATCCCACAACCCTTTCCCCCTGTCTTTGACTAATAAGTACCTTTAGTAACTTGAAGTGTTTCTTTTCTTTGATCTCAGAAATACTGAAAGCAGATATGATCACTATCCTTTTGATTATAGCATCTATCCTTTTATATAATCTAGTTTTTATACCAGTCAACATCCCACAAGCTGACACTATCTTGCTATTAGTCTTCTGAAAGAAAGCGCCAACTTACTGTATCCCAAATTTTGACCTTGAAGCTTCATTTCTTTTGTCTCTTTATTAGATTGGTGTGTTGATCCCAGCTATTCTTGCAAGTTTAGGTCTACTGGAGGTGTCAAATTCATGCTTCCCTCTCTGAAGGCTTTTTAAAAATTGAATAGTTGGAAACTGATTTTGGAGGAAATCCAACTTTTCCAAACTATTTTTTTAATCAGAGAAATAAACTCAAGTTTAAACCTGAGATGAGTGTAATAGCTTGCAATTTCCTATTACATCATGTCCAACAACAGGATATATTTTACACTTCTCTCTTCCAGTTTTCCCATACTCATCCCTGCAACTCAACTCATTTCTAAAGTTCACAGGTGGTCACTAAGTAAGCAGGCACAGTCAGGTCATCAAGAATGCTGGGAATCAAAATTAACCAGCTGTTCCAAGTTATGAAGTTTATTCCAAAATGTGTCTCTAAATAAGAGAACTGCCACTTTGCGAAAAAGATGGAGGCACCTTGCATAATCACACCAAACCTAATTCCTTTTCCAATAGACAAGAGAAATTTTAGTGTTCAATGCAAAATAAATTTAGCTTGCTACTCACTGACTTTTCTTCCTGTGATTTCTGTATACCAAAAATTAACAAATATTTTAAAGCATTAAGAAAATTTGAGGTCCAAAAACAAGATGTCCAACAGTATCTTACTTCACTGCTTTAATAATCCCCTGCAAACCTCACTCATACTGTAAAATGTGGATTTACCTCAGACTAAAATAATCCCTGTCTACACATAGCACCTAATTCTATCTCTTTCACCCTGGGGGACAACACAGAGAATTTCTGAGGAACTTTAAGCATGTTAATTTTGGACAAAATGAAGTGTAAGGACTTAAGAAATGTTCCTTATTACAATAGTACACTGTAGAAAAGAACTGAACAACTCACCAGTCACCTCTTATTCTTGATGAAACATGTAATTCCATTGAAAATCTTGGTTTCAGATGCAGATTGTTAAGCAATTTCATGAGAACATTTTCACCTCATGAGTTCTCAATTATAAAAAAATGTTCTCAAATCTATCAGGATTTACACCACTCTTTTAAGACAGTAAGTTCATTGATGCTTAATAAGTCATAAGACACTTTCCCTGTCTATACAGACTGTATATAATTGCTTCCATGAAATATTTTTCTCTAAATATAAAGCAGTAGTTAATATGCTACTTAGAAAAAAATCAGTAAAAGAGAGTTGAACCTCTATGAAAGGACTAAAAAGGAAAGAAGAAAGTAAGGATTCTGGACAATACATTTCATATTAACACAATATTCTAATATCTTTGTGTTATCTTTATTATAGTGATTTTTAAAGATATATTCATAAAGCTAAGAAAATTTCCACAAATCAGAGAGCTGGAGAGTAATGAATTCATGACTCAAAACCAGGTTCTTATGAATCCAAGAGGTGAGATTTTACTAATTATTTTTTCATAACTAAATTATCTGCTGTATAGATGCATACTAAAATATTATCCTTTGCTATTTACTCTCAAAGTTAATTTACTTACAGAAAAGGTATATTTATAAATACATAATAATTTCAGTTCTGAAATAACCTTACATATTCTAATAATTTAATAAATTATTAAATTACATAATACTTTGATACATTAATATATAGAATATGCATTTCAGAACTGAAATTATTAGTATTTATAAATATACCTTTCCTGTCAGTAAATTAACTTTGAGAGTAAATAGCAAAGGATAATATTTTAGTATGCATCTTTCAGTGTAGATGATCAGCTTTAGAGTTTGTTAGGAAAAAAATCATTTATTGTCTCACAGCATGAAAGAAAAAACATTGCCCTAAGTTTTCATTTCAAAATGCACCAAAGACAGTAATGGAGTTGTCCTTTTTTTTTTTTATGAATGAAGCTTATTGAAGAATTTACCTACATTCACCATCTCTGGCTTTATTGGAATTTAAAATATATCTGGAGGCTTGGCAGATGGAAGATCTGTCCTATATTCTGTTCAGTCTTTCTTTATGTAAGGCCCTCAGGATAGTTCTAGATCTGCTCTCAAGCTCGTTCTGTTGTTTGTGAACATTCAGATAAACTTTCCTATTTTCAGCTGCCGTTTAGTCATAAAGAAGCAACTGGCATAGGGAATTCGGTAAGATGAAATAGCAGGGATGCTAAGTGAGAAGAGTAACAAGCACCACATGGCCTCTCTCCCAACCTGAGGGACAAAGAAAGGATAAAGGCCACTCAGGCCACTCACGCTTCCTAACATGGATGCCCTCTATATGTTTAGTAATTTTGAGAATAGAAGGTTACTATTGCAGTCCAAGCCAGGCTAGCCCTACTTCATGGATTAGAGGTTCTGGGAGGAACCAGGATATAGCTCAGTGGTAGTAGAGTGCTTGTCTCATAAGTATGAGGACCAAGGTTTGAGCACAGGAAAAATAAACTAATAAATAACTTCCTGTTTCTTTAAGCAGGAAGTGAATTGGAGGATCTTGAAATGTTTTATGAACTTGTAACAGCAGGAAATATGTTCCTTTGTGCATTATAATCTGTATAAAATACTTTCATTGATAGTTATAAATAGATGTTGCCTTGTGTAACTACAAAGTAATTAAAGTTTAAATTGCACATGTGCTTTTATTAATGCCCACTGTTTGAAAATTGCAAGAAAAAAAGGCAGTTTTAATATTTAGATCTTTCATATATTTAGAATTTAGTTTAGTACATGATGACAGGCATGGGTCTAGTTTTAGTTTTCGGCATATGGAGAGCCAGTTTTTCCAGCACCACTTATTAAAGAGATTATCTTTCAGGGGATGTGTTTGGCCCCTTTATCAAAGATAAGGTGGCTGAGTATGTTTGTAGTTGTAGTTGTATCTTCTAATCTGTTCCATTGATCTTCAGGTCTGTTTTTATTCCATTACCATGATGATTTTATTACAGTAGCTTTGTAGTATAACTTCAAGTCAGGGACCGTGATGCCTCCTGCTTGCCTTTGTTGCTTAAAATTGCCTTTGCTATTCTAGGTCTCTTCTGGTTCCAGATGAATTTTATGAGTGATTTTTCTAGATCTGTGAGATATGCTAGTGGTATTTTGATTGGGATTGCATTAAATCTATATAACAATTTGGAGAGAATAGCCATTTTCACAATGTTTGTTTTTCCTATCCATGAACAAGGGATATCTTTCTATTTTCTGAGGTCTTCTTTGATTTCTTTTTCAGGGCATTATAATTTTCCCTGAATACATCTTTTGTTAGGTTGATTCCTAAGTATTTCATTTTTTGGATGCTATTGTGAAGGGTGTGGTTTCTCTTATTTCTCTCTTGGTGATTTTGTTGTTTGTGTATAGGAATGCTATTGATTTTTGAGTGTTGACTTTGTATCCAGCTACATTACTGAATTTATTTATCTTACCTAGCAGTCTTTCAATAGAGTTTTGGGGATCTTCTATGTAGAGTATCATGCCATCTGCAAATAATGATAATTTAACTTCTTCTTTTCCTATCCTTACTCTTTTTATTTCTCTCTCTTGTCTAATTGCTCTGTCTAGTATTTCCAGCACTGTATTGAATAAGAGTGGTGATAATGGACAACCTCGTCTTATTCCTGATTTTAGGGTAAAGGTTTTCAGTTTTTGTTCATTTAATATGATGCTGGCTGTTGGTTTGTCTTAGATGGCTTTTATCATATTGAGGTAAAGATCATCTATTCCAATTTTCTGTAAGGTTCTTATCATGAATAAGTGTTGGACCTTATCAAAAGCCTTTTCTGCATCTATAGAAATGATCATGTGGTACTTATTTTTTGCTCTGTTGATATTATGGATAACATTTATTGATTTGTATATATTGAACCATCCCTGCATTCCTGGGATGAATCTCACTTGGTCATGGTGAATAATCTTCTTGATTATTTGCTGCATTCTGTTTGCCAATATTTTACTGAGAATTTTTGCATCTATATTCATTAGGGAGACTGGCCTGTAGTTCTCTTTTTCATTTGGGCCATTCTCAGGTTTTGGTGTTAGAGTAATATTTGCTTCTGGGAATTAATTAGGGAGAATTGCTTCCTTTTCAATTTCATTGAAGAGTCTGAGGAGTGTCGTCATTAAACCTTCTTAAAACAGAAACAATAAATATGTTGGAAGACAAAGTAGGTAGAAATCTTGAAGACATAAGGTTAGATAGAGAATTCATGAACAAGAATGAAACCTCACGTGAAATACTTCACAGAATCAGTAACTGGGATCACATCCCATTAAAGAGTTTCTGCATGTCGAAAGAAATCTCCAGCATAGTGAAGAGAAAATCCACAAATTGGAAAAAAATCTTAGTGAACTGTCCCTTAGACAAAGAACTGTCTAGAACTTATAAAGAATTTTTAAAAACTCAGATCTCCAAAATTCAAAGACCCATTCCAATAATGGGCATCTGCAATGAATACACAGTTCTCAGATGAAGAAACACAAATGGCAAACAAATATATGAAAAAATGTTCAGCATCATTGGCCATTAAAGAAATGCAAATTAAAACCACACTGAGATTCCATCTCACTCCAGAAAAAAATTACCAGCATAAAGAAAACTACCAACAGCAAATGCTGAAGAGGCTGCAGTTAAAAAGGAACACTTCTGCACTGTTGGTGGGAGTGTAGACTGATGCAACCACTGTGGAGGTGAGTCTGGAGTTTCCTCAAAAAGCTGAAATTGGAAGTCCTATTTGACCCTGCTATTCTACTTCTGCGCATATTCCCCAAAAAACTGAAAATATCATACCATAGTGATATATGTGTATCCATGTTTATAGTAGCACAATTTGTAATAACCAGATCTTGGAAACAACACAAATGCTGAGGAATGGATAAAAAATATGTATTTTTATACAATGGAGTACTACTCAGCTATAAAGAATGATCACATTGAGATATTTATAAGTAAATGGATGCAACTTGAGACCATACTCATATGTAAAATAAATTAAACTCACATGTGTAAATACCATATAGTCTCCCTAGTGTAAGAAATGATAAAAGTACATAAGATACAAAAAAACTCAAAAAATACAGTGAAAGGATAAGAATCTGCTTAAAGGGGAAAAATAATATCTTAGGGAAAATGAAGAAAAAGAAAAAGGAAAGGAAAAGAAAAAATATCTAAAATTATATAAACACACTTAGGATAGTTAAAATGATTGTGCTACAAATTCTATAAATTCTTGGAACAAAATAGTTAACATCCATAGGATTGGAACAAATTGTGCATATTATTGAGGAACTCCTGTAGATTATTACATAAAATAACAATCCCAGTTATGCTCCTATCACCTTGTTTTGAAGGCCTATATTGTCAGTGTTTGGGCTTTTTGCTATTGTTATTCATTTGTCATGTTTACTTTGCATTTTTCTAGGAATGTGTTTTGTTGTTTTTGTTTTGTTTTGTTTTGTTTTTCCCTCTAATATAGAAAGGATAGGTATACATTTAGAGACTCATGCATGCATAGAACTTCTCCTAAACAGTTTATGAGAATCGATTATATAACGCATGATGAAGTGAACAGCTACTTTGAAGAAAAAGAGACACTAAGGTACTCAGTGCTGATTCCGTAGCATCATGATGTGAAATCCAGCAATACTATTATTCTTTGTTCAGAGTGATTTTAATCTGTTTTGTATTGTTTAATTTCAACATACATGAAGGTATGGACAGCTATTTTGAAGAGAATAAGAGACATTATGACAGCCATTGTTGACTTCCCTATTGACTGGTTTTGAAGACCTAAAATACCTTCATCATCCTGTTCTGATCAGTTTTATACTATTTTGTTTTGTAAGAATTCACTGTGTGTGAAGATATGGACACCTATTTAGAAGAAAACAAGAGAAAATATGATAGATAATGATGATCTCCTGTTGTGATGTGCTAAAATCTGTGTGTCTTACATTGTTTTATTCTGATCTGCTTTTTTTTTCGTTTTGTTTAGTTTTACCCTGTTTAAAATAAAATTTAAAAAAGAAAAATGGCAGATCTATAATAAGTGAAAAATGATTAGAATGAAAATTAAGAAATTTTGAATAATTAGGTTCTTACAACACTGGATTAAGTTATCTGGAAATATATAGAGATCCTCAAACATAGATGATTTCTAATTCAGACTCTCAAAGGTGCTCAAAGATAGAATATGTGGTCCCTAATTCAGATTATTCCATGTAAGATGTAGGATCAAATCATGAAAACATAATATCTTGAATATTTTAAATTTCAAAAATAACATTTATATTTTACTTAAGAAATATATGACAGATTATTAGTATGATACAGAGATGATACTAAAACATCAGTGGTTTTCAACAACAGTATTTTAATTAGTAGTCACCTCACACAACAATCAAGCAAGAAATATAGTCATCAAGAATTTTATAAACTGAGCTTTGCCAAGCTCAGAATATGTAGACATTCCTCCCATCTCTTCCATAGCAAATATCACACTGTCTTATAATTCGTCATTCATATATGAATCCTTTTCACCACCATGTTCGTGGCATGTACTCACCTTACTTTTGTATCCTCAATGTAGCTATCAGGGTTTGTAATATGTTATCAGAAATAATCAGTAGTGCATTTAAAAAGCTAAAAATTGATAAGAATTCAAGTCTTAACCCCTTTTCCATATAATTGAATCTCTTAATTATTGGTAGAAAATCGGTCTGTATAATATGAATCAATATTTTTAAATAAAATTTTAGCTAAACTAAGTAGAATAGAAGCTAAAAGCTTCCAAATAGTTAAATTTAGTGAACCTCAAGTTCAGTTTTCTTCATGACAGTTTGGTCTTCATTACTCTCTTGTACGTTTACTCTCCTTTATGTATTAAGTGTACTGTATTTTATGTCTTACATTTCTGATTTTTTAAAAATTTTAGGATACATTTAGAGTTATTGAAAAGTTTCAAGATATTTGAGATTCTCACACATTCTACTGCTTTTATTTTAATAAAAATATACATTACTGTGATGTATTTATTCATAACCAATGAGCCATACATATTGTGCATTGTCAAGGTCATGACCTGCTCATATTCTCTTAATTCCTCCCCAATGGTCTCTTCTCCATGTGAACTCCAGGTTACTATATATACTCATGTTCTTTATGGCCCTCTTATCTCTGATACTTTCCTTGTTTTTGATGACTTTTGCTATCTCAAGGAGTACTGGTCCACCAATGTGTTGTAGAATGTCCAATAGTTTGTATTTGTCTGTGTTTCTCACTATTAAACTGCAGGTATAGGTTTTAGGGAAAATGAACACAGAAGTAGAGTTACATTTTATTGTATTATTTTAAGTAAATATTTTAAATATTACTGCTAATTGCTAACCTTGGTCACCTGAGTGAGACAGTGTTTGTCAGCTTTCTCCTAGATTATTTCTTTTAGTTTTTCCAAACTGAAGATCTGAAAAAAAAAGACATGATTGACATCCCATAGTTGAGGGATAAGATGTTATGTTTCATCTCTGTGACATTATTAGAGACTTTAGAATGTCTTTTTACTTACAATTTAAATAACTAGTAATTTAAAATTAGAAAAATCTAAGAAGAACGTAGTAGGTCTCTTTTCTCTTTAGTTCTTAAAAGGAATATTTTAAGGAGAAGAATTTTAGAAACTTGAATAAACCATTCCATTGCTATAGGGTAGACATTACGCTTACTTTTTTATAAATGCTATGTAAAGTAACAGTATTAAGATGGAAGAAAAGGCACTTTGTTTTCTTTAGAAGAACCAATTAGGTATTTGTTTGTGTGTTTGCTTTTTGTTTGTTGAGACAGTATCCCATCATGTAGTGCTTCAGACCTTGAACTGACTGTATGGCCCAGTCTGGCTTGAACTCAAAGCAAGCATCCTCCCTAGTTCGGGGTAACAGGTGTGTGCTATTCCCCTGGCTCTAAAGCATGAAACTAGATCACTATCCACAAATAGGAGAACTATTTTGAAAGTCTAGGAATTCAATGGAGGAGCTACAGCACTGGTCGTTAGATTACAAAATCTGAGAATAAACAATTAAGAGGCTAAAACGGACAGTCTCATTTTGTTTCAGTAACAGTTACCATTCACCAAAGAAGCCTAACTAGATGCCTAAAGAAACCACCTTGGTTCAAAATTGTCGAGAAAAGTGAGAGCATTTTCAATAAACACTTATCTAATAGCCATGAAAAATGCTTATAGGCTCTACTTTGTTCTCACCACAGTTAGAACAGTGAGGTGATTGGCAGGTCAAGAAAAGGCTGGAAAAAAGCAAAAAAGGACGCAGAGCTTACTAAACACCTCCAAGACCCCATTAGGAAGTCTGTCTCTGAGCCGTTCAGTATGCTTACAATGTGGGGCCACCACCGCCACTAGCACAGACACACTCTAAGGGCCTATGCACCTCACCCTGACTTCAGCTCCCCGAGAAGCAGAAAGAAGTGTGCATTCATAGAAGAGAACTGAGGTGTTTAAGAATTCATACCTGATCTAGTTTATTAAATTACTTCATTCCTTGAAACAGTCAGTAAAGGCCAATGAAGGAAACTACTTCCTAAAATGTGAAAGTAGCAGACAACAAGAAACTTTCAGAAAAAGTCAGAGACATGACACCACATGCACATACCAAAAAAATACCCTAGTAAGCATGGAGATCTGTTAATTGCCTAAAAAACAACTCAAAATAACTAGTTTAAGAAAGGTCAGTGAACCATGAGATACAAAAAAATCTGGGGAAAAGAATAATACAGTAACAACTGAGTTCAACATAGAGAAAGCATGAAAAAGACTAAATAGAGTAGATATTTTGAAGTTAAAATGCAATCAATGAAATAAAATATACAATATCAACATAGAATTTGTGAGCTCAAAGATAGGGTAGATTAGAAAATATTCTGTCAGAGGAGAAAAAAATTAAAACAATAAACAATAAATTGAGGAAAAACCTATTAGATAAATGGGCAATATCAAGAGCTGTGAATGACGTCATAAAAGGTTCAGAAAGGGACATGAGAGAGAAAGCAGGACATTTTTCTAAAGTAATAGTAGCTGAAAACTTCCAGTGTCTGTGGAGAAATGTGGATACCCCTGTACATGAAGCTCAAAGGTCACACATCAAATTCAATACAAAAAAAATCTTCTTCAAGATTTATTACAATCAAATTACAAAAATCAGGAAAACTGAACTTCTACTCAAAAACCTATTAAAAAAAGACAAGAAAGACCATTTTAAAATAATAAAAAAATCTAGTCAGGAAAATATATATGTACAACGTCTGAGTACCTAAATGTACGAGGCAAACATTCACCAACTGAAGGAAGAAATGTATAGCAAAATAATATTAGGAGAACTTCAGAATGACAAGTCAATCTTCGGAATAAATGAAATGTCTGCAAATTGTGTATGCTAAGTGGTTAACTCCGCAAAAATAAAAAGAACCCTACAGGCACAAGCAAAAAAAGAAACTAATTTTAAAAGAGGATAATAATTTAAATAAACATTTCTATAAAGAAGGCATGATAATCGCCAAAAAAATATATGAAAAAATATTCACCATAACTAATCATCAGGGAAATGCAAATCAAAAGAACAAGATATAGCTTCACACCTATGATCTCTTATTACCAAAACATAAAATGTAGCACATTTTAGGAGAAAGTAGAGAAACAATCTTCATACACCATTGGTAGAAGTCCAAAATGGTGCAGTTGCCATTAAAAAAAAAAGTATGAAAATGATCTAAATCTTATAAATTGTACTGCTATATAATCTTGTAAAAATCAGGGTATTGAGGAAATATGAGTATTCCTATGTTCATTCCAACACAGCCAAGATTTAAGAGTAAAATAAACTACCAATTTTAAAATAACATAATTATACATTGACACATGAATGAAAAAATAAAATTTTTCACATATCACAATATTTTTAGGCTTAAAAAGCAGGAAACTCTTCAATTTGCAGCAATGTGGATGAACTTTGTGAATAATATACCAAGTAAACTAAGCTAATTGCACAAAAATAAATACTGTATGATTCCGCCTATGTGTAATATCCTACCTGATGGATCTAGTCAACTGCCTAGCATCAAAAAGTAGAATAATAATTTCCAGGAACTGCTAAAGGGGAAAAGGTCTTAACTAATCAATGAGCATAAAGATTCAGCTAATCATGATGATTAATTAATTCCAAGAAATTTGCTATGCCTGCAGTCAATGATATAGTATTATACACTTAAAAACTTTAGAGAACAAATCTCATGTGTCTCTACAACAATCAAAAAATAAAAACTTAATAATAGAATCTTAAATACCCTTCAGTTATTTAATTTTGATTGAGAAAGAAATAATATTCACCACAATTTTACCAACTGTTAATTTGGAAAAATAAAATTAGCATGTTAAAATAGATCATTTTCCTGCTCACTCCTTTTCACAAATTAACACCACTCTTTGTTGAAACTTTGTGATCCTTACTTTGTAAAATACTTTTTCAGTTAAAACCAGTGGCTAGCTGCCAGATGCAAACGGTAATAATTTCTGGACTCACAATTGAATTGTATGACTGAACTCAAGAATAATTTGAACAAAGGAAATGTATCCTCCTTTAATGTCCATAAGAGCAATATAGCCACCAAAACTGAAATTCAGTGGCTTTCATCATAGATTAGGCATCCCAGAAATTGAATTATATATTTTGGTATTTAATAATCAAATAAGTAAATTCTTTTTCATCCCATGCTTGTTTTCACTATTCAATGTAAGTTTTCTAGATAAATTTTTAAATTATGTAGTATCAGTATCATTTCCCAGAAGAAATCAGCAAGCATATATAATCACATCTGAACTCTTGTAGTAGAACATTTGCGATTTGTTAAAGCATGGAAATCCTGGGAAATTATTCCTGGAATTTGTTCTTATGATTATAAGAAAACATGAAGCTGATAAAAAAAAAAGGTCCATTCTGAAAAGTAAAATTTAACTCTGTGTCTTGGCATAAAGCACTCTGCATAGAACATTATTATTTTTATAAATGTTTGATATTGATAAATGAATTAATGAGTAAATAAATATATAATTTCCCAAATATATCTCCAGTCTGAGAACTTTTCATTAATATTTGTTGCTTGTTTATTTATTTTAGTTCTATTCTTTTCTTTAGTTGTTTAATTATTGAATCATACTTAAATGGGGGAAATGGAGCGCATATAAAATTTTTAAAAACACATGTTTTACACTGAGTTGATATATTTTATTAATAGTTATGATAGAACATTTCCTCCTGATGTGTAGGTTCATCATAAATTCAAACTGTATGTTAAAAGATCACTGCCAATCATGGAATGATAATAGGGAATATTTTTATTTCTTCAGGGATATTTGGTTTTTTTATTTAAAGAGAAAAAAACAGGAAAAAGGGTAGAGACACTACAGAATTTTAAAAAAAGATAAACAGTAAGAAATCACTAGTTGATAAATTACATATTGTCCTTTTAGAAATAGTTGTTCAGGTTACAAAATTAAAGCATACAAAGTGGACATTCAAGCAGTGAGACTGCAAACATATCTGTCCAACAATCTAACAAGAACTTAGACATATGGTTATAAGTACTACACACTTAAATATACATGCAGTTAGATCTTTTATAACACTTCCTATTTCAGGAATATTTGAATCAGCCCTTGTCTCTTGTTTGTACCTGGAGTTTACATTAAATGACTGACTTATATCACCTTTCTTTAAAAAAATCAAGCTCACAACCTTGTGCTTGCAAGGCAGGAACTTATGCCGCTGAGCTAAATCCCTGGCCCTACTCAATGATGTTTGCACAAAGATGCTATTGCCTGATGATGCCTCTGTCAGAATATGTCCTTGTCATTAAAAAACATATGAATTCAGTTTGCTACTAGAGGTTGTCCCCAAGGCCTCACGTTTTATCTTCCTTTTGCTCTTTTCTTTCTTTTTTATTCTTTCTTTTCTTTGTGTTTTGGTAGGTTTCATTTAATAGAGGTTTTATTGCAATAATTTCAAGCTTAATAATCTCTTTGATGATTTATTAATCCCTTCTTTGTTACTTTTTTTCCTGGCATTATGATTTCTAGTTCTAGAAATCCAATTTCGATCTTCTTTACAATTTCCATGTCTCTACTCAACACATTTAATAATGTCTTTTACAATATTATGTAATGCATTTAAGTATTTCAAATTTTATCTCCTAATTCTAACATCAGTGTCAGTTCTGGGTTGAATTTGAATGAGTAATATTGATACTCTTTATTGGTCATATTTTACTGTTTCTTTGATCACCTCAAAAATCTTTGAAATTATAATTATATGCCAGACATTATGAGTAATGGATATCTTGTATTCCTGTAGTTTTGCTTCCATTATGCTCTGGGACATGGTTAATTTAATTGTAAAGAGTCAGATTCTTTTGGTCTTACACTTAAGCCTGGTTATGCACACCCAGAGTAACATTTACCCTTTGGATAATTATCTCCCACTACTGTGACTAGTCCTTCTGAGTGCTCTACCCAATGTCGTATATTATAAAGCTCTCCAGTCTGGTTGAAAACAAGTTGTCCTTTTGTTCCTGTAGGAGCTATAATTATTGTTTCATGCAGATTCCTTTGGTTGCTTGTCTCTTCCGTATTAAGAATTTCCCCAAAATATCTGGCAAATTATGACCACTCTGCAAATCTCTGCTCTCACTGAGTATCTCTTTGTTCTGGTATTCTGATGTGTAAACATAGGCTGTTTGGTGTCCCCAGGTCCTCAGATTTATTTCCACAACTCATTGAGTGTGTTGGATCCTTTTTGCATATCTCTTTCTGAGCTGTAACCTGGGAATTCCTCCAAGACACTAAGCAGTTATTTAATGGTAGTCATTTAACTGGGCACTTTTGTTTTCTTTCTGTCTTTGCTTATGGCCATTTGTGGACTAATGTCTGATGTTTCTCAAAAAAAGCACTAATTCTTTTTTTGTGTGCCGGGGATCTAACTCATGGCCTCATGCTTGCCAGGCAAGCACTTATGCCGCTGAACTAAATCCCTGGCCCTCATTCATATTTTTGGATATTTAAGAACGTTCATGTCACACTACCTGCATCAAAGGAGGGAGCTGAAGCTGAAATATTCAGATAATTTCACCTAAAAATTAAAGGAAGAGAAACGGATTAAAAGCATTGATTTAAACTCTTCCATATTGTAACAGAAAAGATGATGCAAAAACCTATGAAAGTAACAGAGCAAAAGTGGTTATAAGTGGGAGATGAAGAAAAGAAAGGAAGACAGAAACTAAAAAAGGCTTAAACTAGAAGCAAGAGCAAAATATCTGTGATACATTTCAATTGGGCAAGAACAGAAACAATTACCTTTAGGATTTCTTTGGGGTCCAGAGTCGCAGTATGTTTAATAGTGAAGTAAAGTGGGTGATTACTTACTATTGAAGCATGACCATTTATATATAGAATTTTCTTTCAACAACTTTTAACTGTGTACCAGAAATAGGGAAGGTGGTAGAAAACAATGGTATTGGGAACAAAATTCTTGATATTTATGAAGCATGGGAAGTTAACAATTGCTTGTATAATTGAGAAAACTACCAACTGATATGATATTATTAAATATTAAATAGGCAGAGTGCTTCACAGAGATTTCCCCAAAAATAGAGACAATATTCATATTCATGGTCAAGGACTCTAAGAGGGAGGAGGTGTCTTGATATGGGCACAGATATCTTTGTAGTTTCAAGAGGAAGTAGAAAATAAGGAATGTGGCCATTTCTAGCTTTTCTGTGAAATAGGAATGTAGCTGGCTGAAGGAATACTAACAAAGCTGGAATCGAGTACATTAAAAAAGCATCCAAATTGTGGCTATGGACATCTAAAGAAAGATGAAAAAGCTGGTGGATGTAAATTAATAAAGCAGCTATAGAAATCAGTATGAAGATTCCTCAAAAATCTCTATCTAGAAATTCCATTTTATCCAGCAATTCCCCTCCTTGGTATCCTCCTGAAAGATTTAAAGACATCATATTATACATACCATGTTTATAGCACAGTGCAAAACATTTAAATCTGGGGAACCACTTACATGTCCATCAGAGATGAATGGATAAAGAAAATGTGTCTTTTCCTATAATGGAACACCATTGTGCCACAAAGAAAGATAAACTTGAACCATTTGTAAAAAAGAAAAAAAAAGTATTGATTTTCAGATCATAATATTAAGTGAAATCAGAGATACAAGTTTCAATATTGGATAGTTTCTCTTATATGACAAACCCAAAATATGAAGAAATCTCAAAATAAAAAAAGAGATAATAGAAGGTAGAGAGATCATTTTCAACTGGGAATGCGGTCAAGAGATGGAAGAAAGGGGAGAGAGGGGAGGAAAGGGGGATGAGAAAAAAATAAGATGGTGACGTGCATGAACCAATTCCCCGCAATGAATGTAGCCACTATGTAATACAAACATATACTAAAAGAAAGTAAAATATGAAGAAGAAGAAGAAGAAGAAGAAGAAGAAGAAGAAGAAGAAGAAGAAGAAGAAGAAGAAGAAGAAGAAGAAGAAAAAGAAGAAGAAGGAGGAGGAGGAGGAGGAGGAGGAGGAGGAGGAGAAAGCAATGGATTATAAGATTTTACAATTTCGAGTACTCAATGATGTGTAGCACTGGTGTGTGACATTGGGTATGGCTCAAGGTTGAAGTAGGCTGAAGATGTCCGCATTATGAAAACTGGAGCTAAACTGTTAGATTCCTTGTGCAAACAACCCATGAGGCTCCCAGAATAGCATGCAAGACTTAAAGAAGAAGACTGAGTGACACCATCCAATAAGTCCTCCATGAAACAAAGATGAAAGAAAAAAGAACCCAGCCAGTGCAGGCTCTCTAAGAGTTTTTTTTTTCCCCTCTTTCTCTAATTCTAGGCTGTCATGCCTTTTCTGCCTCCCCTCAGTGCTAGAAACAATGGAGTCAGTGACCATGAAATGAAACTTCTGAAATCATTAGAAAAATTAAACCTTTCCTTTTTTAAGCTACACATTCAGGTGTTTTGTCACAGTGATACAAAGCTGATGAGCACAGATGTGGTGACTAAGAGTGGTGAAGGATATTGATGAAGTAGTGTCCAGGGAACATAAGCAAGAAAATAACTGGTCAAGACTGGAAGGCATGTTCCTATCTATGTTTTCAGTCTTAAGCATTTGGGGAATGAGAGGATAAGCAAATTACTATGAAGATAAAAGTAACAGAGTCCTTGAGATCTTTCCACCTAATTTCCCATATTTTATGTGTATAGCTATTATGTGTTTCTATTTCAAAAGTATTTTCTAATTTTGTCCCTAAATTCTAGGAAGTATCTTCTTTAATTAAATCACACAGTGAACCCTAATAGGCTATCTGCAGAAATGGGAGGAAAAGCATTTAGCCGCGTTCGTAAGTGAGGGCAGTGGGGATGGCAGTTAGGAAAATCAGTTGGATAACAACTGCAAATCTCCCCACAGATCAATTCCAAACTCAGTATTAGAAAAGTGCCAGGGAAGCACACAGTTCCAAATAGAAAGTATCACCCTACTCACATTCTGAGGGTGTTATGTTTGATCTTGATTCATAAATGCAACTTTAAAAATAGAGATAAATAAAATACTATCATCCTCACACTTGAACTTACAGACAGGCACATCCTAAATGTTAGAAATTACTACTTCCTCAACTACTCCAGAACGCAGATAATATTGTCTTTGAATTTGTGATTTGCAAATGGGGCTCACAAGAGCCATAGAGCACGTCCCTGGAACTTGGAGCCTCTATTCACCATTGATTCCAGCTCTCCACTTTACTTGGACTTATTCTCAGTTTCTCACACAGCTACTACCTGTGGTAGAGGGTGGAAACTGACATGGTAATGCTATGGAGTCATGGCATTGGTTGTGGTGAGACCCAGTAGTAGCCTACCCGGTGGGTAGCACCATGGCACATGCCAAAGAACATTTGTATGGGAGAACCTTTCTCCCACTCCTGATCTTGGTTTTAATATAGCAGAAGTCAAATACTTGTGGGGACTGCTGGTCTACCTAGGATGTGACTTGAGTTCACTTCCCTGTTCTATGTGAAGTACAGTGTGTGGGTCTTGAAGCTAAAGGATGGAGGAGTCAGCATATAATAGCCCAGGTAAGCTCCTAATCAAAGTGCTCTTGGTGGCTGAATAATAACTGTAATGGCCCCACAGATATTTCCTAGAATAAGGAAATACATTGAATAGCTAATTTGAGCATATATTTCTGTTTAAGAGAGACCACAAAAGAAGGTTTTAGTACCACTGCTTGTTTCTTGCTATTTGAAAAAGTAGTGTAACATTGTCATTTACATTGAGCCCCACAAAATAATCTTGCTCTCACAAGATTTTAATAGATAAGGCTACTCACATGCATTTAATGGTCACAGCAGAGGATTATAACACCAGGCGTCTCCCACAGTCAACTCCCTCTCCCTTCCTGTCAGTGTAGTTCTGTATCTGCTGCTGTCTATGACAGTATAAGGGCTGGGGACTCTATGATATCACAACTTTATAGTTTGTTTTAAAAATTGATATCACTAGTCACATAAAAGGCATTTCTAATGGGAATTCTAATAAAATTCCCCTATCCCTTAGCTGAGTTTCAATCCACCACAACAGGCCAAAAGGCACCGTTGCAATTGGTGAGATCTCTACCTCCTCAAATATCTAATTATAAGATAATATTAAATGAATATTGAGTCAATTTCACTTTGATGCATGACCTCATTTAATTTAAAAAGATATTTTTGTAGTAGAACTTATTATTTATCTGTTATATAGCAAAAGAACTGATTAAAGTGTTTGTACAATGTTCCCAACTACGAAATGTGGTAGAATTGGGGTTCACATCATGGCTTGTACATGGCAATGCAACAATAGACAAATAGGTTGGTTATTTAGACATGAATTACAGAAAATGCTTGCTTTTTGAGTCATTCTGAGATTCTAAAATCTCTTTTGTGCCATAAATGTTATTTCAAAAATACAAATTCTATTGATCTTTTAAAAATAATACTCTAACATTATTGAAGGATAACTGTCAAAATTGTCTATTTTCATGATTACAATGTTATAATGTGGTATATGTAGGCATCATATAATGATGATCACAGTCAAATTAACACATTTGTTACTGCTCAATCAAATTGATACACCTTTCATGTGCATGTGTGTGTGCATGCGTATGTGTGTGTGAGGGTTAAGGATACTAAGTCTATTTTCAATGAATTTCAAGCAAACCAGTCTGGAGGTGTAACTCAGTGAGAGAACACTTGCCTAGCATGTGCAAGATCTTGATTTTGTTCCAAATAATACAAGAAAATCCAACCAAACAAACCAATACTACTACATTATTAAATATAGTCACCATGAGGTACATTAGATTGCCACACTAACTCAAATTATAACTGGAAGTTTATTATTCTCCAGTATTATTTGATATAAACTATTCTGATATCCTAAATAAAACTTTTACCACATTTCTTTAACAACTTGCCAAGCAATTTTTAAAGAGTTCAGATATTTATATAAGATGTAACATGATATTAAAACATAAACTATGTTTTAAGGTGATTTTGTCCACAGTGTAATTGAAATTACATTCTAGATATTCTTTCCTTCATACAATAGTCAGTTATCATATATTTTAAGCAAATATACTGGATCAAAAGTATATTTTAAGTAGCAAATATCTTTTGTTTTTTTTCTTTTTCAAAGTTCTTTTAAAAATAGATTCTATTCCCTAAATTATGGAATCATTCTGTTTGCCCATCAACAGATAAATGCATAAGAAAAATCTCCAGATAAATGCTTAAGCAAAATATGTTGCACACACACAATGGAGTATTATCCAACCATAAAGAAAAGTGAAACCCTATCTTATGTTTCAAAATTGATGGAACTGGAGAAGAACCTAAGTGAAATAACCGAGACAAAAAAGCAAGAACTGTGTGCTTCTCTTCTCTCTCCTATGTGGATGCTAAGGAGTTAACCTGAAATAAAGGAGCGAATACTAGAGATTAGGAAGGGTGTGTTGGGAGAAGTAGGAAAAAAAAAAAAGGGTTGAATTTAACCAGGGCATAATCTATTCACTATGGAAATATTCTGAACCTCATCAACATGTGTAACTACTGAACGCTAATAAAAATTTTTAAGCATTCAATTTGCTGTTCAAAATCTGACTAAAATAAGAAACCAGTTTATTAAATAATATAACACCATTTTATTCACACTTTATCAAAAATCATATTATTTTATTCAAAGAACATTTTCTCTTCAGTTATGGTTCTTTTCTTTGTTTCTTTTCGAGGTCCTCAATATTTTCAAAAAAAATAGCAGCACTCCAAATTGGTTTCAATAAATGTAATCAAATAAAAGAGAAAGATAAACTTTCCATGATACACAAAAGAGGAAAATCATTTTTCTAGGAAAGAAAATTTGTTTCAGGAGTTTTACCATTGATTCATTTAAGAATGTGTACTGCCAAGGTAAGAAAAGAGAAAAACTTAAGGGGTGAATTAGAGAGATCATTTAGACCAAAGAGATATTGTTTAAAGGGCTAAAGATAAAATACATTTTTATAGTAGCTTTTAGCTTGCTTCAAGATCTATTGCTTTTTTGGTTGTAAAAAGAGAGAGAGAAAGAAACACTCCAAAGGGTTAATAATGATTCCAGATGCAGACATTACACGCTATGCCTGCTGCCTTGTCCTATCTTCCTGTACATATTTTTTGCTTATTGATACACTCTGGACTAAATTGTGCACCTTCCCCTAAGAATAATGAACACAGGAATAAGTGCAAGAAATAAACAAGGCCTGCTATAAACAGATACTTCTGTTTCACTACTACTATTTTATTAACAAATTACTACCATTAAAGAGATTATGAGGTTGCTAAAAGCAATCCAGAATAAAATAGTCCAGTCCTAAATTTCATGTTGTAATGAATGTAAGTGATTCGGCTGCAGTAAGTTCAGTTCCTCCTTGTTTTTGTAACGCATCAGCCCATTTTGTATCTTTAATTTTGAGTGTCCTTTCTCAAAGCATGATCCGTAGATCACCTTCATTACAGGGAAAAGATGTTTTCAATTAAGTGAAGGTCACCTCCTAAATGGGAAAAGAATTGTCCTGTGTATTATATTCCTCACATTGGAGTAATGTGTGCAGAATTCTATATCCCCTACCCTAGTTGTTCTGTAATCCAATAATTTGTGACCTATCAATAAGCTTTTCAGCAGTCATGACTCCAAAACTTCCCCATAGCATGATTTAAATCTTAAACTAGTAATTCACTTTTGGGTACTGAAATTTTAAACCTCTAAATTTTTGGCAGGAAGGGAATTCTCCAAGAGTCCTGTTTCAAGCAATGTTAAGTGAAAGGAACAAAATGTGGAGAGGGACTCTTGTGCTTCAGAGCTTATGGATATTTAAGATAAAATGAGGCCATGTACTTTTTCTTTAGGCTACAATGGTCAGAAGAGGCAGTAGTTGTTTGTTTTTGTGTTGAAACTCCAAAGAAAACTGTTGATAGTATTAAAACAAATTCCAAGTTTGATTTTGAAATAGGCCAGATCTTGAGAACTTTGAAAATCACAATGGGTAAAGAAACTTGTTACTGCAAGATGAAGGCCGCGTTCAAAGCAGGAAAAGAGGGGAGTTAAATGGAATGGACCTACACCACAGTGAGGGTTAGGTATGCACAGCGGTGTGTTGGTTCACGAACTTAATCCATTCCATGATTGGAGGAGTAAGCCATAGTCTTGTTTGCCACCAGATGCCGAGTATGTGAACGAAAGTATATTTTTGTTGAATGCTTTTGCTTGTGAACAAATTGTTCACAATGGAGACACTGTAATTGGAAAAGATTTGATGTTATAAAACTTATTTGAAGTTAAATCTCTCACTGTCCTTCATAAGTCCTCATACTGTTGTATTACATCTACCTTGCTAAGTATACTTAATAAACCTAAAAAATGTTCCAAGAGTCAGTATTTTACATACTAACATAAAAGTGAATGCAAATCTTATAATATGCAAATATAATTTTAAAAGTTCATTGCTTAGAATTTTGAGGAGTGGTATGTGTTTCCAAAATAATGTGAAAGTTGCTTTAACACTAATAATAATTATTTTGCGAATTATTTTTTAAACATTCATTCATTTCAGAAAATGAACATTTTACTGTTTATCCAATTGTTTCCCTTTTTTCCCAAACTATCTCATTACCCAAAATGAATCTTTACAAAACCTGTTTAACAAGCCCTCCAAAGTACAGAAAATGAGGGAAAAAATTTTACAGATCCAGAGTTACAAGGATTTTTCCATTCTCAGTGATTTTCCTTTTTTATATGCACCTTTGAGTTTTAGTATTTCTTCAAATGCTTTTCTTTCATTTAGTAGTAATAACTAATTTTCAGTTATTTCAATTCCTAGCTGCAATCAAGTTAATATTTCCTTGCATTTTATTTAGTTTTATGTTAATATTTGCATGTTAAGAATGAGATTTTATCTGAAATTTTCTATATGAGACAAGAAGAAACATCCCACTTGAACTTCCATAACAGAAAACAATTTTTCCAACACAATTTTTGAATAATGAACATTGTCTTGGCTACTTTTCTTGTTGCTGAGACAAAATACCCAATACCCAAAGTTAAAGGAGGAAAGGTTTAGTTAGGGTAGTTTGTAGAGGTTTCAGTCCATAGCTAGCTGGCTCCAAGGCAGGGTAGCTTGGCAGAGGGTCAACACAGGAAAAACAGTCCAGAGAAGAGCAGGGGGCACAAAAGGCAGTAAAGTAGCAAGGAGTAAGCAAGAGTAGCAGCCCTCTTTCTGTCCCATATATTCTATGCAAAATAAGGGTAGATACCACTCACTCCCAGGATGGGGGATTACAGCCTTAATCCCAGCATCCCACACCCTAGATTCAGCCATCTCCAGTAATCCCCACCCAGTACCCCATGAGGCTTTGGGAGGACATCTAGGTATAATCTGTAACAAACCTTTTAACATTTTTTATTGTTTTCAGAATTATGAATTTTACCAGCTTCCAAAAATGTGAAAGAGTATTGTGTGTTAAGCTGTGCAATTCTTTACCTGTAGTTTGGTCATTCTCTAGTGCTCAAAATGATTTGTCAGTTAAATGCTATAGAAAAACTAGATAACCTCCTCAAATCAATTTCAAGAAAAAAATTTAAAAATAGCTCATAAAGTTAATTTATATTTATCTGTGTATAAATACCTTCTCCTCAAATCTAATATACTTTTAAAGTATTATGTGTTCTCTAGCCAGTCATAGAGTCACACGTTTGTAATCCCAGCACTCTGGGAGATGGAGGCAGAGAGAATTTCAAATTAGATTTTTAGCCTGAACAGAGTAGGGACTTAGTAAGACTCTGTCTCAAAATAAAAAATTTAAAAAGTACCAAGTATGTAGGTCAGTGTGAAGACCTTGGGTTTGTATATACACCATATATATACCACATATACTATGCATACAATATCAGTGTGCAACATATACATTATATTACATACAATGTACAATACATACGTATAATATATGTGTGATGTCATTTACTCTTAAGTGCGTGTGTGTGTGTGCGTGTGTTTTCAAGGGTATAGAATGTATATTCCAGTAATTCTAGGTTTCTTTGTTCTAACTTATTTATATCTGCTTTTATATTGCTTTTCTCAAAAGAGTTTGTCTAAGTCACTCTTGTTGTTACTAGGACAAAGTACCCTACACTAACAACTCAAGAAAGGAGAAGTTTATTTTGGCTCTCAGGATGCAGTTTTCAGCTCACAGTGGGCTATCTCTAAGGCAGGCAGGCAGGCAGGCAGGCAGGCAGGCAGGCAGGCAGGCAGGGCAGAGCAGCATCGCACGGGAAAGCTGCTCCTGCATGGCAGCCAAGAGGCTGAAAGCAAGACAGAGAAAGCCGGGGCCAGGGAGCAACATGAACCCCTTCAGGCCGCACCCCATGAACCCATTTCCTTCCACCTAGCCCCCTTCCCAAAGGCATACTGAGCTATAGAGTCAGTGGCTATGATTATGACACCCCATCTCCCAACATCTCCCAAAAGCCCCATGTGTAAGCTCTTGATACTTTTGGGGGACAGCTAAATAGAACGTGCTTTTGTAAGCTCTTTTAAATACCACAATTCACATTACACTATTTTAGTTGTAATTTGTGTCATGAATTATTTGGTGTATTTGAGCAGTTTTAAATGTGACATTGCCGGGTAATGTTTATTGAACAGATTAGATTAATAGTGCAATGTCATTCTTGAATCATTTTATTTTAAAAGGATTTCAAATGTATATGATTGAATTTAAATTGTATATGATTTCAAATATATATGATTGAATCAAATAGCTTCATTCACAGTGTACTACCTTTCTCCTGTGCTTTTATTAGCCCTTTTTCCATTTTGTTTGATTTTAGACAATGTGATAAACACGTGGTAAGTCAGCATTTGAAATCAGAACTAAATGACCACCAGGAATTTATATCTTTTCTTCTGTGCACTCCTTCCCTTCAGAGCTCCCTTGTCTCCCCCATATAGGGGTGTTTGTATCTGTGTGCTTATATACAAAGCTAAAGAGCATATTTTATAACTCAATTATTTTTAAATTTTCTATAAATGTAATAATCACACTGTTTGTGATCTTCCATTCAATGCAATCATAAAGGATTGCTCATGTTATTGCACATAGTGATAATTCATTTATTTTCCCTAATTGTAAAATGCCAGTGAATGATTGTAATGCAATTTATTTATCTCTCTATCTTACTTATGGGATCTACAATATTTCAGAGGCTTTCCCTGTTTCAGGAGATGTTTTTCTGAGCCTTAACTGTGCATGCTTCTTGATGCATTTTATAAAGAATTTCTCTTGGATAAGTACTTGCAATGTAAATTATTGAGTTATAGAGGAAGTAAAAGATCATTTTTACAAAACAATGCCAAACTGGCATCCTCACTGATTGCTTCAATTTATGATTCTACCAGCATAATTGATTCAGCTATACACATCATCCATAAAATTCGGTAGTCACATTTAATTTCCACCTATTGAATGGGACTAAAATAGTACCTGATGGCAAGGTTGAATTATACTTTTGTAATTAAGGAAATTCTGAATATCACTACCTCTTTATTAAAATTTTGCATTACTTCTCTTGCACAATACTTGTTCATGTTTTGACATTGTTGTTACCCTATTTACTTGTTTATTGATTTCTTTGTAAGAGTTCCATGCATGTGTAAATGAACTTTATTGTCTACACAAACTGAGAATATTTTATGCTAGCGTGTATTTTGCTATTTCACTTGCTTCAAAGTGGATTTGCATAAGCTAAAGTTCTTAATTTTTGTATAATCAAATATTTCATTCCTTTATGTATGCTTATTGCTTTGTTTCTCATTTAAGAAATTCACATTTTCCATCTCCTCTCAAGTAATATACACTCCATTGCTCAATAATCTCATAAGTAGAGGACTAATTCATGATTATTTGCATTTTTTTATCCCTGATTCTCTGTTACACAGCCTTAACATTTTTGTTTTATAAAATGCTTCTAGTAAGTTTTCCTTTTTTGAGAATGTTGAGTATTCTTGGCCTGTTGAACTCATATGTAAATATTAGAAACAGCTTATTAATTTAATAAAAAGCTTGAGTGACTTTGAATCTAGATTTAGGTCCAATTAAAATAATAAGTATTCCTATGCATGAACATTACCTATCTCTCCAATTATAAAACTTCATGTAGGAGTTACTCTGCATGGTAATTTTATATAAACAATGAATTATCATTTTATAAAGCTTACACAAATTTATAGTTATTTTAATAAGGTAAAAATGCAAAAATACATCTATTTTAGAATTTATTGCTCATGTAATTTTTGATGACAAGTAAATTTCCTTGTACAATATTCCTCTATAATGCCTGTCTATATAAATTTTTTCATGTTACAAAGTTACTTTACAAAAATAATAAACCTCTCTGTTTTCAATTTATTTGATTTCTCAAATCAAATTGATAACATTGTTTTAAAGAATCCAAAAAAATATACTTTGCTTATATTTCTACATAATTACACTATCTCTTTGTGTCATCAATTTATATGGTATTAAGGAAAAATATTAATAATTTATGAGCATCAAAGTTTGTAATTCTAGTGATACAGATTATTTTTAGGAAGAAGTAACATTTTATGTTTTGAATTGTGTTCCAAACATAATGTAGTCTGCTTAGGTTTGTTTGTTTGTTTGTTTAACCAGGCATTGAACTCAGGACCTTGCACTTACTGGACAAGTGCTTATGCCACTCAGCTATATCCCCACCAAATATGTTTTCTTATTTTACTGTTGGTAACTATACATCTCTAACCATCCTTTTGTTACCTCTTTCAGACATATTTTGCAAACAAGGTGTAGTTAGATTGTTTTCAAAGGTACATTTTAGGTGTCTATCGTGATTTACTAGTGTCTTAGAAAAACTATACCTTGCATGGTTTCTATACTGTAAGCAATTTTCTCTTTGGTGTGGACATTAGAGAATACCTTTAAGACTGATCTAGTGATTTTGAAATGACATCTTTTATGACTTGCTTATGCTAAAAGTTATACTTTAAAAATTTGTGAATGCCTTTGGCTTAGATGTACTTTGCTATCACAACCCCAGTGCACTTCTAATTGATACGCTTTGCACTACCAGCCATACTTTACACTTCCAGTTAAAAAGAAAGAATGTAACATTTGCCTAATAGGAAATCAGTCAGAGGTGCTCAGAGTAACAGCACTTAGAAAATGCTTTTTAACATTATTATGTCTCCCATTAAAATTACCACAGATGCTACTTGTTTTTCACGAAGTAAATTTCCAGAGCTTAGACACTACTTATTCACCATAAAGGTCACAGTCAAAACTTCCACAGAAAGGCTATTAAAGCTTCATACAATTCAAGGGTAGCCAGGAACCAGAGAAGTGAACTAATTGGTTAAGTCTGCTCAAGGTGACAGACTGCCGACTGGCAGACAAAACATTTGGAAACCAGGCTGAAAAATGCTACGTCTAATTTCACTTAGGGTGTAAGAAGAGATCCAGAAGACCAGTGTGTTTACTGGCAATGCAACACTTCTTCCCACGTTGATCCTCAGACCACTGGGGAGGAATAGAGCTGAGAGCAAAGGCAAGTGACCCTGTGCCGTGCACATTTTCCTACTTTCTATAAAATTACATGAGCAGCAAAGGTAAAGTTCTACACAGGGAATGGTTATATATTGTCACCATGTAAAGACTATTACTTAACATTTCCTGTTTATATAAAGAAAACAAACACTTAGCACTCTAAATTAGACAGCACACTTTTCTAATTTAATATCCTAGTAGAGATTTTGAATGTTCAGAGGGATATTTCTTTCAAAGTCCATGTGCTTTGCACACATACACATCTTGTATACTCAGGGGGTCGGGGGGATGGGGATAGGTCGCAGGAGAGGGGGAAAGCAAAAAAAATCTTCATGGTTTCACAAGGCCCATCTAACCTTTTCCAGAAAATCTCTGAATAGAAGCAGACAGTGGTAATCCTCCCACTTCGCCACCTACTTACTATTATGCTCTGATTAGCAGGTCAGGTAGATGTTCATTCATTTTCGGAGTTGTGTGGCCTCTAGTGGTACACGGAAAAATCGTACAGTGAAAATATTAGAAGCCTTCACAGATCTGTCTCCCAAGAAAAAGACCTCTAAAAGTTGTTGAGTATAAACATAAAACAATGAAATATGCATTACTTTGATTTAATATAATACTCTTATTTAGCATCCTAGTCACTGACCTCTTACTTATTTGAAAGTTGTTGTTAGCATTACACATAGATTTATAAGAAAAAACTCACCATTCTAGTTTTCGTTCATGCTGTTTATTATATTTTTCTCAGAGATTGATGTCAATTTTTTTTTTTTAGCTTTTTGATATAGGGTCTTGCTATGTAGCTCAAATGAGCCTTAATATCACTATGTAGTCCAAACTGGCCTCTAACTCGTGGCAATCCTCCCGTCTCAGCCTGTCAAGTGTTGGGATTAATAGCAATTGTTTTTAATAGAGCAAAATTAAATTTTAAAATTTGCCTTGGTAGTGTTCTAGGAATTTTATTGTTAAAACAAAATAAAAATGTAAATCAAAATATATCTTTTTCAGATCACCTAAGTTTTTTCTGTAATTCTGAAGCAAGTACAAACCATAACAATAGATCTGGCAGGATTAATAAGCTTATCAACAGATGACAAAATTAATATTGTGTATATTATTAAACACAAACCACGGCCGTTTGGTCTTGGTTCATAATCACTGTATGCTGAAAGTCCTTGACCATCAAAGTGATTAAGCTTGTGAACCAATTTACTGATGTATTTGTCAAGGAATATCAAAATTGCTAGTTCATAACTTCAAAATGTAATACTGTTTCAACTTCATCTTATATTTTTGCCAGTTTGATCTACTCCGTATTTTGACTAAGAAAAAAATATAGTATTGATTTTAAAAGGGACCTCATCAAACAACAAAAAGGCATAACTTGCCCACAAGGGCAATTTGGCATTAGTGTCACCTGACATGTGCTGCTGAAGTCAGCACAGGGATTAGTACAGGACTCCAAGACTTTTTTTTTTCTGTGACATTATCTTTTCTTATTTTAAAACCTTAGAGATAGCAAACCTAAAACACACACACATACACACAAGAGATGGTAAAATATTCCACAGTTAAAGTGTTGTCAAATTTATTACAAAGTACTTGGCTGCTGTTGGAATTATTCACTAAACTACCCATCTCAAAGATACTTCCTAATTCATCATGTTTATGAGGACATTTTCCCTGTGGTTTTAATGAAAGAGTTTATAACTAGAGATTAGAAGATAAAGACAATGCTGTATTTGGTAAGAAACACTAGCAATAAGAAAATACAAACTAGGTGTCTACTGATGCCCTTTGTGAGAGATAATTCTACAGCTTTATCACACTTATATTTTATAGGGAACTGAAGAAAATGAAGCATAGGAATATGTGAGCTATGTACTTGCAGTTATTGGAAATGGGTTTTTGATTTAGTTGTCAACTGAGAATTCAGAAACAAAATAAAGCCCTTTTATGGCCATCAGTAAATACGACTTTCTAAATAAGAATAATGAATATTGTCTACATAAACGATTCCTGTGTTAATTTATCAAAGATCTTGCAGAGCTAGAATAGTGTTATTTTAATAGAATTCTGATGACTGAACATCTACCATTGAAAAGCCACTTGTATACACACATAAAACCATGTTACATAAAACTCTAAAGCACCATTCTACTGATGAGATTGACAAAGTGAGGGTGAACACTCTTTGAAAGAGCAAAATTCTTCACGGAGGCTCCAAAGCATCAATACTGCTGCTATCAAATTGTTTCGTGGTGGGGAAATCCATCTCCACTTGGGTAGAGAAAGTTTCAGGGTCACTAGGATCAAAAAGAAGGGTGTACTTCCAAGAAAGAGTTTATACTGGTAGTAAATATTCAAGTCAGTAGAGAAGCTAGCTGTCGTGTTTGAATTTCCATTTATATTTATCCTGTCAATCGATATTCTTGACCACATTAATGTTTTCTTTTTAAAAAAATATTTTCTTATTACATACAAATAAAACACATGAATCAGTATAATGAATTCTCATGTATGCCATTTCCCACTCCAAACATGCTAATTTAACTTTTTTATTTTCTATTCGTTCAGGTCAAGGTGTAGACTTTGCTTCCATAGAGGCCATGTCAGCATCAGCATCATCTTAGTCTTTTTTTCAGGAAACCTGAGCTGTCATCCTTCTATATCACAGAGAAAGAATGGTCAAAAAGCAGATGCTAATCATTAGCTTTGTTCATTAGAATTCTAATAGAGCTACAGAAAATATGCAAGTTAATTATCAACTTACTAGAATGTAAATACTAAGAATTTGGGTCTCAATTTGTCTTCCATTATTTAACATTTCTAATTCTTCTTTTTCCATAGGTCTGTTTATGTATACATGTATACACAAATATAAATATATCTCATTGTGTGTTTGATAAACTGAACATTAATAAACATAAATATACACAAATATATATTTATGTGTATCAGTTTGCTACAGTAGTTGGTGAATATTTTGAAAATATTCTTAAGATCAGACAATTTTCACTGAGATTTCAACACCCTGGATAGTTTTCAACCAACACCCTTGAGAAGTCCTGCTAATTAGAGACCCTGGTCACAGAACTTGAGAAAGACCAGTCCACAGGTGTTGGGAGGTTCACTCTGAACATGATATAAGTGGCAGTTAACATAACTACTCTAGGTTAATACCTCCTTAGAACTATTTCTATGTTTAGTAATTCTCAAAGAGCCTATGAAAGTTTAAAGTGATTTGAAATTCTTACCAAGTTTAGAGATAATGTTCCTAGAAATTAAATATATGTTATTCAAATTGTTATTTTATAGATTATATCGTATAACAATATTTTATATATTAAACTTTCCTTCATTTCAAAAAGGGGCACCTCAAGCACATCTTTCAGTTTTCCTGTGATGAGCTCTTATATCACATGTTTCTCCCAAGGAATAAGGACCAATATAAGAAAAAATAAAGCCTAGGCCTCTTTACGAAGGACCAAGTTTCCTTCCTCATCAGAAGAAATTCTAAGAGGAGGTCCTGTATTTTGAACTTTGCGTATAACCTAGAAGTAAACTTTTTTATTCCTAGATCTTTCTTCTTTGACAAAGTTCAGCTTGACTTTTTAAATAAGATTAATGTTTATGGTCGACACAGATTATTCTGATGTCAGTCACTGCACTGCTCGTTCCTCGGTTACTAAAGCAATATTGGTACTGGCAGGTATAAAACACATTTTCCAACACAAGCAGACAGTGAGTTCAGATTGGAATCTGAATCCAAATTAGGTCCCATATTAATTGCAAATGGTAAAAACCTTTGCTTTAGTTTTCTAATTAAGATTAATGATGGTGGTTTGAAGAGCTGATACCAAGACCCCGGCATTAACAGCAATCATTTTTCAAGTGTGGTAAACATGCTTTTCCTTTGAAGTACTTTTTAGTCCAAAATAGAATTGGCAAGAAGGTGGTTTTGAGAGGCACAGAAGATGCGTAAGAGTAAACCACAGATCCACTAAATGCACAAAAATCTCAGACCTTGATTCTAGCAATGCATAACCCAGATAAAACCAGCCCCTCACAATATATGTGAGAAACAAGGGACTCCATGTTCTTAAATGTGATTCTATTAAAAGTTATAAATAACTGGTGAAAATAAATGCTCCCAATTAAAGTGCTTCTGAATATCTGTTGATTGTGAGTGAGATGATTTACGTGGAGTGCACAGCCGAAGCACAGACACACCATCTGGAGTTACTAACCGAGAAACCCATAAAATCATCGATGTATTGCATGACCTACTGTCAGACCTCCATGGAGTAGGTATCATCCGGTTCTAAAGCTTTACATTTAGACCACTTTAGAACTTGCTTAACACCGAACAAGTTTCATTCAAAAAAGACTCCTTTTTTGGACTGTGTTGTATATGCTCTGAAAAAGAATTCCTCAGAGCTAGATGAAAGGAAATCTAGGGAAACAGCAACCAGTATGTTTTTTTTTTTTTTTCTCCCAGCTGCTTTGTCAGTTTTAGACAACCGCAGAAATTATACAGTGGATTTTGTCCCACAATCAGAAACACACGTCATGTCTGAAAATATAGACCTCTTTGGAAAGATGATTGCTTGGTGCCCTTAGGATTTAGAGGTGGTGGTTAACTTTTTTTCTTTTTTACAATTATGTGAACACAAGAGAGCTTTTGTGTGCCAAGACATGCATGTTCTTTAGGCAAACAAAAGTGGAAAATTTTAGCACATTCTGCATTAATAGAAACAAAATTGAATTTGCTTGAATTCTGTTTATGAATGGCATATTTATACAGCTGTGAATTGTATTGAAACATGACAATGTGGGAAAAATACACATTCATTGAATTATACAGCTGACTTCTGCTTTTTAAATGCATACTCATCATAAAATGGAAAGCATCAAGCTTTAACTACTTAACAGTTTACCCCGAGCATCCCTTGGGCAGCACATTTGTTTACCTACTGATTATCCTGAGCATAAGCAGGTGTCATTTCAACCAGTTGATTCTTGTTTGCATGAGATACATTCCTCATACATCTTTTTTTTTGTGTTGTATCAACTATTTCTTGCATGCATTTTATTTAAAATGTGGTATTCATGTTTGAAGTTTGTTGCTAGTGAAATCTAATGATAAATTCTGGTTATTTTCTTTTAACACTTTATGTTTATTTGTAAAAAATAATAACCTATAATGTTATGCTACAATCTATGAAAATATTTATTGTAACTACATTAGATATAATTCTGATACATCTCCAGAACACCGTGATGTTTAAAAAAAAAAAAAAGAAAAAGGAAGTGATGGTAACATATCAGAGAAGTCTGCATTATGAAATGGAAAGACAAGAAATTAGTCTCCTTATTGTCAGCTATTCATAATACAGAAATGATAGAACTTGAAAGAGGCTAAGAAAAACTCTAATTGTGGTCAATGATTATAATAATTCATGGGTGATGTTGACCAAATTGACTGACCTCTAATAAGCTATCCTGCAATCAAAAAGAATGAAGAAAATGTGCACCTTCAGGACCAAACAGTATGGAACTCGTTTGTTATTTACTCAAAATAAGGAGATTCAAAGACTCATTTATAATTTAGATTAGGTCTAATATACCAAATAATTGAAAATATAGAATAGTAAAATGTCAACCAGGATGTCCGTCATTGAGGTCTTCACCATTACATTTAATGGCTTGACATTTTATTGAAATTATACCACATACAGAAAAAAAAGAAAGGCCAACACAACAGTGTTCAGTGCTGTGGTTCAAAGGAAGACAATAATGCAAAAAGAATTTGGAAAGAGATTGGATACTACCGTCCAGATGGTAACATTGCAGAGTGTATTGAATGTTTTAAGATACACCATACAAAGAAAAATTATTGAAAAAAGTTTTAAAAATTGTCACTTTTTATATTTCTTATTATATTATCTTACAAAAATTAACAAAAAATATGAAATTTTTGGTCACCCTCTATTCAAATAATTGAAGTGGTAAGTGGGTAAAAATGCTAAATGCTTTTAGAAAATATTTCACCCTTATTTCTCTTAAAATATAAATGCTTTTGAAGTTGAGTTTGATCTGTCAAAATGGATTATGTACATGGATTTATTTTATTAACAAACACTAACCTTCCCTTCAAGTATAATGATCTCCTTGTTCCTAAACCTAAAGGAAGAATTTTGCTCTCCAATTTCAGCCTTCCTTAAGATTCATTATAGAAAACCTAGGAGTCATTTTCTCAAAGTCATTGTCCATAGTATAGGAAGATTTTTCTAGCCACTCCTTTTGAAATGAGTGAAACAAAGTTTAAGACTAGTTTAATTCTTCTCCAAAGTGAACAGCACAGCTATTCACTGGAAATGACTATTTTCAGGAAATGATTATTAAAATACTGTGATCTAAATCCATTTTCCCTACAATCACTGTCAGTGCTGTTCTCTGTTTTACAGAGCACTGTGCTTCTTCAGCTCTGGACGCTACAAGTATAAGCAAGTTTACCTGCTGAGAGCACTCAGAAATGAGGTGAGGGCATTGTTCAGGTGACTACAAACAGCAGCAGAGAGCCTGGCTTAGTTACAAACTCCACATTCTTTTTCTCTCAGTCTCCAGCACTGTTGCATTCCACAAATGCAAATTAAATGAATGTTCTTGAATTTCTGAATAACACTGAAGTTTCTATGCATAAATTGTTGACCTTTTACATAGTTAATTGGCAAAACTGACCATTAATCTATTGACTTGCTTTTTTATCAGCATTTTTTGCCTTTAACAGTGTCTTTCTTGATAGGCATTTGCCCTTATCAAGTTTCTTGCAAGACACCTGGGAGATTCTGTTATATTTTATTTGATTATCTAACATAGTGCAAACTTCATACTCTGTAATTTTATTGTGACATTAATTTCCTATTAGTCCTTTAACAAATATCCACAAACTTATTAATAAAAAACAACACATATTTCATATTTATTAACTTAGAGGCCTGTACATCGTTTTTCAATATGGGTCTTACCCAGCTAAAATCAAGGATTGAACAGAGTTGCGTTTTTTTTTTTTCCAGTTGGCTCAGTGGGTGGACATTTTTGCAGTTTATCATTCTGCCTATCACAGAACATTACCTGAAAAATTCCTGTGAATCTCAGTTAATCTGTTGGCTTTTTCATACTCAGATACGACAGAAAGCAGGAGTTTAGACTTGTTAGAATTGGAAGTTAATTAAGGAAAACAGCATATAGGGAAATTTTGCAATAATTTTCTAGAAAGAAGCATTAATATCTTCAATTTACTCATTACTAATAGGTAACACAACTCCAACTAACAGTTCAATCAGTTCCAAATACACAGAATTGTCCATGAATTTATAGTTATTAGAAGAATTTTAGAGAAATTGCCATTAATGTCAAGGCTGTCCTTCTCAATGATATTGCTTAACTATTTTACTACCTGTTTTGTCCTGATCTTTTCATTTTTATTTTCTATAAATGTAAGGACAGATTACAAAGGCATAGATAGGACTGATATAGCACATGATCTGGGTCACTGATGATTGTGTATTAACACAAGCTTATTGTGCACAATTTACTAGAAGAAGCAACCTCTTGTGAAATTATCACATGTATTTACTATGTTCCCCTAGGCACTGTGACTATTAACCAAAAACAAAGGCTAAGACCCTGATTGGTCTAGATTGTACCAATCAGTGAAATAATTATTTTTAGAGACCCACTTACCCCTGTAAAGTGTGAGTACCCTTCCTAAAGGCCCATGAATATTTCAATCAAAGACTCCTTATCTTGGAGCACAAGGTAGCTTTCATCTTCTTTCATGTAATCATAAATACATCTTCACACAACTTTCACTTCTGACTTCCTCATTTCCAGCCAACCCTGACTCCCCCATTTTCTACCACAGCTTTGAACTAGCCTTGCGCTACTTCTTCAGTCTTCACCAGAAAGATAGTAAGCATCCAGAGACAAGTCCGAGAGGGACAGAAGGTCAAATGGGAGACTCCCCATGTCCCCAGAGTCCTGTGGGATGCTGCAGAAGTTTCCCACCACTTCACACCTGCCTACTTTAATGTTTTCATTAGGTTTGGTCCTCTACCTGGCTGAATTATCTCAAAGTTAATATTGGAAGATTGTCTTCCAGGAAATATCTGGATGTATCCTCTGCTCAAGAAAGTACATAACACTACAACATCTAGTGTTGTCAATGTTCTTTTATGCAAGGAGTGTTCCCAAGAGAAAACAGATATAACACTCCTATCAGAATCACCTGAAGAGTTTTCATGAAGAGATTATTGACAAACATTTCACAAAACCATGTGGAACTAAGAGAGAAAGAGAGAACCCAGGACTGGTAATAGCAGAACTGTCACTGCTTCAACTAGGGCTAAAACAGTGAAGAAAGAGTGTGATTACCAGAATATCTGAGTCAAAAGTGAATGGAGAAGGTTGCTATGGAAAAACCAGTACATTTCAACATGGAATATGGCCAACCAAAAGTGAACCTGTGTTAATCATAATTGTCAACTTGACTAAAGTAAGGGACTCCTGGAAAGGTGATTGAACAATGGAGGTACTGTAAACCTCTATGCCTGGTTATGCTCATCACTGAATATGCCGTTAACAGGTAGTGTCCAGCTAGAGAAAGCAGTCACTGGGGGAATGCCTTAGAAAGTTACATTTCATACTGGTGCTGTTTCCCTGTGCTTTTTTTTCTGGGGAGCCATGAAGTGAACAGCTTTGCCCTGGAGCCAGTCAACCATGGCCTGAACCCTCTGGACCATAAGCCTAAGCTTCTCTTCATTTAATTTATGGAGGTCATGTCTTCAGGTCCCACAACTAGAAAGCTGATTAATGCAACCTGCAAAGAGAAAGTCAGCAGAATAAAAACACTTCCACCAACTACAACCTACAGGAAACGAGAAAGTCCATTATCTTAATGAGGTAGGAAGACAGGGTGTGGTCAAAACTAGCTGAGAAAGGAGCCCTGACAAGATCCTAGGACACACAGACAAAACAGTTCTCAGTACTCTGAACATGGACTTCCGGTAAGAATATGGACAGGTTTTTGATAGGATGACCTTGATGTGAGGCTAGCATGGGAAATACAAAAAAGCAACAGTCTTTAAATGCTTGCTATCCTGCCTTTTCATGATAGCCCACTCTATGCTTTACAGTGTATTTTTATTGTTTCTTTCCCCTTATTCATTTTTTTACTCAGCCCAAACTTGCTATGCAGAACCCATTTTTCACTTACTCTTCTGTTTTATTCCCCTAGCTTTAATGTGTAAAGCTGTGTCATCATTTATGCTTGTTTCATTCATTTCTTTGTCCAGAGCAGAGAGGACCTAGAAATTGCCTCTAAAAGGATATACCAGCACCCCAGAATCCTGTCACACTAGTTCACATACATGCGTCTCCTGGCTTGGATAGAAAAGTGAAAACAGTAGATGGAAAATATTAAGGGACAAATGGAAGTGATCTAATATTTCTTTCCCTACAAATTTGATGTCTCTATCTTTTCTCATACTGGCCTGAGCTTGCTTTACCCCACTTTCTTGTCCTGGATGAAATTTCATCTTTGTTTCTGATCCAGGAAATTATTCAGATACAGCACAAATAAAGTAATACAAGTAATATTGAAACAAATAAAATTTGTGAGATTTGTTCAATATCAATTTTAGTAACTGATAGGTCTAAACTACTTTTATTTTGGTATTTTTGTTAATAATGTGAAGTAGAAGACTACTCATAATCTAGCCTACAGCAGCTGTAACATATGCATAAATTATTTTAGATATAAAGATAAGATTTAAGATTAATTGCTTATCTAGATCTAACTTTAAGTTTTGTTTTAACTGTTGTATATAACTTTCAATGGAGCTGAGTTTCTTGTGTGAAAATGAAAGGCTAGTAAATCTAGAAATAGTTGAATATGATAGAAGAGACTTGCCATTGACATAGAGATCTAGTTTAAAAATAGTTTCCAGAAATATCAGAAGAAAATATTTATTAATATATTAGTCAGCATTCCCATTTCCAGGAGACAACACCAAACACCCACAATTTAAAGGTGGAAAGGTGACATTTGGCTCATTATTTCAAACCCGTAGTAAGTATTACTGGAAATACAGGCTTCACCAGCTACTTATGTGGCTCCCAAGCCAGAAAAGCTGGCATAATTAAGTTAAACTAAAACAATTAGTTTGTTCATTATTGTCATTTTCTACAGTTGAAACATTATTACACTTATCCTTGAATGTCTAGTAGCCAAATTAGTCATAACTTATATATTGACAATATCATCTAAACATCTTTTATCTTCCTCATGCGATGTGTGCACATAAAGAGAAGTGATTTTTTTTTTATTACTGGTAGATATATTGGTTTCATGTCTATCAGTGCAGGTATGCTTCCACATTCAACTAACTTCTTTTAGTATAGAATTATATTTTTTATTTAATCTATGAAATATACTGTTTTATGTTAAGTTTCTGTCACTGTTTCCTGAACTGACCTCTTTCCATTTATAGCTCCAAGCATGACTCTCGCTGCTAAAATTTTCTTCTAGGATTAATTGCTCACTGCCTTTTGAATTAAATACAGTCTCTTGGAATATGTAAGACCCTTTATTTTGTGACTTCAACTTAACATTTCCAAATTAATTTCTCATAACTTTCTCACACAAATCTATCACCAAGCTATAGAGCACAGATGTGCAAATTAGAAAAAGACTAAAACATATGAGCGTTAACTCTAGACAGGCACAGTCCAGAAGGTAAAATTTGGGGCTGGAGAACACAGCTACATTTCCAAGAGGAAAAAAACCTTCCTTTCTCCAGGAAGACACACCTTGGATGCAAATTCCAAGGGCTTGTGTCAAAAAGTACAGAACCACGTCTCACTCCCCAAACACAACACATGCTCAACACACAGGTCCCTATAAGCAGTTTGTACTTATAAAAAACAGTAATTTCGATTCACACACCAGATGCATTGATTTGTGTTTCTTCCTCTTATTTGTACATTTGGAAACTTTCTTACAATTTCCTCAAATTCTAACTCATTCTGGTATTCAAACTTCTAGTGTGTTTTTATGTGATTAGCCATGTTACTGATACTGAGGATGCACAGAAAATGTAGTTTTCTCATTCATGAATTTGCACCTCATTCTCATTACTTACTGTGATCAGTTCTTTCCCTCAACATCTCACTCACCAAATCACACAGTATTTTATTTGTACTTTCCTTAAGGAATTTTCAGTTGCTACTGTGACTAGGATTACGCTCATAAATATCTCTATTTTCTTTGTTATGAGTCTTGAAGGCATAGATTTACAAATCTTGATATCTAGAACAAGATGTAGCCTTGTGATTTGAAGATATAAATGAAACTTAATTGAATTATCCATTACTTACCTGTATCTTTAACTGTCACATTACGACTATAACTAAATTCACAAGTAATATGTCACCAAAGCTGGATGCCTTCCCAAGTCTACTCCCCCTTGAGTTACTTAAAGAGTGCCTCTTTCTGCTAGCATTCTCAGCCTGCTATATTGGATCACTCAAATATGTGGTACTTGTACAGGTGGAGACAGGATGATGGAATTAGATAGCTTTTTTCTTTTTGTTTTTGTTTTTCTCCTTTTTGGCAGACCTTCACTTAATGGTGAAGACTATCTTTTATGCTCCCTAGTTTTCTTCTTCTACTAAATTTCCCATCAGCACATGACCCAGATAGATACAGCTGCCAACATCTTCAATTTCTTCTATTTATCTTGACAGATCCCTTCATATCATATTAATTTTGTCCACTTTAGCATGGAAACGATTATTCCAAATCATTCTGATGCTACTCCCACATAGAAATGCACTAGTCAACTCCAGATAAAATCAGCATATATAAATGGAGTTTATATTCACAGTGAATATAAAATTGGCATAGGGATAATTACTTAAGGAAAATATTTTCAAACAAAATTTTTTTAGACTCCAAAAAAAAAAACCTTGGAAAAAAAATTAATTAACCTTGAAATTCTCAAAGTATTGAACTTCCCAATCAAAATGTAAAATAAATCTAGCCTCCAAAATTGGTAAAATCAGAAGTAAAAGCAGTTTGGAATTATTAGAAGAAAAAACTAGATATGAAGATACAGAGATAACAATTTTAGCAGTAGCTTTCATTTTTTTTAACCTGAGAAAAAAAAGAAAAATATGTTACTATTACAAGCACTTGAGGAAAAGAAAGCACTTAATAGTCACAAAGTATGATTTCATGCTGATAAGGATTATTAATAATAACATATAGGACAGATCCATCATGAAAAAGTACAATGACATTGAAAGAACTCTGTCCTTACTTTATCTGACCTATCAACAACCATATGTGTGACAATTCATATCTGAACACTTTTCATATTTGATATACCTGACACCATATTTTCTTAATTGTTTACCTTAATTACTGTAATATTTTAGCCTTCCTTGCTGATTACAATGCAATGCCATATGAAGTATAAGAAAAATATAGTGAATATTTAAATTGAAACTTTCTTACTGTAAAAGACATATTGTGATTAAGCCCCTCAATATAATTCCTCTCACCCCAAACACACTTATCCCAGCATTCTTGGAAATGTGCCTTTTGTTGTAATAAGGATTTTATGAAATTCAACCTTCACCTTGTTACTTGATCACCTCTGGTCTATTAAAACTGCTAGTGAAAATTCAGATTACAAATCAATTTCTGCCAATTTTGCAAAATCTCAGATGCTGCAAATGAGTCTGGTAACACAGGAAACTTTGTTTTCATACTTTGAGTAGCAAGAATCTACTAAATCTACATGTTAGTGTATTTCAGGGCCAAATACTACAGCATTCTCCTCTTTTCTATATAGGGATTGCCACTTAATAATCTTATGTATGCCAGTGGCTTTGCATAATTGATTTTCCATTCATTATGATATTAGCTGTGGGTTTATTATATATGGCCTGTCAAGTACATTATTATAATTATACCTAATTTGAGTGTTTTTATCGTGAAGGAATGTTGACTTTTTCCAGTGATTTTTCTATATGTATTGAGATGAAAATATGAATTTTGTCTTTTATTCTTTTAATATTATGTCTTGTTGATGGATTTGCTTATGTTGAACCATCATTCATTCTACTTCATCACTATTCCTATTTGGTACAGTACCAGAAGTCTTAGCAAGAAAAGAAGCAAAATGAATAAAAATCTGAAAAGACAATAAGTTTTTCCTGCCTGCCGATTTGCTTAGAAGAGTTCACAAATAAGCACCTGTTAAATGGACAAAAATTCAGTAAAGTTGTAGGCTATAACATTAACATACAAATAGCATTTCTATTCACCCATAATGATCTAGCTAAAAAAATAAAGAAATAATTCCACTTCAGTAGCTACAAGAAATCCACTTATAAACAAATTTAACAAAGGATATAAAAATTTCATAAAAAATAAGAAAAGAAAAAAATGCAACTTAGTTATACTAATAGTGTCTCTTAGTTCATCAAAAAGGAAGGTTTGTGCGAGTATTGATTAGAAAAGTTTTTATGCTCAGCTCTTGTACTCTGAGTAACTACTAAGATAATAATATGCAATGCATTAACTAGTTATGCCCCTATTATTTTGTTGTGAAATATTGTTTTACCTTATTTACAGGAAATAAAAATAAGTAATAAATTTTAAAAAATAAATAGAAATAATTCCTCTGTACCTAGACTGCAAGAGTTAATATCTTTAAAATATCATACTACTCAAAGCAATGCACAGGTGCAGTGCAGTCTCTGTCAAAATATCAATGACGTGTCTCAGAAAGATAGATGAAATATCCTAAAATTTATATAAAATAACAAAAATTCCAAGTAGCCAAAGCATTCTGGAACAAAAATAATAAAGCTGAATGTATTGCATTGCTCAACTTCAAAACAGATTACAAAATTGTAGTGAACAAAACAGTGTGGTGTTGGTATAAAAAGAGACATCTATCAATGGAGTTGAACAGACAGCCCAGAAATAAATCTACAAATTTACAAGTAACTGATCTTTGACAAAGATGTCAGGAAAGTATAATGGGAAAAGACAGTCTCTTTTAGTGTTGAGAAAACTTGATATCTGTATTCAGAAAAATTAAATTACACACTTAAATCTAATTTCATACAAGACATCAACTCAAAATAATGTCTTGAATTTAAGCTATAAAACTGAAATTTCCAAATGACAACGTAAGGAGAAATTTATGGCATGATTCTGAGCAAGGCCATTTTGGAAAACAATTCAATAGCATAGGCATCAAAAGAAAAAGCATACAAATGGGGTTGCCTTAAACTGAAGGAAAAAAAAGTAAATTCCACACAGCCAATGGTCCTAGTGATGTCTAATCAGTAGAACAGAGGGACAACCTGATGAATTATAGGAATTATTTGTAAATCCTTCTTTTGATAAGGGATCAACAACTAAAATATATAAGGGATGCAAATTGCTTACTTATAAGAAAATGAATAGCCATATAAGAAATTAGGCAAAAGACTTGAATAAATATTTCCCAAAAGAAGACAAACAGATAGCCAACAAATATATGAAAAAATATTTACTGCCACCAAGTCTCAGAGAAATGTATATTAAAGCTACCAAGATATATCAACTCACATTTGTAAGATTGCTTATTACCCAAAAAAGTAATGAAAAATAAGTGTTGGGAAGGATGTGGAGAAATGAGAGCATTTATACATTGCTATTAGTATTGTAGATCTGTATACCATTTTAGAAACTGTTTGCAGGCTCCTCAGAAAACTAAAACCTTTTAAACAGAGCTTTATCTCCAGTATAGCCATTGGTTTAAGAAATTCTGAGTGAATAAAAGACCAACTTGGTATATTTAGATGCGTAATTTCAAACTTAAACTCTCAAGTCACTCCCTCTTCTAGCCCCACTGCCACTCCCAGATGCCACTACTGTCTTCCCATCTCTGTGGACACAGATCATACTTCAGACATTTTTCTCTCACACCATCAGAACTTCCCCAGTTCAACTGATCCTCACTTCATGCTTCTCCACCTATAATCTTCTCCCTGCACTAGGCCGCCATGATGTCCGGGCCATTACATCAGACACCCCTTCAAGAGCCTCTGCCTCTCCACTGGCCCTTGCATGTTCCAAAGCTCTCCCAGGAATCTGACTTGTCCTTTACATAACAAATTAGATCATGCAAATTTACAGTCAAGCAGTCTTCTGTGGGATTTGTAAATGACGCTTGCATTCGTTTTTCCAACTCCTTTTAATAAAAAGAACAATCCCTTGCCACCACATACACAACTCCACTGGTTCTTTTCTTCTCTTAAATCTTGCCCTGCCAGTCTCTTTTCACCTCAGGTCATTTGCAGTTGGTGTTGACAGTCGCCTCCCTGCCACGGTCACCTGTCACGTGTTTTCCCCCAGCCCTTAACAAATCTAATGTCTTATTTGTCTTTATCATTTCCACTCACATGAAACGTTCTCTGAGGACTGAAACAGCTTTCACTTTTACCAGTTATTCCTAACACTACACTATGTTTACTACTTATAATGTAAAATATATATTTTTCCCCTATGTGCACACATGGCTTCCAAGTTCAATCCTCTCACACACCAAACATTTCATTCATACTGATTTTCTACATGTGTAATAATTGCTTCCATATTGTTGAATGTAGACTGCATGAGCTCTGTACTCTTGTCTACTAGTGAATCCCAACTGCCTAGAATGATCAAGGAAACATCCACAATATTTTAAAGTAATCCAGAAAATATTTGTTGCATTTTAATAGAACAAAATGTGAACTTTAAAATTTAGAACACTTTTATTTTTTCCTTGTTACTATAGCCATAGTTTTTCTCAATTAATCATGTGTTTACTATAAGAATAGATAACTGGATTCACTCATTGAATTGTTCTCAGGATGATGATAAACTCTATATTAATTTAATTTTAGAGTTTTCAAAAGGTTCCTTGGAATTATATAAACCATCTACTTGAGTCCTAATGTCTCTATGGTAGAAAAGTTAATATCCATTTACTCTCCTCTTCCAAAAGTAGCAATTTTCTACATAACTCACGGGCACAGTACGCTTCTTCTGACAGAACTGATCAACTTCTGATATTTTAGAGGAACATAGTTGTTTGTCTGTGCCCCTCATAATTCAGTGATGGGAATATTCTAGGTTCCACCAAAAGCCTTTCAAGTTCAAATTCAATGTTTAATGAATTCATTTGTCATCATAAAATCATGTTTTCACAACATTTTTATTGAGCACCTTCTGTATGTCAGACCCTATTAGTATTTATCTACAATAGAAGACTTATAGTGTTTATCTACAAGTGATGACTTTACAAATGGTTTCTATTCCCAAGAAGTTGACTGTTTCTTACAGAAGATAGGCCTCAAAGACTCCTCAAATAATGATGTAAAAGTGTGGAGTTAAACTTCATATAATCCGAGTTCTCAAGAAAACTAAAATACTAGCAGTCAGACAGGGAAATTCAGATGAACAGAAGCATGAAATAAATGTGGTAAGGTAACCGTTAAAATCAAAGATGTATACACGTTAATAATACATAATACAGTGATTCCTCAGTTTACAAGGTTAATTTGTTTTATGATTTAGAGGGCAAGACAGCCACATTTGTGTCTGGATAAGTAAAAAGGTTCTGATCATGTTTGTCACAAGCTGCTGAGTTTGCAAACAGAATCAAATTTTTCTATAATGCTTTTTTTTTGTGAACTGAATTGTTTGCAAAAAGAAATGTTAGTGAACCCATGTATTTCTGTACATGCATTAAATAGCACATGTTATGAATATATGCAAGTTATACCTGTAATATATTTTATAGTACATGCATATTAAATAAACATGCACATACTTTGTGGAGGTAGTGATCAGCTAGGAGTACAAATCGATTGAAGGAGAAAAAAAGAATAAAGAAGACAGTTTTAATAATGGAAATATACTAATTCTCAACCAACCTTTCCTTAGTCAGTCTGCAAACACATTACAGAGAACACAAACCAGATGAACAATGCTCCTTTATTAAGAATCCACATAACTTCTTTCTATTGATTATTTTCATGCTTTTTTCTAGAAAAAAATACTTTAGAGAAGGACAGACATCCTGTCTCAAATCATCCATGAAAGTTAACAATAGAGGCTACAAACAAATCAGTGTGATTTACTCCCACTTCCTTTTCCTCTGTCTCCTTAGCCTAACTGCTCCCTCTGTGGCTCTCCCGTTCTCAGGTGGCTCAAACGTGCCCTGTTTTCCCTCTCCCACCCATCTCTGCTGTCCTGGATGTCGGTTTTGATCCTTGATATTACTTATATGGTTTATGGAAAAATGCTTTCCAGTGACTTAGGCTTGGAGAAAATTATTTAACATATGTGCCTTATTTTCAACTTCCCCTTCTGTAAATTGATGTCATAATATTTATCCAATGCTGCACAGAAGTGATATAAGAATGTACTCACGTTGGTAAGGAACATTGAGACGCAGGGTACAGCAGAAGTCTAAAATGCTGTTATTATTCTCTGACAGTCTGGTCAAGCTCTATAAATAATATGGTCAGGCCCTGAGAACCATATTATGGTTTATAATGACTTGCAGGTGGGCCTCAGTCAAGAAACTTGTAGCTCTCATTCAAAAGTGTCCTGTCATTGAGGTTGTGTAAATGTCATCATGCACATTTTGCGGTAGCAGCCTTTCAACTCTGAAAGTTAAGATTTTACTTTCCCCAAACCAGTGAGATTGTACTGTGGTGAGGATACTAACTCCATTTCACAGTACAATTTGATTAAGTGGCTTTAGAGGTTGCAGATTAAATGATTTTCTTGTATGCTGTCGTTAGAAAAGGAAGAGAATAACCACACAGGAAAGCAACGTTTTATAAGAGGACACAGTGCAATGAAAACTAGTGAAACGTCATGGTTAGAGTGTGCAGCCCTATGGAGAATACAGAGAATCAGTTAGCCTTTAATATTTTTAAAGTAAATGAATGATTTCTTATGGATTTAGTGGTGGGTAAAGGAATGCCTTCCTGAACTTGTGCCTCTTCATTTCTGTGTATCTTCCTACACACTTATACAAGCTAATACATATAACTTTCCCAGCCTCATTTCTCTCTGAATATTCAACATGTCTAGTCCTTCAAAGTAAACATACTAAACCTAACTGAATATTATAGCAATGCAAATATGCAGGTCCAATACCCTTAACTACTAAACGTTGTGATTAATTTACTAATCTTGAGTTAAAGAAAGCCTATGTACCATATACACATAACCTTGAGACTATATTCACCCAATTTCAGTGAACTGATAAATCCACATACAAAAAAATGGTTTGCTCTTTTAAAACTAGCCTGTGCAAACAGATAATTGGACTTGTTAGTAATAGCAAGAATTTTAAATTGAACCCAACTCATAGTCTGTGGGAAAGAATACATGCATTTGGAATTAAAAGAGAAATAAAATTTTATAGTTATTATTTAGATTGTATTCATTGTCATAAAATGATACCTTTTCTTAGGATAGCAGGTTAGTTTATTAAAATGCCTTTAAAGCAAGGGAAAATTATAAAATCAAAGTAATCAATTTATAAGTGGTGTCTGAAAATAGTTTTTTGAATTATATCGAATGGCATGAAAAGTAGAGTACTCAAGGTAGTTACATTCCTGAAATATGTATTATATGTTGCTGCACCAACCTGAGAAGACTCAGCCCTTCCATCTGCATTTTCTATTAGCTTTGAGCAAAAGTTTTATCCCTCAGTTGTTTGTCAGGGTGGACTGTATGAGAAAGAAATGTTAAAAAATAATCCTCCCAATGAAATTCACATCTTCAGATTCTTTTAATATGGAAATGTACAGCCTTCTAATATCTAAAAATAAAGATAACATTTAGTAACATAAAGTAAAGAAAGAAATGCAGCAATTTTCTGAAAAATAACCATGGCAAATTTTGGAATCATGTATCAAAAGCAAGATAGGTAAAGTTTACCATATCAAACCAAGAAACTTAGCCTTGAATGGTGAAGAAAACAGTGATCTGTTAAAATTCACAGAAGTTAGTAAAATGGTGAGTTATAGAATATGTATTAACATTATCAGATGAAAGAGTCAAAAGAAATATGAGAATATAAAACCTAATACCTAGACTGTACATAATCAGATCCTGGTCAAGGAGAGATGCTCTTCTAAAGTATCATTCATTTGCCTAACACTAAAAATAAAATATAGACATCATTTCATAATCCTTTTCCCTCTGCTTCTTCTGTGTAGTTAAAAGCTACTTTCCAGAGCATTATCTATTTTTTTTCCTGAGCATTATCTTAACCTAGCCCATATCTTCTCCTTTCCTTCTGCCTCCACTGTTTCAGGGCCACCTCTGAGTAAACTGGCCAAAACTGAGCGGGTCAGTGTTAGGTAAGGCATGGGGAGTAACTGCTCTTACACAGGTCCACTAAGTAGTGAAAGAATTAAAAATTCTGGATTCTCTTTTCTAAGTCTCGCTTCTTTCACCAGTGGTGAAAAACACATCGTTTACAATGGGAGGAACACCGTCCTGTAGTTGCATAGAAAGGAGCCGTTTCCTGCATGAACTATCTGTGACAACTGATGGGCCCCTGTTCTACTCATTGCTGCCTCCTCATAAACAGAAACAGTCCCACAAGAGCACTCAATAAATATTTCTCGGATGAAGTAACAGACACTTGAGATACCTGTCCACCGAGTCTTTCTCGAAATTCTTGATCCTATGGTATGCTCAGCTTCCGCTGTCCCTGCTCCCTGTCATCCTGGTCCCCTTCCTTCTCACACAAACCTATTTCTTGTGCTCACTCCCCAGAAATCAAAACCCAGTGTGTCCCTTCTAGAGACCCCTTAGCCTGTCAGCATCTTTTTTTAAAAATTTTATTTTCCAGAGAATAAAAGAGAACAGAACAACACAAATCAGAACAGAACAATACATGCAACACAGCACTTCACAACAAGACAATCGGATATCAACAATAGCTTCTATAATATCTCTTTCTTTGAAATTGTTGAGCATAGCTTCACAAACAATAATATCAAGCATAATAAAATAGAATAAAAGCATTCAAGAGAATGAAGCTATTACAAAGCATTCTGAACCAAATAATAGAAAATGAACAATGGTTACTATAATATCTCATTTTCCATAAAATTTGTTTATATTATTACACATATTAAAATACAGTAAGACACAACATGATAGAACCAATGGTAATAGAAAAACAAAAGCATGGTAGGACTTCAAAGCCGGATGGTATTAAATCAGCAATGGCTACCATAATGTCTTGTTTTCTTCAAAGTAGCTGTTCATACCATCACACATAATAAGGTCAAACAAAACAGAATAATACCATTCCAACCAATAAATGAAAACATTACAAGTCTTCAAAGCAATATAATGGGAATCCATGATACCATAGAATTTATTTACTCTTACCTTTTGTTACAGTAGGGAGACTATGAGGTATTTATACATGTGAGTTTGATTTATTTCACTAATGAGTATGGTCTCAAGTTGCATCCATTTATTTATAAATATCTCAATGTGATCATTCTTTATAGCTGAGTAGTACTCCATCACATAAAAGTACCACATTTTTTTTATCCATTCCTCAGTTGATGGGCACTTAGGTTGTTTCCAAGATCTGGCCATTACAAATTGTGCTGCAGTAAACATGGGTGCACATATATCACTGTGCTAGGATGTTTTCAGTTCTTCTGGGAATATGCCTAGGAGTGGGAATAGCTGGGTCAAATAGGTCTTCCAATCCTAGCTTTTTGAGGAATCTCCAGACTGACCTCCACAGTGGTTGCACCTGTCTACACTCCCACCAACAGCGCAGAAGAGTTCCTTTTTCCCCACAGCCTCTCCAGTATTTGTTGTTGGTAGTTTTGTTGATCCTAGCCATTCTTTCTAGAGTGAGATGTAATCTCAGTGTGGTTTTAATTTAAATTTCTCTAATGACCAATGATGATGAATATTTTTTCATGTATTTATTTTCCATTCATATTATTTCATTTGAGAACTATGTGTTCATCTCGGATGCCCATTTTTGGATTGGGTTTTTGAATTTTGGGGGTCTGATTTTTTTTAATTCTTTATAATTTCTAGACAGAAGTCCTTTGTCTGAGGGACAGTTTGTTAAGATTTTATCCCAGTTTGTGGGTTTTCTTTTCACTATGCTGGAGATTTCTTTCAACATGCAAAAACTCTTTAATCAGATGTGATCCCAGTTATTGATGCTGGGAAGTATTTCTCGTGCAGTTTGGTTCTTGTTCATGAATTCTCTACCTACACCTATGTCTTCAAGATTTTTACCTACTTTGTCTTACAACAGATTTAGTGTTTCTGTTTTAATATTTAGATCTTTGATCCATTTAGATTTTAGTTTAGTACATGGTAATAGGCATGGGTCTAGTTTTAGTTGTTGGCATATGAAAAACTAGTTTTTCCAGCACCATTTATTAAAGAGACTATCATTCTTCCAGTGAACATGTTTGGCCCCTTTATCAAAGATAAGGTGGTTGAGTGTGTTCATAATTGTATCTTCTAGTTTAATTCCATTGATCTGTTTTTATTCCAGTACCATGTTGATTTTATTACAGTAGCTTTGTAGTATAACTTCAAGTCAGGGATTGTGATGCCTCCTGCCTTGGCTTTGCTGCTTAGAATTGCATTTACTATTCTAAGTCTCTTCTGATTCCAGATGAATTTCAGGAGTGATTTCTCTAGATCTATGAGGTATGTTAGTGGTATTTTCATTGGGATTGCATTGAAGCTATATAAAAATTTTGGGATAATGGCCATTTTCACAATATTTATTCTTCCTATTCATGAACAAGGGATGTCTTTCCATTTTCTGAGGTCCTCTTTGATCTCTTTTTCAGGGTATTATAATTTTCCCTGTATAGCTTTTACTTCTTTCATTAGATTAATTCCTAAGTATTTCATTTTTTTGGATGCTAGTGTGAAGGGTGTGGCTTCTCTTATTTCTCTCTCAGTGATTTTTTGTTAGTGTATAGGAATGCTATTGATTTTTGAGCATTGACTTTTTATCCAGCTACACTGCTGAATTTATTTATTATATCTAGGAGTCTTTCAGTGGAGCTTTGGGGGTCTTCTATGTAGAATATCATGCCGTCTGCAAATAATGATAATTTCACTTCCTCTTTTCCTCTCTTTACTCCTTTTATTTCTCTCTCTTGTCTAATTTTTCTGGCTAGTATTTCCAGTACTATGTTGAATAGGAGCAGTGATAAGGGATATCCTTGTCTTGTGCCTGATTTTAAGGTAAAGGCTTTCAGTTTTTGGCCATTTAATATGATGCTTCTTGTTGGTTTGTCATAGATGGCCTTTATTGTACTGAGATAGAGACCATCTATTCCAATTCTCTGTAAGGTTCTTATCATGAATGGGTGTTGGATCTTATCAAAAGCTTTTTCTGCCTCTATGGAAATGATCATGTGATTCTTACTTTTGACTCTATTGATATGGTAGATTACATTTATTGATTTACGTATGTTGAACCATCCCTGCATGCCTAGGATGAATCCCACTTGGTCATAGTGTATGATCTTCTTGACGATTTGCTGCATCCTGTTTGCCAATCTTGAGAATTTTTGCATCTATATTCATTAGGGAGATTGGCCTGTAGTTCTCTTTTTTAGTTTGGTCTTTCTCAGGTTTTGGTACTAGAGTAATATTTGCTACCAGGAATGACTTAAGAAGAATTGCTTCCCTTTTGATTTCATTGATCAGTTTGAGGAGTGTCGGCATTAAGTCTTCTTTGTATTTCTTGAGAATTCCACAGTGAATCCATCTGGGCCTGGGCTCTTCTTTGTTGGTAGGGACTTTATTACATTTTCAATTTCATTAATAGAAATTGGGCTATTCAGCAGTTTTACATCTTTTTGATCCAGCTTTGGTGGTGCATATGTTTTTATGAATCTGTCCATTTTTTCTGTGTTATCATCAAACCTATGAGAGCAGAGGTTTTCAAAATAGGTATTGATGATCTTCTGTATTTCAATTTTCATTCTGTATTATATGAATTTGAGTCTTTTCTTTCCTTTTTAAAAATAGGTTGGCTAGGGGCTTATCAATTTTATTTATTCTTTCAAAGAACCAACTCTTTCATTCATTGATTCTTTGTATTGTTTTCTTAGTCTCTATTGCATTAATTTCTGTTCTGATCTTTATAATTTCCTCCCTTCTTTTGGCTTTGGGCTTGACTTGCTCTTCTTTTTCTAGCTGTTTGAAGTGTAGTATCAGGATGTTCATTTGTGTTTGTTCTGTTTTCCTAATGTGGGAACTCAGTGCAATAAATTTTCCTCTAAGTACTGCTTTCATTACATCCCACAGATTATGCTAAGTTATATTTGTATTTTCATTTGCTTGGAGATATTGTTTAATTTCTTCTTTAATTTCCTCTGTGACTCATTGATTGCTCAAGAGTGTATTATTCAATTTCCATACATTTGTGTGGTTTTTGCAGTTTTTTTATTGTCAATTTCCAGTTTCATGGTGCTATGATCCTATAACATGCATGGGATAATTTCAATTCTTCTGCATTTACTTAAATATGTTCTGTGGGCTAGTATATGGTACATTTTAGAGAATGTCCCATGTACTGCTGAGAAGAATGTATATTCTGATGTTGTTGGATGGAACACTCTGTATAAGTCTATCAAGTCCACTTGTTCACAGGTGTGATTCAGTTCTGATATTCTTTGCTGATTTTCTGTTTAGTTGATCTATCCCTTTGTGTCAATGGCATGTTAAGGTCGCCTGTTATAATTGTGTTATTGCTTATTTGATTTTTCATTTCTGTTAATACTTGCTTTGTATAGCTGGGTGCTCTGGAATTTGGCACATATATATTTAAGATTGTTCTCTCTTTCTCTTGAAGTTTTCCCCTAACTAGTATGTAGTGACCTTCTTTATCTCTTTGGACCTTTCTTGTTTTGAAGTTCACATTGTCTGAAAACAGAATAGCTACCCTTACTTTTTTTTTTTTTTTTTTGAGTTCCTGTTGCATGAAGTATTGTTTTCCATCCTTTGACTTTCAGTCTATGAATTTCCTTTTGAGTTAGATGGGTTCCTTGAAGACAGCATATGGTTGGATGTTGTTTCTTGATCCATTCTGCCAGTCTGTTTCTTTTAACTTATGAATTGAGGCCATTTACATTAATGGTTATAACTGTTATATATTGATTTTTTGTTGACATGTTATCTTTCTGCTGTTGTATCTTTATCTTTCCCTTCTGTTTAATTGTCTGTCTTGCTTAATGGTTTTTTCCTATGTGTATCTAGAATGTCTTTGAGTATTTGTTGCAGGGTTGGTTTGGTGATCATGAAGTTCTTTAGCTGTTCTTCATCATGGAAGTATCTTATTTCTCCACCCATTTTGAAGGACAATTTTGCAGAGTACAGCAGTCTGGGTTGGAAATCATTTTCCTTTAGGATCTGAAATATTTCACTCCATGCTCTTCTTGACTTCATTGTTTGTGTTGAGAAGTCTTCTCTGAGTCTGATAGGTTTTCCTTTATAGGTGATCTGTCTTTTCTTCCTAACAGCTTTTAATATTCTGATCTTGTGTTAGATTTCTGGAATGGTGATTATTATATGTCTGGGTGTAGTTTTATTTTGCTTATGGATGTTTGGAGTTCTATATGCTTCACTAATCTGAATGTCAATTTCCATTCTCATGTTTTGAAATTTTCAGCTACTACTTCTGTAAATAGCCTCTTGATATCATTTGTGTTGTCCCTTTCTTTTTCATTTATCCCTATTAATCTTATGCTGTTTTTCTTTGCATCATCTTGCAACTGTTGAATTGTTATTTCCTGATTCCTTGTTATTTTTAGAAGATCTTTCCTTTCCTGTTCACTAGCTGCAATCTTATTTTTGAGGTCTGAGATTCTATCTTCACTTTTGTTGAGGCAGTTTTGGCAACTTACAATAGAATTTTTGATTTCCTGATTATCTCTTTGAGTCTGCTTTATGTATTATTTGTTTCTTATACTGTTCATTCAGGGATTCTGTCTGTTTGCTTTGTTCCTCTAATATTTTAGCTGCATCTTCTTTAGATGCATTCACTATTTCTTTCACTACTTTTATCATTTCTTCTTTTACCTGGGAGATTATTTCTCATTTGAGATCCTTTATATCTTTCTGTACTTGCTTCTTTATTTCAGTTGATATCATTTCATGCATTTCAGGTGTATATGTAATATTTTCTTCTAGGTACATGGCTCCTAGGTTTTCTTGGGATGGGCTGGAGGTTTGAGATTGCATTTTGGTCTTTCGCTTTGTCATTTTCCTATATTTCCATGTTTCAATCAATGTTCCAAAACTTTCCCTGAGCATGTTTGGAATCACCTCCTGCACCCTCAGCTCCTGGGACTCATGGGTCTTGGCTCCCCGTTGAATGAAGGTAGCTGGGCGTGGTCCATTCAAACCGTGATGCCTTTCAAGGCTAGTCCAATGTCCTAGGGGGCTGGGTGGGCACCCAAGCACTGGGAGCAGTGTCCCAAACCTCTCAGGGGCCAGAACCAGGGAGCTCCCTTGCAGCCATACCTACATCCCCTCTGGGAGCTGGCTTGTTCCCCTGGTTGAATAAAGGTCACTGGGCATGGTCCACTCAGGCCTTCCAAACCTCTCCAGGCTAATCCAGTGTTCTAGGGGCCTGGGCGGGCACCCCAGCACCAGGAGTGATGTCCCAAACTCCTTGGAGCCAAGGCCAGAGAGCTGGAACTTCCCTTGCCCTTGCCACCGCATGAGCTGGAACTCTGCTCACAGCCAAGCAGGCCTACCTCTCAGCAGCTTTCTTCATCTGTGTGTGTTTGGATTATCTGTCTCAATCTGGCATGATTAATTCCCTTATGATTATGTCATATACTTATGCTGGTCCAGTACGTACATGTTCAAATAAGCAATACTTTTACAATACCCTGATATCAATGCAAGGAGAGACACTTAAAAATAATGATAATTCAGTGTGTCACATTCAATAAAAGAATATTAAAGTGTATACTTAACAGATTTTGTTATTAAAAAGTATAGTTTTAATTATAACTCAACCAGCTAGTGTTTATTCAACATTTATCAGTCAAAAATATGAATAAAATGTTTAGTCAAAATACAGTATATATAACATAACTCAAACTTAAAAGTGAATCATCCACAACCTTCATAAAATACTCTTGAGTGATCTTAAAATGTAGATAGATAGACAGATACACAGATAGATATTATAGTTTCATTGTGTTGACCAGACTATCCCTCAACTATTGAACTCAAGGGACCCTCCTGCCTCAGCTTCTCTAATAGCTGTGTGTATAGGCACCCAGCACTGTGCTGGGCTACGTTTATGTGTGTAACAGTATTTTATTTTAAAATGCTCTTTAATACTAAGGTAGAGTTATTCTGATGACTTTGCTTATGAAAATAGAAAGCAATGTTGTACCTCCAAATAATGGAAAGCAGAGATAGAGGGCTCGAACTTCAAGGCCAGCCTGGGGCAACTTAGGGTAGTAGAACTTGTCTCAAAGATTAAAAGAATAATAATTTAAAAGGGCTGTAGATGTAGCTAAGTTGTAGAGTGTCCCTGTTCTCTAGTACAGAAATATATGAATGAAGTCCAAGATTTTACTTAAATCACCCAGTAAGTCAATGAGTTTACAATGATGTCTTCATTAATTAACAATGACTTCTTTGACAAGTTCTTTTTTTTTAATTTGAAGACATAATCATCCTTGCTATGTGCTTAATAACAGTGAGATTTCAGATGAATGTTTTCCTTCCTTAGATGTTGCTTCCAAAGATTAAATTATAAATATAAAATACACACAAGTTTACATATCACATAGTTTCTTTTATATTAGAAACACAAAGTATAAATAAAGAGCAAAATAAAAGACAATAAAAAGTAAGGAGATATGTCTTTCTCAAAGGAAAAAAAAAGAGATTGAGATGGAGTGGGGGAGAGAAAAAAGAGGGAGGAAAGATGGTGAAAAGAATGAAGATATGTGTTATGTACCTGTTCCAAATCCCACAAGGTCTATGAACATCAAATCTGACAGACATGTAATAATAAATTAATAAAAATAAAAGAAGCTTGGGAAAATATCATACTATAGTATTATGATAAGTATTACTATATTAAAATCAAGTAATCACTTAAACTAAAGTTGAAAAATATGGAAAAAGGAATTTTTGAAGACTTATGAGCTATATTTTTTTATTTAAAATGCTAACATGACAAGTTACTGCATTGAAGACTGAACACTAGTCATTGTGAATATTTACAAACTGCTAATCAAAAACTACCATTACATCACAGAAAATGAACAATTTCAAGTGTATCTGGAATCTTTCAAATGAATATATTACATAGCACACCTTGATAACCAAATAAACTAAAAACCAGTGGCCTTTAACATATTCTCAGTTACTACACACAGTTACTACATTACATGCTTTTCAGGTGGCAGCAGAGGCTTAGGGAGGAGGCTTGAATCCTGAGATCACAGGAATCATTGGCCACATGAGTCTGCAAAGTGATGTCAAGTGTCTCCTGTTCTCCACGTAGATCTGCGATCATTTGGTGTTTTTATAATTTTAGCTTAAAGCACCTTTGACATTAAAATCAGAATTTATACACTTGGGATCTCTGGAAAATAATGTGCTAAAACATTTGAGAATAGTTAGCAAAGGGACGATTGTCTTAGAGTGACCTCTTCTATGAAAGCTTTCCTGAACACCTTAATAACATTGCACGGAACTCATGGTGCTATGTAAATATTTAGCTTCTGCAAAGTCAGCTGTGTTCATTAAACAGAGCTGCAGTGACCTCTCCATCTGTCCTGTCTCCCTGGCACACAACTCAAACTACCTTCTTGCTTCTTCTTCTGAGAGCTGTAAGCATGGTAGGTACTGCAGGGACTGGGGAGCCAAGAATGAACGCTTTCACCACTGGCAAATAGAAAAAAAAGACAATCAGCTCACCCAAATCAAAATATTTCTTTTCAGTCATTAAGCTTTTCAGTCATTTTCTTTTCAGTCATAAATTGTCCAAGTTGTCTATATTTCAGGTACGACCAACAGGATAACAGTTAAGACCAACAAGGCTACTAAGAAAAATAATCTCCTCTTCCCACCGCAACTCAGTTTATCTCCATTTCTAAACTGCAATCCCTCTCTCCCTCTCTCTCTCTCTCTCTGTGTATGTGTGTGTGAGCATGTGTGTGTGTGTATATATATATATATATATATATATATATATATATAAAATCCCTCTCCCCCAACCTATCTCTCACTGCTTGATACCCTATTTTCAGTGATCTATTTTACTCCTGATCCAATTTTATTCCCTCAGCTCTTCCTATGGTGAAGAAGAATTCTCTGATGAACTAACTCAGGAAAATGAAAATTTAATGGTTAGTGTTTCATATTTGCATTTCAAAAGAACATTCAACATATTTAAACATTAACTTTCAGCGATATGGCAAGCATTTAGGATACATATCTTAAAATTTCTGTTGAATGCTCACTCTGTCTCACACTGGACAACATTTGATACAACAGTGAGCTAACAAGGCATACTCATCCCCACCATGAAGTTGAGAGGGTAAAACTAGGATGCAGAAGTTTAATCACCAAACATCTTATCACAAGTAAGATGATACCTATAACACAACGTGTTTATGGAGTGAGGGAACTGAATCAAGGAGGGCCTGGAAGTCAACCACTGATGTGAAGATTTACTGAAATCTGAAGACATAAGTAGTAAATGCACAAAAATGTCCATAGCTCATGAACTTGAAAAAGGACATAAAATCCAGAGTATGGAAGAAATTTGTATAGGAAGTATTCAGAGACAGGATCACATAGTATCTCTGCAGATACAATGTTCACATAAGTTAATCATCCAAGCAAACCATTTTTGAAAGTGAAATGTGTTCCTACTAACAACAATAAGCATGACGTGGAATGTACCAAGTAACTAGAGACTTACTGACTTCTTAGTTATGGGCCTTCTAAAAATTTTGGGCTTTAACTTAAAAGCAATAAAGAATCTCTGATTTCTTTTTTAGCACAAAGAAAAACAGTGTACACTACTATGGTCACACTGTGGATAATGAAGAGCAGGAAAGTTACTGTAGCAGTCACATAAGGTATAATTACAGCTTCTTCTAAGTGACAGAATGAAACTTGGCAGAAAGGGGTAGTGAGGAAGAAGATGTAATGAGGATAACCCTGTCTCCTAACATGATTCGATAGATGGCGATGATGTGTATTAAGCAGAAAAAAGTTATGAGAATGCTTTAAGCCAGAGTCATGGCTGGGAAGAGAACACTTAGTTCTACTTAAGATCCCACGGAGCTTACAACGTCTTTTAGAGAAGAAATCAGGTAAAATGGGTTAAAAGTAAATTGTTCTACAGATGAGAAACCAGAGCTAGTGATATAAATCTGTGAGTCATTTGCATATCAATGATAATAGAAACCATGTTCATAGATATTGCCTAGAGAAAGTTTAAAAGAGAGAAAAGAGAAGAAATAACACTTTAAGGTATCACAGCTTTATAATGGACGGTTTTAGAAGAATAAAACTGCAGAGGATGTCGAACAAGAGTGGTCCGGGTACAAGAAAAGTAACAGAAGATAATATGAGGGCCATGAAGATAAAGTAGTGAAGAAAGGAAAAGTCAGGGATGATGAGACATAGTTCAAGTAAGACAAGGACTGAAAAATGGTAGCTACCATCTAAACAGATGGTAGCTAACGGCAAGGATTTGGTAGCAGCTTACCCAGGTTAAGAACTGATCCCTTTCATTTACTACCTGGCTGTCCTATGGTAAGCCACATACACACAATTCCTTTCCATGTTCTCATGTGTAAAACTGGACTAGTGACAGTATTTTTCTTGAAGGACTGTCTTCATCCAGGCCTTATATAAGTGTGCTTTCTAGATACTCAGTGATCCCAGAGACACTTTCAGGAGGGCTGTGAGGTCAAAGACACTCTCATCAAAACGGTAATACATTATTTCCCTTTGCTACTGTGTTAGCTTGCACAAAACAAGTGTATTGTCATTAACGTCTTCTCCACAATTCATCTGCAATTTTTAAAACTCTAGTGGATTTTGTATAATTGATAATTTGGTAAAAAGTTGGAAAGTATTAATTTTATTACATCTTTATCTTTCATTCTACATAATGAAATGAGTACATTCTGTCAAAGAACTGCATCTTTCTAGAATGAACATTTTTAAATGACTAATGTGTAATGTTTCAAAATTCTACTTGGATAAAAATATCTATTCAGTACACATGATACTCCAACAAATTAACGTGAAAAGGACAATAAAAATATATTGACTTGATTTCAGAGACAACCCTGGGAATTACCTTCATGTTTTTAAAATAGTCTTCTGGTTTGCAGCTAGATATCTCAATAAGGGCAGAATTTCTGTATATATGCTTCTTGGAAAATGTCATATAACAGACTCAACAGAAAAGCAAAAATGGGCATCTAGCAATTTTCTACTATAACAGGAACATGAAAAAAATCAGCAGTAATCAAATTCCTGCATAAACAAAAGCTCTTTAGAATCTTAAGTGATTTTAAAAGTATAAGGTATCTCTAGGACTAAAATGCTTTAGAATAACTAATGTTCATGATTAAATAAATTACAGTGGAACCTCAGTTCACAAATGCTTTTGTTTACAAATAATGTGGTTTCCAAACAGAAATGTTTGGCAGATTTTTGGTTTGGCCTGTGAATTCTAAATAGGATGAGGAGTTCGATCACCACTATCTTGCCCACACAAACACAAACATGACCATATTTCTAGAATCATGGAACAAATTAAGTTAACGAACAGAGGTATCTTGAAAGTGCGAGTTAGTTTATATATTTAAAAAAACAGGTTTCAAAATTCTACATGTATTGATAAATAGAGATAGAGAAATAGATAAAATATAGAAATTACATAATAGGTAAGTAGGCCAGTAAGTAGTTAGACAGATAGACATATAGTTTGGCATTTAAAGAAAAAAGCAAAAAAAAAAAAAAAAAAAAAACACTCTCTAGTTAAACCAGGTAAAGTGTTTTTGGGGAACATTAAGAATTATATCTAGAACCAAGGGTTTACCTCAGTGGCACAAGCTACTGCCTAGCAAGTATGAGGTCATGAGTTTGATCCCCAGTATCAAAAAAAAAAAAAATGCATCTATACTGACATATATAGAGGAGAGGGGTATATTTTTGAAACAGATCCTTTACCTTTAGACAAAGTAATTTTCTGCATCTTCTATAGTTAGAAACTATGCAAAAATGCAGATGTATTATTTTCCTAGTATGTAGATGTATCTTTTATGCCTTCTGTAAAGAGAAAATAGGAGGAAAAACCTCAATGAACAAAAAACCAAAGGCTTGACAGAGCAGTACGATAGAAACAAAAACTTCCATGACATAAACTAGTGCTTCTGAGAATGAAAAATCACTCTGAGAAACACTACTGAAACTTCATTGTAAAATAAATTCTCCTAATGATTATCACTGTGTGAGGAATCGGCTTCTTCTCCTTACCTTGTAGAGCGCCAGAATGTGTGGCTTATCTGCAGCCTTTTAGTAAGCCCTATGGACAAAACTCCTCTTGCATAGAGGAATCAAAGGGTGATCTTTTCATGTGAAAATCTATTAATAGATTGTAAAGAAATTCGGAAACCTTTGAAAAGAAGATGACTCATGGTACAGGATAAATGCATTTAAATCTGTTTATGTTACGGGTCAAGTAGAATGGCACTTTTAACACCCTCACATCTTTGATGAGTAAAAGTGAAGGAGAAAACAAAGAGTCCTTAATTATTTGTTAGAAGTTTCTAGTTCTTTGAGAATCTAGACAAAGCTATAGACACTTACCTCTAAAAGTCACACAGGGACACAATTGTTTTACATATAATGTAGAAAATTTTAGAATCAAGGAAGATAATTTTGGAACAAAACTGACGCCTTTAATGTCATTTGCTGCTACATCTAGATGAACATATTATACCAATCTCTGAGTGCTTGCCATGTAGCTAAGGCTTAATAAGGAAGAAAATTGTCATTGTGGAAAGAAACACTTTTTGGTCTAGCTCCCTCACTTCACAAAAGTGGAAATTAAAAATCTAAAACTGTTAAGAGTCTTGCTCAGAGTTGCAAAAGCAATCTTAGAACTAACTGATCCTCTTCACATTCTAATCACTCCTCTCACCTCTCCTAAAAATCAAGAATTAGGTCACCTCAACACATATAGAAGATTACTGTCCACACACAATAGAATTCTAAATCTGGGAACAGATTAAGTTAATGAACAGAGGTATCTTGAAAGTGCGAGTTAGTTTATGTATTTAAAAAAACAGGTTTCAAGATTATTAAAATTGGAAGACTATGGATGGGAGAGGGGACTATTTTTCTGAGGAAATTAACATTGTAGTAGAATAAAAGACACACAATTAAACAACAGTGATTTCACTATAAAATGTCACACTTTTTTTTTTTTTTTAATCAGGGATCAAACTCATGACCTTGCATTTGCCAGGCAAGCGCTTATGCCACTGAGCTAAATCCCCAGCCCTGATTTCACTATAAAATTTAGGAAAAGAATCTTAGGAACATATCCTAAACATAGAAGAGTATAATTGTTTGGATCCGTCATTTACAAATATAATTGTTTGATAATTACAAAAAGTTCTTTTGTCATTCAAACTCATGGAAGGAAAGAAATATATACACATACATATTTCTTTTCTTCCATATATATATATATATATATATATATATATATATATATATATCAAAAGGAGTAACTGAGAAGAGTGTATCTAAACTGGGTAGTATTATGGGAAAGCAAGAAGGGTCCTTGGGGAATACCCAGCCTTTGAAGCCTTTACATCTAGAACTGAAAGACCAGCCATTGCAAAGCAGTGTAACTCACAGTGTTACACACTGTAACTCCTAACTCATGTTCCCTTCACCGATCAGTGTCCACTGTTGTGCCTTACTTGGCCTGACCAAAAGCCAGAGAGTAGTGTTCTTATTGATGCAGTTCAAACTCATAATCACTTAACCATAGAACAAGGCAAAGAGTGATGGATGTGGAGAGATAAATGGAGAATAGCAGAAAAATTCCTGGAATACAGTGTGGCCTCCTGTCAAGCTGTAGAAGACTCAGCGCCATTCCTCAGCACCCAACAAGTTCTGTGCACAAAACCTCATACTTGCTGATGTTATATCTCCAATGGGAACCAGTAGAGAAAGGGAACAATCAACTCCATATTCAATATCCACCGATGCAGTGTTAGAGATCACCTTAAGTTAGTAGATAGGCTGTGGAAGGAATACAAGAATCACATGCTGTGTTTCAATATCTAACTTCACTGGGCAATCTGCACAGAGTAAAACGTGATTGCTAAAGGAGCTGCCACATACAGGAGTAACATTTTACATTTTAGTGTCCCAAGATCTACCCTAGATGACAAAACTGGTGAGTAAAGTAACTGATTGAGGAGGGAGGAGAAAAGTCGGCCCTCCAGATTATTGCAGGCAGCTTCTCAGAGACCACCTGGCTACTGATCAGCAGCAAGTTCAAATAGCTTTGTTCTAAGGATGCTGGGAGTTCAAAACCAAAATGAGAAAGCCTGTGTCAGCAGCTGACAGAATTATAATACCCATTTCTGGTGTTAGAAAAAGTTTGTCTAAAAGGTTTCCAAAGGTCAAATGAAACCAGTAATGCCTGGGGTGAAAGAAGCAGTGCAAGAAGCCATTTGTATATATCTGGGTCTAAAAATATTCTAGGCCTGTAAAGCATTGTTTGTATTATTATGTTACTATGCTTATCTGTCTGCCTACTCTTGAGACCACAATAAGGTAAAACAGAGTAGTCACCTTCACTGTTTGAAAAGCACTGACAAAAGTCTAAAAGCCATGCAAATGTCTGTTAAGACAAAGGAAAACAATATTTACCTATTGATGATTTAAAAATCCAAACATACTGAAGCTGATCTTCAGATTCCCAGTAGTAAGAGGTGTATGACAGACTTTATACTTATGTTGCTATGTCGTTCAGTCCTCAAGCCAACACAGATTTTGATATTCAAACTGAAGCATGAACCCTCATTGATATTCTCACTTTAAAATTAATAACCTCAGTAAATTGTGTAGACTGGTGCTTCACAAAGCTTATTTTTGTAAAAAAAAAAATTTTTAATTTCTTCACAAAACTATGATCCCTAATGCAGCCCTTCTAATTGGAGTCAGATTTCCTGATCTGAGTTCCACTGGCCTGCTCTAAGCCGTGTGTTTGGTGTCAGTGGAATCAGTCCACTGTGCCAGCTAATTCTCCTTGTGGAAAATGCACTACCATTTGGACAGCGTGTTTGACACAGATTGTTCCCGTGTTGCGGAGGTATGCCAGAAAATACTAATGTACAAGCTAGTGAGGGAGAATTGGAAATGGAGAACCACCTTAAGGGGGTTTTTCCAACAAGTGGATTTTTAAAACAATGATTATTTCTCTTTGTAAACATAATTATGTCCCCCTAATTTTTTTTATCTAATTTAACAGCCATCAGAAATCATTTTTTATTTAAGAGAGTTATATAAGAGAGTATATGGCAGAAAATGGTCTGTCTAGCTAACAAAAAACAAGAGTAAAAACTCATATTACTGTAGGTTAGCAGTAATAGTTTTTTAATATTTAATTTTAAAGGGAATAAATAAGAACAATAAAACAAATTGAAACAAAGATAAGACAGTAGGAAATGTACAGTAGTTACTACACTGCATACTGTTGCCCTCTAAATAGTTGCTGCATGTCAGGCTTGCAAAGTTAATCAGAAATACAGTTCCTCTGGATCAACTGGCTGCTCAAGGGAAGGGGAGTTGTTCTTTCCTCAGCCAGCACATGGAAGGGGCCTAGCTTCCATCCTGGTTCTCCCTGTTCCGTGCTGAAATAATATTTTTTTAAAGCTCAGTAAGTGAAATTTCAAAGGATAATTTAAGTATGTGTCATTAATATTTAAATTTACTCCCGCTCCCTAAACCAAGTGTGATGCACACTTCCCCCACTGACATCACACTGTGACAGTTACTCAGGAGTTCAAGCACACATACACATGTGATCTGTTTAGGTGTCACTTCTGAGCCATAGTTTTAAGACCTAGCATATCGATTGCCACATCTCTTTCCTTTTTCTGAGAAAAAAATATACAATTATAATATTCTAGATAGGGGCTGACTCATCAATCTGAGTCCTGGAATGAATGTGATAGAGCAGAACAGTAGATTATTAGGAATAGTGAAATACATGTTGCACTAAACCAGGTAGATTTTCAGGTTGTTTTCCCTCAGCATAATCTAAACTGACCCATCAAATGTAATAAGGCCTTGAAAAAATTGCCTTAAAAAATCAACTTTTAACCTTTTTTCTTTTTTTTTTTTTTCATGCCATTGATGAAATTTTAAACAGCTTGTTCTTTATAATGCTTCTAAACTGGGGAAAGCATCCAATCAAAAAGTGTAAGAGAAATTATGCCCTCACTCCAAAGACATTTAAAATAATTCACCCAGGGAAAATTACATTAAATTGGCTGTGTTTTTTGGTTGTGCGTGCTTCTTACAGTGCAAGCAATTTCTTATGGAGCAGCTACAAAGTGTTTTCAAAATAGCTAAATGTGAGATTCTAGACACCAGTCATTCTAAGTGTCACTTGGCACCAGAAGTCAAAAAATTGTACAAAGGGCACGGTCAAGGGAAGCCCAAGGACCTAGAGCATTTACATTCAGCATTCAGTTTGGAAAATGATTAGACTCCATTTGGGGGAAGAACTGTGTTATCCCAACTTGGAAACTATTTATAACATTATAGATGAATTGAACTACTTGAAGCAAATTCAAATATGAAAAATCAAGTTTTTAATCAATGAGAATCTGTTCAAAATTTAAAATGTATCTATATAAACATGATTGCATGAGTTTTTAAAGGTTTTTCCACAGACTTTTCAATGATAAATGAAGCTTTATGAAAAGTTTAAGGACTATATACATAAGAATCAGTTAAAATGTTTAAAATCTGTCTTGATTCCATGAGTTCAAACAAATTCTCCCAGTAAAGCAGGAATAATAGCCATGCATGAGTTGGCATAAATATTTGACTGAATGTCCCAGAAAAAGTAAAAACATTGTACCACAGCAATATATGAACATTCATCTTTATAATAGCATATTTTGTATAATAGCATATTTTACAAAATCTTGAAAACAACCCAAATGCCCATTAACTGAGAAATGGATAAAGAAATGTGTCTTTTTAAATAGTGCAGTATTACTTAGCCTTAAAAAATGATAAACTGGAGAATTTTATAGGTAAATGGATGCAGCTCAAGTCCATATTCATAACTGAAATAAATAAAACTCATATTTTTAAGCATTATATTGTCTTCTTTGTGTTAGAAACTGAAAGAATATATTATAAATGTATGTTAGTTCTGGAAGTAATGTCAATTTAACATTCCAAAGGTTTTCTTCCTTTCTAAAACTATTTTAATGGTTTCAAGATTTTGGATTTTCATATCAATTTTAGAAAAGCCTCCAAATTTAAAAATTGCGATTTTCATTAGATTTATATTATTAGATTAGAATTAGACTATTAGATAATTTTTTGAGAAATAGTTATCTTCAAGTGTTTCATCTCACAATGTTTCTTGAAGTCTTTAGTGTCTCTGGAATGTTTTATATTTTTCTTCATATAGGTTTTGTAAATTTTGTGGTAAGATTTATCACTTTTTCATATTTTAATACTGTTGTAAATGATGTGTTTTGTTTCTGTCACCACGAAGTGGAAGTTGAGTTGTTTTTCAATATTTATTTTAAAGATATTTAATTGAATCTGAAAGGCAGTTATAAAAAATAAATGCAACATTATCTGAGCTCACTTTCGAATATATCTATGAGCTAAGCCTCTAATAATAACAATAACTAAAAACACTGATAGAATTTAGCATTCGAGTTCCCACTTTGTACCAGACTTTGTTCCAGACCCTTGAGATCTATATAGTGAACAAATAGGCGAAGGTCCCTGCACACCCATGTGAAAGAAGCGTTGCATAGGGGGAAACCAAGACTAACAAGTACAGTGTACAGTGTGTAAAATGATAAGAAATGTCACAAGAAAGAACCGAGTGGGGTTGGAGAATAAAGAGCAATATGTGGTACTTTTTGCAAATTTAAATAGGAAAGGCTACAGGCCTCTAAGACGATCAATGCAGAATGACCTGAAAAGATAACAGGTAAATATAATTATAAGCTATCTTCTAGGAAAAACATCCAATATGCCACATTACTCAGCATCAATCAAAGACTAAATCATCATCAATGGAATGAAGAACGCATACTCATTCAGCAACAAAACTCATTCACAAGGGTAAGCAGCAAAAGTCCCAGCAGCACCCAGCAGTCTTACTTTATGGGAGTCTAGAATGAGGAGATGATGTGCTCAGTTAATCTTTAATGATGATTTCCTTCTGCAGGGATATGGGAATAGCCCTAGAGTAGAATGCTGGAGTATAAAGTTCTTTTAGGAAGATGCCTCGTATCTGTTTATTTGAAGAAATGTAGAAGAAGCAATTGTAAGACCTGTGTAGGGGAGAAACTCACATCGATAATGCTATGATATTGTAGAAATTCTTTAAACAACAATATAGGAGAGAAAAAATGAAAATAAATGTAAACTCTGAACTTCATTTGGATGTCAACGGGCAGCTTTCCCTCACCTTGCAGTGGTCAGACTGATTCCTAAATTTATTATATACCAGCAGCTGATCTAAGCCAAGGGAAAAGAAAGTCACTGAGCATATGCTAGATTTTCTAAGACTTCCAGAGCCCACCTTAAACCTCACACCTCTGTTAGTGCTAAAATAGCAACTACCTTGTTCCATCCATTCCATCCCTCTCACCACTTGAAAAAATAAAGTGGATGAAGGATTTGGTCACCTCTGGGTAAGGAGAAACTCACAGGCTGTATATTTGCATGCTTTCATCTTAAATATCTGGCTCAACACAACCACTGAGAAGTCAGCGAAGGTGGTACTTCAGAGGCTAAAAGGAATGGGCAACCCAGCACTCAAGCCTGATTTCCCCTGGGGATCTAACTCTTCTGCAATGCTCATTAAAACTGAACTTACATTTTTAAAGGGTTTAGAAAAGCCTTTTAAAAACATTTTCCAGTGTGACCTCACTCCAACTGACTGTCCTCTTCGGTTAAGCTTACTAGGAACTGAAGGGAATTTGTTCTGCTGTGTTGCAAATGATCCTATAGACAAAGGGAATAGTTAAAATGCTTTTACTGTGATAAAATTGATTGAACAAGCATAGAGGTTCCAAATTTCCCCTAATTAAGCCCTAAAATGGCTTCTGCATTCTTTTTTGAAACCAGGGGGAATTCCCTTGAAATGAACAAATATTTCATATGGTTAAGTATTCATTAAAATTAGCAATTGGGAATGAATACTGTATCTAATGTCAAGGAAAACTGTAAAATAGACAAAGATAGCTAAATAATAAGCTAAGAATCTAGAATGTTGGCAGCCTGTCCAAATTGTCACCTGTTGTTCTTGGTTTTCTAATTATTCTTCCACTAATTTACTAGCTGTGCCTGTAATTCTCAAGTATATACAAATAGTGGAGTTAGAGTTGATAAGGTCATGCTATTCATTTTCCATAACAATCATTTGAACAAAAGATTATGCATATTTTATAAGAAATGTTCAAGAATAAAGGGCTAGGAACTTTCAAAAAGTAGATACCCATGGAACAAATTTGTACAGTATATAAGAAACTATTTCATTTTTTTATTATGCTTTATTCTTGGTCCCAAAGCATACTAATTCAGCATACATGCTGGGAGCTTATTTGCTGATATTAATATATAGTCATAAAAAATTATGCTTAAAGTAAATTAAAACAAATTTTGTTTTATAACATTTTATTTTGAATGAAAATGTACTGGGTCTTTTTCACATCATTTATACTCAAATGTAAAGTTATTTTTCAACATAAATTTAAGTATAAAATCATTAAATAACAAAGAAAATATTATACATGAAACTACTCCTACTGTTACCTTATAAAGAATATAAAGATACTGTTATCTTTATAAGGTAATACTGTTACCTTATAAAGAATGTCCTAAGGAGAAAAAGATGGCGGATTGATAGGTAGCATGATAGAAAGCCTCTCTGAGAAAAACAACTCAGGTGCTAGAATTTAACACCATGGAGAAGACCAGAAAAAAGGAGAGGAATTCTCATGACCTAGGAAGAAACTGAGGAAAAAGAAAAAAAAGAAGAAGGAGAAGAAGAAGCATGGATGGAGGGCTGGAGCTAGGCATGCTCCTGTCACTGTACTGGGCATGTCTTAGATTTGGACCACTCACAATTGAGCTGAGGTCGTGGCCCTGCCAAGAGAGGAGTTGGTAAGCCCAAGACCCTTGGTGGGAGGAGGCGCTGCAACAGGGAGTGAAACTGGAGAACTGAGCTGCATGGACTTTGGTGAGTGCTGAGAACTGGGTTCCCCAGAGTGGGGTGACTGGCTAGACGACATATTGGAGTTGGGCAGGACAGGCTTGAATCAACAACTGAAGCGGCATCAGTCGGTGGCTTCTGACTCAAAGCAGATTGGTGGGATCTGCTTGGGCTGGGCCATGCCCCTGGTCGGAACCCAATAGCCAGGGACGAGGCTGTCCCAAACCTGTGACATCTGCAAGGCACACACTAACATGTTGAAGACATTCACTGGCTTAGAGGGGAAGGGCTGGCCCACATCTTCCCTGTGTGCACCTCACAGATCAACAGCAAACTGGAGAGGGCAGCAACCCCCTAGGCAGTATGCTGCAGAAAAACTGTAAGCAATACGAAAAGGTCCTGAGACCTCCACCATTCACCTGTCTGAAAGAAACCAGAAACATGACAAGAAAAAGAAACAACAAAAAACCTCCAACCACTGACCCAGAGAAAAAAAGTCTAGGAGAGGTAAATACAGAGGAGATCGAGGGCAGCAAACATGCAGTATAAGACATGCCCTCATCAGAAATAAAGAAATATTTCCGTGATCTCATCAATGAATTTAAATCTGAAATTCTAACTCAGGTGAAACAAGATATAAGGAAATTAATAAAAGAAATGTTGGGCAATCCTCAAGAAGACACAAATGGAAGAATGGAGGAACCCAGAGAAAGGAGAGAAGTCTTTGATGAAGAATATAAACAAAATCTAGAATACATGAAACAGATCCAAAGAGAATATCAGGAAATTAAAAACTCCATTGAAAGCTGGCAAAACTTCTTGACAGAAACTAAAAACAGACTTTCAAAACTTGAAGCTAGATTTGCAACATGTGATTGTGAAAGAAAGGAAGTATCTCTTAAAAATAACAAGGAACCAGGAAGTAACAATACAAAGGCTAAAAGACGACAAGAGGATTTATAACTTAAGAATAAGAAACATGAACAAAGAAGCAGGGACAAATATGAATGAAATAAAAAGGCTATTCATAGAAATAATTAAGGAAAACTTCCCAAGCATAGGAAACGGAAGTGATGTTCAGATACATGAGGCATACAGAACTCCAGCCGGCTACAACCCAAACAGATCTATACCCAGACATATAATAATCAGGATCCCAGAAATCCATCACAAGAACAGAATATTAAAAGTGGTCAGAGAAAAGAAACAGATTACCTATAAAGGAAAACTCATCAAAATCACAGTGGACTTCTCAATGCAAACTATCAAATCAAGAAGAGCAAAATATCCCAAGCCTTGAAAGAAAATAACCTACAATCCAGATTGATGTACCCTGCAAAACTGTCTCTCAAAATTAATGGAGAGACAAGATATTTATTTACGTGACAAAGAGGAACTGGGGGAGTTTGTGACCACCAATCCAACCCTGCAAAGAATACTGAAGGACACTCTAGAGGGAGAGAAGAAAATCACCAGGGTTCCAGGAATAATGGCAGAAAGGCCGCAAAAAAAGGGGCAGACAGTGGAATGAAGGAGAAAAGTAAACAACAGTGACAGAAAAATAGCATAGCAGAGATGAAGCAGAGAAGATTGTCTTGACTGATTTTATTCAAATCTGGCATGCTTGATAGTATCAAGTCTGAGAGTAGAGGCAACTACTCTGAAGATGATAAGATTCAATAGGATAACATTATGGTTTGATTATTAACTGCCTTTGAAGTCCTATATGTCTCCAATGTTTGTTTTTATCAATAGTGCTATGTATTGCTATGTTTAATTATACTATGCCTGATGATATAGACAATTTTATTGAAAATAACAAGGGACATCATAGTAACTACCATAGATCACCTAGTACTGTGGTTTTATATGTCCTTTTCATTTCATGTTTTTCTAGGAATTTGTTTTGTTTTGTTGTTTTGATTTGTTTTTGCTTCTAATACAGAAAGGATAGAGATACATGTAGAGACTTATACATGTGTAGAACTTCTAAACAGTTTATAAGAATTGATTATAGTTACTGTAAAAAAAGAGAAGAAAAGAAAATATTCTAAAGGATATAATTGCATGTATGTTTAAGTGTATAGGATTGATAAACATATTACTAAGTTTTTGTTGGATGGATGAACAGAATTGATTGCAGTCTCACTGTTTAAATGTATACTTTACTTTTATAACTTGAATAACTACTTCTAAGGGGAAAATATGTAATTATCAACTAGTGATTTCTTACTGGGCTTTTTTTACATTATGTATTATTTCTACCCTCTTACTGTTTCATTTTTTTTCTTTAAATAAAAAAAGAATTTCCTGTAAAAACTAAACAATCTGTCATCACACATGCAGCATCTCACAGATACACATGTGTGGTCACACATAGACATTCACACACATACATACATGCACACACACAGCCTATATGTGAATGTTCATTAATCAATTAAGTTGCAGCTTTGCGGTAAGCAATATGGAACAGTTCAGATCAAATTTCCCCCTGCCTGACCGGTATGGAATATTTCATTTTGAGCAGTATTTGTTTCACCCTTGGACCTATAGCTGGTTTTGACTCTGAGAATATACAGCAATAGACAAGGATTTTCTCTAGTGATGCCTTCTTTACAAGGTAGCATCTCAAAGTTTTCCAATTCCTATCATAAAGAACATAATTTAATGACTTACACTCATGCTAAAATAGAATTATGTATTACATTTTCTGTGTCCAAATTAAGGAACATAATGACACATGTTCATGAAGAGAGTTCACATTAATAAACATTCTTATTTGTAATGAAATATACACTGTATTTTTTTTATCTGATCATGTTTTCCATGACCAAAATCATCCAAAACTTCACTTTAGAGCAATCATCTTTAGTGAAAAGGTTCTTATTCGCTCTAACATGGTTTATCACTTCATTTTCTTTTCTTAGAATTTTCTATGTCACTAAATCTATTCCACACAATTTTAATAACATCTGACAGCTGTTATTAACTAAGCACTGATTATATAAAAGTCAAAGGTTTAAGTTAGGAAAGTTTTTCATTTTGGGGGCATAGTTTAGAAGAAATTGGCAGATGAAGTAAATTCTGAAAGTTATGTGTCACAAGGAACACATCATTTTTGATCATTGCTGTCATAATACCTGTTGGAAGAAAAACTCTAAGTAGACCCAGTTTTCTGAGGCACTGGATGAAGATGGAGACCTATGTCAAACAGATTAGCAGGAAGTGTTTGACTATGACAAAATCATATTCTTCTCAAGTTTCTCTTATTTAAAGACACATAAAACATTACCTTCAGCAAAAGACTATGTTGAAGTTCCTCATGACATAGGAAAAATATGAACTGGTTTCAAAAGCCAGAATTTTTATTTAGCTTTTGACCTTCTGTAGGTACGTAGGAATAAGAAGCCACTTGATTTCATCAAATAGAAGCTTCTTGAACAAGTGCAGAATATTTCACTGTAGCAGTATTTGTTTAACGGAGATAAATCATACTGAACTATCTTAAATCAGATGATGAAGAAATCTGGAAACGTAGAGTAGTAAGGGAGATCTGAGTTAGCTATATAATAGCACAAAGGTATTTTTAATGTCACTACTTACCCCATAAACTGAGGCACTGATTTTATATGCTGAATTTGTTGCAGAGACTGTCTAGATCATGACTAAGGACAACTAACCTTTGCTGGGTAGGTGCGAAGATTGCTAGCACTATTGGTGCCAATTCCAGAGAAAATTAATGTATGGAAATTAGGGAAGTTGAGCTGAGTGTCACTTGAGTGTCAGGTTAGAATGCCAATAGATGGCAAAAAGAATAACCTCCAAACAAAGCAGTGTTAACAGATGTGATAGTAGGGCATTAGAAGCAGGCAAATAATGACTCACAATTCTTTTCTATTCATTGTAAGCTCTGAAAAGATAATCTTCCTAACAAATCATTTTTATCTAGACATAGAAAATGCTGATGAATAATTTTATCTTTCCACTTGTTGCAAGTAAAATGTTGCATTTGTCATTGTAAAATTTGGCAAATAACATAGTCAAATATATCTTTAAAAATCAAAAAAATGTCTTTTACTCTATACTATATTTTTGTATATATAGTGAACTGTATATCATAAAGTTCTAAGCCTTTTATTAAAATTGATGATAAATCAAAAAAATTAATGATTACATTTTTTCCTGTTATGAAATGACCCACAAGTGAGATGTACATATAATTCCTACAAGTTAAATGTCTGAATGACACAACACAGTTTTTGCCATAAAATTTATCAGAGAAACATAAATACAGCAAAAGACATTTACTCGCCCAGAAATAATTCTGTCACCCATGTATGCTCCTCTTCCTCAGTACAGAAAAAAGCTACTTCTACACATACATGAGAAAAGACATATGGATCAGAATTCTCATGCAATGTCCAAGACAAGGTGTTCTTGCCTCATGGGACTACGTGTGCCTGGGTGCTAATTGGTGTATCAAAATCAGACACATATAGGCAACTCTCTTGCTAGTGCTCTTGGTCAAACTAGAGCCTTAGTTGTATGACAGTTCTGTTGGGTGGAAGGTTGGCCAACTGCACAAGAAACAAGCTAAGCCACAGAACAACAAGGTGCTAAATTAAAATGTGCTTTGACTTGCAAGTTTATCCAAAACTTATGAGTGAAAGAGAGGTAAAAAGAATGAAATGATAATGGTGCAGAATGAGACTGGAAGAAGTAAAGAAAACAAGTGCACTGGAAAAAATAACAGCTAACAAGTACCCATGAATCACAGGCTTCATTTTCTTTACTTTGAGATAATAAATGTCACATTATAAAATGCAAGCTTCTCTGGTAAGGTATGTGAATGTTCTTTCTGGTCTATTCAACACTATTGTTACCAAACACTCTCCCTTCTGGCTGCCAGGGCCATCTGCTTATGCAGAATTCAACTTTGGGTTTTAATTGGATGTACAATGGCAGTGGAATGTAGGTTATGAAAAAAGTGGATTGTTTGGCAATAAAATTTCAATAACATTTTACTTAATTATTATTCACATTTCATTCTGATTCAGCATGATGTTACCTCAGCTGCAAGGTTTATCAAACTACATTTTAGAGGTGCCTGAAAGACTCTTTATCTTTTAAAACATCAGTTAGCAGTTTTTCATGTTCCTGTAGATAAATGATGCCAATGCAATGTCACACAGGAAACAATTCTCTTTTCACATCAGGTCACAAATGAGTCTAAATGTCATAAGCTGATTTCCCCATTGATCAATTAAAGTTTTGTACTTGACATATTCTAAAAAGGCATATATTTACTTTCCAGTGTGATCTGCATAGTAAAACATTGTTGCACTTTAAATTGAATCTATCTACTTTTGATCACTGCTACATTTCTGAAAAAATGCTTTAGAGCAAATATTTTGTACAAATATTTGTGAGACTTATGGATCTTTTTGTTGTCATTCTTTGTGTTTTGTTTCTGTTTTTCACATAGGGTCTAGTGATGTAGTTCAGGATAGCCTCAAACTTGCACCATCCTCTGCCTCAGCCTCCTGACATGTGTCACCATACTCAGTGGTACTTTTTTATAAATTCCTGAGTGTAAACATATATATCAATGCATATTACCAAAATATATATTTTTTACAACTCACAACACCCTTGTTTTCTCCAAAATTAGTGAAACACAAAGACTCAGTGTAATAATTCTTTTATTATATCTTCTAACCCACTAAAAAGAAAGTTTATTTTTAAAATTTTTAATTTCCAGAATTTTTTATTTTATTTTTCACACACAAAGAAAAAGTTGCAAATCATACTCAGATTATAATTGCATAAGATTCATTTCATGCAGAGCAGGATTGTAAAATAAGCCAGCATTTTTAGAACTAATTATGAATATAGATGCAGGCTAGGTTGACCATAGAATGTATTTTTGAAGACAGGATATTTTAGAGTGAAATAAACGCTAAGATAGTTACATCGCTATGAAAGTTGTAAAACCAGGCAGAAATACAGTTGTCCCAGGATAAACAAATAGTCATGAAGCAAAATATCTGTTTGGTATGAGCAAAAAACATTTAGAATGAAATCAGCTTCTGTGAAAACTTTATGAGTCGAGAAACTCTGAAACGTGACAAACCATTGTTTTTCCCAGATTTTAGGGCTTCTGACTGAAGCATAGCATCGGGACACTGTGCAAATACACAGGAAATGATATCACCTCTCACCTCACAGTCAGATCCAAATACATTCTCATTTTGAAATTGTTTTAGAGTGAAGAAGAAATCTTCATCCAATTGTTTCATCCTTTCATTTTTGTAAGTCAGTAGGCAACACTGAAAAATGAGATGCTCATCAACCTTTTGATTGACACAACTACTATTCTGTGTAGATAATGAAAAGTATTTCCCTGGAAATTATATTATCATAGTATAAATTAATATTTTTAACTTTATAGCATCATATCCTTGAGCAAGAAAGTATATCTCAATTAATAAGGGAGCATCTTTATATTTATAGCAAATAACAAAGATCAATAGACATTTGAGAAATTTTTAAGGTTAACAGACCACTGCACATAAAATTCATTGTTTTAAACAGTGCACCTAAAAAAGCCTTTCAAATACATATACAGGATGGATTTCCTACTTTCAAATATTTTTTGACAAAATTTGCTTCTGCTTCTATCTCTTCATGAACGGATGAAGAATAAGAAAATAAGTAAAATATTTAACTTAAATCGTTATAAGCAATTAGAGGCCTTCAATATGTTCCTGAAAAAAAAAAAGATATCACAAAAATCTTGTCACATTATCTGAAAAAGCAGTATACTACAAAATTTGAAAATAACTATCTGAAAATATTATCCGAAATAATTGGTGTGAAGTAACGCAGAGGTGTGACCCTGAGCCTCCCCCCAGTGTTACCGTGGCAGCGAGGCTGTGCCATGGACCCTTTGGATGTTCCGCCAGGCACATGGCTTTAGTCAGAATCTGACTCTTCCTCCCTGCAGACTGTAGGATGAAAACACAGCGATGCTCTCTATCATGGAGCACAGAGATCCACAGGAGATGAGGAGTCCAGGCCTCTCAGATTGTCCACTCTGAATGCTGACAATTTATGGTGAATTGGAAATGAAGTAAAATGAGGTTTTGAAGGACTCTGCTTAAATATACTCAAATGCACCAAATGTAATCTTCATCTACCACAGGAAGTAGTTCTCATGAGCAGGATAAACTGCAAATTCTATGTATATTTATAGATCTGGACCCATAAATTTGTAATCATTTCCTTCTGAGTATCTAAAGGCCAAAATGCAATTTTTGATGATTGCAAATTTAGGAATTCTTACTTTAAAATAGTTGTATGAAGGAAACTCTTATCTAATAACTGCTAGAAAATAGTTGCCCCAAAGCATACTATTTTGCTTGCCTGAAGAGAGTTAGCCATGCATTCTCAGCTACTGGGGTTTCAGATTCTGTTTCCATTTATGGCATCTTCTAACCTTTATGATTATTCTATCTCATTTTTTGTAAGTCTAAGATTATTTTTCATAGGAAATTTATCTTTTAATATCTATAGAAAAAGGTTCATGGCATGCAAGTTCCCATTCTAGAAGTTTGACCAATTTTGTTCTAGAAAAAAATGGTCATTGCAACTAGTTTTGTATTCTAAGAGTCAATGAAATCTGCACTAAAAATATAAGCAGCGCCTCCACCATAATGAAAACCCAAGTATAGTTTATGAAAGATAAAGCACAGAGGTAGTGCAGTATTCTGTTTCCTAAATATATTCCAGTCTGTCTACTGAAGTGGGTACTTCAGTGTACATCCTGACTATAATTTAATCACTTTTGGTAAATGAGTACCACTTACTGTAAATCTGATCGTACTCTGCTTTAAAGGATTTCTGGATTCTTTTTATTTGCTGTCAGACCCCTTTTGAAAATAAATTTTCCCACTATAGACTAACCCTTAGTGTCACAATGATGCTTTGCAGGGTTCTTCGTGAAAGAAACATAAGCTAATTCAAATATGAGAATTGGCAGCTTATAAAACCATAAGCATTTGAAACCTTTTGGCTCCCTTCTAGGCAGTAACAAATTTCATACGTTGTTATAAATCACACTTTTTTAAGTGATAGGAAGGATTTCATTAATTAGTTTCTTTCTGCTTTATTTTAATATTTCTTAATTTGGGGGAAATTTCAAGTATATAAAAAGAGACCAAAAAAAGTGGCATATTCTAATGTAACAATCATTTTCAGCACATGATCAACTTTATGTTTTGTTTTGTTTTGTTTTGTTTTGTTTTGTTTTTTAATGCCCCATCACTTGTCCCATCCCATATACTTTGAAAGAAATTTGGGACATCATATAATTTTATCCTTACATATAGATGAAATTCCTCTTTTAACAAAACATGACCACAAAGTAATTACTTTGTATAAATTTTTGAATAGCAATAAATCTCAAGGCAGTGTTCAAATTGTTTTTAGCTTGTAAGTGCTTTGATTTTAAAATTATTTCTTGACTAAGGACTCAAGATTCCAAAGAAGGCCCTGAATATGAAATACCTGCTTCCTGCTTCTTAAGTTTTCATGTGCTTTTAAAACTTAATTAATTAATTTATTTATTTATTTATTTTTGTGCCAGAGCCTCATGTATGACATTAAATCTCTTTTAGACACAGGCTTCTCTCTCTCCCCTCCAGTCATCCTTTCTTTACCCCTCCCTCCACTCTCTTCGTAATTTATTGTAGCTGAAGAAACCAGATTCCTGGTGTATCCACTTTCCCACAGCCTAGATTTTGCTGACAGGATCCTGTGGCTCCTTACCACATTCTTCTATTCTTCGTATTTCCTGTGGATTGGAAATTGTATCTAGACGTCTGATCAAATCCAGGTTTAATAGTTTTGGCTAAAATATCCTGTGCATGCTGTCATGAAATATACTTCAGCAGTAAAAGTATTCACATGTTGACCATACTGTGGTTAACATGAGCTCTGAAGACCAAATACACAGAATCTAGTCCTGACTTTCAGCCTATCTAGAAGTGAATTCAGGCACAGGAGCAATCAATATATTACTTTCTTTATCTATAAAATGGGGACAGTAAATATGTCCAGCCACAAGAATTTCTGTGAAGACAAACTTAATTCAAATAAGACTTCAGCTAGTGCTTTGTACATAATAAGTAATCATATGATATTAGCTATTGCAATATTACCAAATAGCAAACATTAATTATAAGGGGAAATATACAAAGGAGATATAGTTTTGATTCATGTAGCAGCTGAATTGACAAGTTTAGTAAGGATGGATTTATATTGAAATGTGAATGCACTAAGTTTTAGACTTATAAAGGAAATGGTAATAAAAGTTGCAACCTTTTGCTAGTAAGTCAGTGACTGAACACCTACACATCACAAAAAAGCAAAGAAAATTGCTGCTCATGGGTTCTGTAAAACATACTGCAGGTTTCTGTATGTACCATTTTCTCAACCTCAGAGAATAACCGCAAGTGTACTCTAAATTTTCTTCTTTCCTAAATATACTTGGAGAGCATCAAGTGAAGCAAAGAACAATTCTTGTATTGGGCAGAAGAAATGAGTTCATCTCATACCTGCCCAAGAAGTAATTTTTGCAGAGTTTTCACTGCTTTAAAGATCAAGCATGCATTTTTCAGACATTGAATCAGTTAATTGACCAAATGTCTAAAGGACCAAAATGCATGTTTTAAAATCATAATCTTGAGAATGTCCATTAACTGAGGAATTAGTAAATGTTAAGTTATAAAATTCGCATGATTGGAAATCATGAAGATCTAGAGTAAAATGAGAAATGGAAAGTTGGGTATTTAAGGAAACCTCCTATTAGCAAGAACTGTTAGATAATGAAATGGCACTTTTCTTAAGCTCTATAAATTTCAAAAGTAAATTGGAAAATATATTGGAAGAAAATCTTCCATCTCACCAGAGGAATAAATGAAATGGTTTTCCTTCTCTTTTTTCCATAAGTCGATCTGCACATTAGATATATAAAATGTACCTACCCAAACTGTGAACCCAGTAAGTCCAATATTAGTCTTTTAGTCTAGGTTTCATTGGGAAATGTTCCATTTCCAAATCCTCAACCAAAAGCTGAATAATACCAGTATGGAAATTTGGAGCAAAATCAATTGTTAAAGTCAGATTATGAGATTTTAACTGCCATTCTAAAACTACTTACATAGCTATTCGACATTATTTCCACTTGCCAGATCAACACCCAAGAGTCACTTTGACATTTAAAAAAAAAAAATCTCAATTACACATCCAACTGCTGATTTACAAAGCAAAAGGCAACCTGTGATTTTGGCTTTAAAACCCAGTTTGCCTTAGGGATAGATGGATGAAAGAAATTCTAGCCTACTGTTTAAGGGCTAATATTCCTGTATTTCCATATCCCATTTAGAGCAGGCTGACTTTAACACTTCAGCTTAAGTGGTATCGCTTTATGAAAGATGCTTGACTGGAAAGGGAAGAAATCTGGCTTGGGATAATAAATGGTAGGAAAACCACAGAGCTGCTGCTACAGAGCCTCCTATGCCAAATGCCAGAGGAAAATGGCTGTGAGAAAACCAACACGTTTTTCCCCATAGGCAGAGAATGAGAACTTAACATAAAACAGTAAATTGAGTGTCTGTTCTCTCATATCTACTAAAATTCTGTTGTCATCCTTTGCATGGGGAAGGTTAACAGCTCCACCTAATTCTTTGCACCAAGGAACTTTACAGGCCGTCATTTGGTAGGGTCTAATGGGCCTTCTGGGGTTTGCTAACTGAATGCCTCGCTCAGTGAAGCAGGCTGCTCCTCAGAGGGACTGAAAAAGAATGTTTGAGTTGGAGTGAAGGCACTGGTGTTCCAACTGCTTTTCCACCTGCAAAAACAGAACCTTTGGGCACAGTAGCAGTGCAGTTAACAGGAGCCCAGACTGGGGATCTCAGAATGAGAAAGGTGTTAAGGTAGCCAGCTCCTCTGTTTTGCCAAGGATTTTCAGGTCTTGCTGTTTTTGGCAAAATTCTGAAATATCCCACTTCTCTCACCCCAAGCTGTTCCCTTTCCATTGCTTTGGGATGCCTTTGGATTTGGAGATGACTGGTCCAAACAGAAAGGCAGACTTTCAGGAGGATGTGAGATTCACACTCCGTGGTTCCTCACAGGCCTCTAAACAGCTCTTGGCTGCTTTGGGGGATTGAGGGTGGGAACAAACAGAAGTAAAAGGATGGAGTTACCAACCACCTCAACCTCAGTACTGGAAAGGGACATTCCCTAAGCCCCTCACGGATGGAGTGACACGGAAAGTTTTGAAACATTACCAAGTGAAAGAGTTGCAGCCGCCCCTCAGCTGACTTTGAAAGCCCATTTCCTATTTATCTAGAGAAAATGGCCACAAAACTCCTGAGGAAAGCTCCTCACAACTATTTCTTTCCTAAAATTTCACTGAAAAATCTGAATCATCTACACTAACCTATTGGACATAGTCCTTTATGGCATATTTCATGTTTTAAAGGGTAACTGGTGATTATGAAAACAACACACAGCTAAATTTCTTTAAAATTATTATTATATGAATACATATATATATTATAAAATATGCCATTTTAATATCCCTTCCATTGACATTAATTACATTTATAATATTGTATAGCTGTCATTACTTTGGCAAAAATATTTCATCATTCCAGGGAAAAAAAAATCTGTTAAAATTTTAAATATGGGTTTTTTTGCATTTTCATAATGAAATGAATGAATTTAAACTAATTATTAGAAAAGTATAGAACTATTAGCAACTGGGAATAAATATTAGTGATATGGTAGTTTTGATTAATTTCATTTAACTAACCAGCTTTTTTTTGTATATTGTAAAATTTAAATGATTAAGACAGCTCCTTAGCCTATGCTAATGGCTGCCATAATGTAAAATGAACCAATAAGGGTTAAAATATAAAATTACAAAGATAAATTCACAAGACCACAGGAATTAACCACTAAAATCTACATCTGTAAAATACTATTTTAAAAAAATACCAGATTTATAATTATACTAAAAGGCAAGCTTAACACAATGTCAAAATGACTTTAAAGAAGAATCCATAATCTGAATTTAAGGTCATGTATAATTTTATCTCAACCACTGGTCAAAATTGCAGTGCCTTTTATAAAGCAAAAGTAAAATATGAAATATAGATTTAGGCACAGCTAACTTCTCACTGCAGTGAATTCTAGCCCATTGATTAGTAAATCCAATCAATAGCAATGACAATTTGAGAAGTAAATCCCTCCATCAAATCTGAAATCTTGCACATTGTATCTTTGAAGTTCACTCTTTTCTTTCATCACTACACACTTAAATGCCATGTGAGGTAAGTGCATCATCTATTTTAATCCTGTTGAAATGAATGGATGAGCCTAAATAACAACACGTCTTTTTCCATATAGTGCTATAATTCACTTTAAATTGATAGCATTTTAGGATTAAGATGTATACATTTTGCTTCTGTGACTAGTTGTCCTTTCTTTGTGTACTCTATTAATAAGAATTTAAAGTAACACTAAGTCACAGCTGCCTTCTAAAATAAGTCTTAGAGTCTCAAATGAAATTTCATTACATCAGCCAAACAAGATGAATAACTATTTTGAAGGGAATCAAACTACCACTTGGTAACTAGAGACTATGGTATTCTCTTTAATCACTTGACTTAGAGTGACTATCAGCAAAATTAGTCTCAAAAATTCATTCATTAATTATCATATTGCCAACATTGAAATGAAAGATGTTTGAAGTACTATTGCAAAACAAATGAATAAACATTAAATTCATAACTTGATGCTTATTGCATCAAGCAATTAATTCACCCAAAATTTCAAGAAATTTAAGAGGGATATTCATAATAGTATTGTCAAAGAGTTATGCAACACAGTTATTCGTTTATAACATATGCTAAGTTTCAGTGTAATTTCTGAAAATACAGTTGTTCTTTTAAAAATAATTGTGTAACAGCTCTATTGTACAATATTTAGATGTTAATATATTTCTTATTTTATTTAAAGTTTAACTTCTTAGCAGATGTTTCCATTATAGATGGAAACATCCATAATAAATGATTTCCATTATAGATGTTTCTTAGGTATATTATTGTTGTAATTACTTGGTCAATTCTAATGGCCTAATCTCCTCCTATTTCCCCATTTGTGTCCTCATCAGGAATATCGTGCAGACTTGTAGAAAATGAGTTTGTTTAGGGAAAACAGGCCTTTGCTTAGTTAAAAACACTCATACGCAGACAATAGTAGTGCTACAAAAACAGCAGCAAAAAAGGCAGCAATGCAAAAATGAAGATGAGCATAAGTAGAATCACAAAAGTTTAAATGAAGAATAATTTGGCTGTAATATATAACCAGTTTCTAAATGAGCTAAGAGTTGTCGAAATACCCTCACTGTGTTACTCACCTTTCCATCACTCTTACAAAATATCTTGGAAAATAGATTAATAGATGATTTCCATTATAGAACTTGCTCAGAGAAATGCCAAGTGAAGGAAATCTAAAATAATACCATCTAAAATTAACCACTGATAGTATATTAGACTATTTCTTTATTTAACTTAAAGTGTAATTTACTTTTTCTAATTCAAAATGGCCAAAGATAAGGAGTGAAAACTTGGATAAAACAATAGCTGTGAAGTATAAAAATGAATGAAATTCATTCATCAAATCCATGAATTAAATCCAATATATTTCACCCACCTAAAGGTAATTTTTGCAAATAATTGGCACATATCTTTGAACCTACTTTTAGTGTTTCTATATGTAACCTCTTCTCTAAATATTTTTTAACATCAATAGCTTTACATTATTTTGATTAAAGTACAGTAATGTTTAATGTAGAAAAATCTGTCAGAATGTACAAAAGATGAGTTATAATCATCCATAAGCTCATTAGTAGAAAACAAGAATTTTATATTATTTGTTTATTACCCATGTAAATTGCATCATCCCACATGCTCCCATTTTTTATAAAAACTTTAAAATACTATTGAAATGTTTCAGAGTAATGGACAAAAGATTAATTAATGAAGAACACCTCAGAAGGATGCTCCAGTAGCACTAACCATGTTAAGTTGGTGAGTCCTAGGCACTCTGACATCCCCATCTCTTTCAAACAATTTCCAAGCCTTCCTATCTTATCCACTTCTTAGTAAGTCGGCTGCCTTTTTATTCTTCATTTACACTTTCATGGTTCTACTTATGCTCATCTTCATTTTTGCATTGCTGCCTTTTTTGCTGCTGTTTTTGTAGCACTACTATTGTCTGTGTATGAGTGTTTTTAACTAAGCAAAGGTCTGTTTTCCCTAAACAAATTCATTTTCTACAAATCTGCGTGATATTCCTGATAAGGACACAAACAGGGGGAAATAGGAGGAGATTAGGTCATTAGAATTGACCAAGTAATCACAAGAAACAGTGTAAAGTATCCAATTTCCGAAACTACTGCAGGATCACGAAAGGGTAATACAATAAGACTGCTGACCTTTGTAAGGAGACAGAACTACTGCTTTCAAATTTGGCTGTATAATATAACCAGTTTCTAAATGAGCTAAGAGTTGTCAAAATACCCTTACTGTGTTACTCACCTTTCCATCATTCTTACAAAATACCTTGGAAAATCAATTTTAAAGAAAGATTTATAATGGCTGATGGTTTCAGAGGTTCCAGTCCATGGTTGACTGGTTCCACAGCCTTCAAGATGGCAGTGAGCCTCGCATCCCAGCAGATGCTCCTGCTGGGTGAAAGCTGCTCAGATCATAGTGACCAGGATGTAAACAGAACGCACTCTCATTTAGAGCAAAGTCCTTCCACAAAACCCATTAAACTATGAATCCATCAATAAATTAATCCACTGATGAGATAGGAACCCTAATGATCTACCTCCCAAAGGCCTCACCTCTGAATACAGCTGGATTGGAGACAAAACCTTCAACCATGAGCTTTAGGGGAACATTTAAGATCCAACTGTAACAAACATATATAAAGATGACAGAAGAGAAGCTAAGCACAGAGGTGACGCTAAATAATTTGAGTTAGAAATTTGATGTTATAATGCGAAGTAGATTCAGATTTTGTGAAGATTGAAATTTAAAAATATTTTGGGGCTATCAAAGAAAAAAAGAATATTATAAACAAAATTAATTATGGAAGTGCCTACTGTTATAGAACAGTAGGATAGTGAGTATTAATAGATTTGGGTGCATTTTTGTTTCTTTTTAGAAAATTTACAAAGATGATTACATAGATGTGCTTTCAGATAGCAACCTGCCTCCACTGTCCACATAGAGCTAGGATCTGTTCAAACGCAGGATGCCAAAGTGAAATTTTAAAAAAAAAAAAAAGCTTCATTAGCTTCATGGCAAATCTGCTTCTGCTTTTTTGTTTGTTTGCTTGTTTCTTTCTTTGTTTTGTTTTTTGATTTAGGGTTTTTATTTTAAGGAGAAAAAATGATAAACAAACAATAAAACTGAGTAACAAAACAGATTATTAGGAGAGTTACAATAATTGGATATGTTGCATATTCATAGTAGTTATTCACAGTACAGGACATAGGAAGCTAGCTGCATAGCTATTTTAACTCTCTTGGGTATGCATATTTTTTTTCTTTTTCCCTTTCTTCCTTTTTTCTGTCATATTGCCTCACTGGTGTGAGGAACTGAACAAGAAAATAGGTTCCAAAATGTAAAATAGATATTTTGAATTGGGAAGAAATTGCTTCCAGTTCCTATTATATAACTGCAGGCTATAGAAACCAGATGGAGTAATCACTTTGAGGGCAAGCAATCCTTACCATTTCCTCAGAAGTGTACTGCCTTGATTTGCTTTGTGCCAATGTATCAGAAAACATGAGACTGAAAATTTTATAAGGAGCAGAATTTATCTCTCAAGTTCTAGAAGCTGGGAAATCTCAGAAAAAGATATGGAATTTTGATGATAGCTTTCTTGTTCCATCATCCTGTGGCAGAAAGAAAAAGAGAGAAAACAAGAGACAGGAACAAAAGAAGGGTGAACATGTGCCCTTTTTACCAGGAACTCACTCCTGTAATAATGGCATTTATCTATTAATGAGGGCAGATTCCTATGATGTAACTGGCGTTCACTAGGTCTGACCTCTTCATCAGGTAATACAGTTGTATGAGGGTGAAGTTCCCACTACATGCACCAAACACAATTCCCATTGCCTGCTATTGCAGCAACAAGCAGAAATACCAAAATGACATCTGGGAATTGGAAGCAAATTTATCCACATCAACAGTCACTGATGAGGATCATTTCAAAAGATCAAACCCTGAACTCTAGTGGTCTAAGGCTTACGTGGAATAAGCAAGCAGGAAGTACAGAAACAGAACGGCTTGTCAATTGTGGATTGGTTTATACAGTGTGCATCACAGTGACCAGCTATGCATCACGATGACCAACCATTTCTAAGAGATAGAAACAACTGGAATTGGAACTGGACCTATACTTGGACAATGGACAAACTGAAATGTACTGACTATGGGAAAAGAATATTTTCTGCTACACCACAATTAAACAGAAGAATGATGGTTCTGCATAGGGCTGAGTGAGACTTGAGGGTTACATGTGAGAGGTAGGAGAAACTCACACTTTGACCTTGAATACTGCCTTGAGTTTCAACAGACAAAATTCTAAACATGAACAAAAATAAATATGGGAGAGCAGGGACAAGTGAGAATTTCAGGTGGAACTTGTTGTGTGATATATGGAGATTTAGAGAGGAAAAATGAATTTTGACATTGGCTGCATCAAGATTTCAGAGGATCTTGTGCATTATATTAAGGAATATGCATTGGATTCAAGTGAAAGTAGAGTAACTATGAGATTTTTTACATTTAGTTTGTTGGTGTTATGGTTTGTGTTTAAATGTCCCTCCAAAGCTTCATGTGGTCATAGGGCTTTTTCAAATATGGCTGAATCTAGAGTATGTGCTGTTGCAATTAAAGGTGTGTGATTACTAAGTCAGTCCACTGGCTGGTTTGGCATAGATCTAGCTAGGGTTAAGGGTGTGAGTGTTACCCTCACCCTAGAGTGGGTAGCCTGCCTAGGATATAAGGGGAAAAACGAGTCATGTTTCTCCATCCTCCCTTGTTGCTTTTACTATCTTTTGGGTGCCATGAACTGTTCTCTGATATGATTGCTCTCTACTGTGTCACCCTCCCTTGGAGCCAGCCAATAGAGAAATGAAGCTTCTACAAGCTATAAGCCAAATACATCTTTCCTCATTTAACTTTGAGTGTTGAGTATTTTGGCTTAGCAATAAGATAGTTGATTTGTTGTAAAGAAAATGTAGCCCCAAAAGCTTTAATGATATGCTAAGGTCATTCTGTGAATTAGTAGCAGAATAGTCAGAAAGTTGCTAGAGAGTGTTATAGCATCTTACATAAAGAAAATTTTATGTTTTGAGTAGGGGTGAAAATGAGAGTCCATGTTAAATAAGAGGAAAGTCAAAAGGTTGCTTCCTATAGAGGAAAGTCCTAAAAATTCACAATGCATATAAATGTGAGACATTTGCTAATAATGAATTAAATGTGTTAATAAAAAAGTTTGACTCAGAGTAGTTAAGGAAATAACACTGAAGAGTTTTTTCTGAATTTAAATCTTGGCCTAATATTACTTACCATGTGACTTCTAAGCATTTTTCTCAGTTTTGTGTGTTGTCTTCATTGTCAGTAAAATGGAAGAGATAGAATCTACTTCATGACGGATAGTAAGGACCCACAGGAGATTGTGGAAACTCTTAGTACCTGGCTTGGTTTATGCTGGCCATTTCTTAGCTGTAGTTATTATTCTTGTCTCTGGTTCTAGTGTCACTTAGAATCCTGAGCTAATCCCTTTTCTTCTTCCTATGTACAGTCTTGCTCTTCTCATTTCAGCTCACAAATCACAGCCTGTGGGCTCTGGCTGATCTGAAGTTCAAATGTAATTATGTCACAGCTGCCACAACCTCAAAAATGTATACTTGCTATGCAAACTGTTCACTGGTTGTCATTCTAACTCATTTTTTAACATTCTCCATCTAACATTTTTTTTCTCATCAGTGGTTCTATTTTGAAATAATTTGTAAAAATAGTCAAATAGCAGATTGACTTTTGAGCTGGGACCACAGAAATGAAGCTTACAGAGTGAAAACAGGGAAGAGGCAGACCTCAGGAGGCTGCTGTCAAGGCCTAGGGGTTTTTTTTGGGGGAGGGGGAATTGCAATAGAATCTAGGAACCTTCGTTCTGTGATCTTTTTCTTTTTCCTTTCCTCTGTCTATTTTTTCTTATTTCTTCTTTCCTGTTTCCCCTAATCCCTGTCTTTTTCTCCTTCTCATTTGTATATTTTCCTCCAATGTCCCAATATCTCTTACACATTTTGGTCCTTATTTATACTTTCAGTTTCTCACATCCAAGAAACAATATGATATTTACATGTGCGTCTCATTTATTTCATTGAGAGTATGGGCTCAAGGAGTATCCATTAACCTATAAATCCCTCAGATTTCTCCCTCTTTATGGCTGAGTCGTATTCCATTGCATATAAAAAAATGGTATCTTCTTTGTCCATTAATCAGTCAATAGCCATTTAGGCTGTTTCTAGGTTTCAGCTATTGCAAACTGTGCCTCTACAAACATGGGTGTACATACACTGCTGTCATATGTTGCTCTTAATTCCTCCAGGAAGATACCAAGAATGAGAATAGCTGAGGTGCTTATCTTCTGAAAAACGGGTCACTTGATTTCTGTCTCTAAGGTTTTATAGATGCAGTTCCTCGGTAGTTCCTCCCCATCATGCAGCTCTTGATTTTCTCATCCCTTCTGCAGAGATACCGTGTTTCCAGAGGGACCAACCTGCCCTTCATATGTAATCTCAGAGCTCCCTCATGTTTCTACTGTAGCCCTTGGCCATGCTATTTGAGACTCCTCTTTATAAATACAGATCCTCAAGTCTAAAATTTTGAGGGACAAAGATGTATCTTATTCCCATCCAGCCTTTGTAACTAGCACGACAGGTAGCGAACAAAGCCTTGCTGGAGACGTCACTAAGAATGAGAGGAGAGGTTACCTCGGGGAGGGAATGAGCATTGCTGGGAGGAGCAGAAAGAATTCTTCTGCCGTGATAGAAATCAGCCTCGCGATCAGAATGACAGTCACGCAAGCGATACCTGTAGAGAAAAGTTTTGAGCTGAACTGTTAAAATAGTTTTCTTCACTGAAGATACATTTTAGTCCTTGGTGTTTTTAAATAAAACGCAATACAAGGCAAGGAAACTGCACGACGCTACTGTGGTGGATGTGATACTTTCGAGAAGAACAAGAAGGAAACAAAAGCAAACATGGGGAAGTAGGTAACATTTTGCTTCTTGTAAGTCCTAGTTGGCAAGGTCTTTCAGTCTGAAAACATTCGTCAAGCCACACACTTATGATATATGTACACATATACAATTATGCACACATAACATTCTTGAAATTTTAAGGCAAATTGAATAACATACATAACACCGTAATATATATGTGACGTGGTCAGTTTTTAAAAGCACATCATTCCCTTTAGACTATGTCCCTAGTCCCATATAAGAATTAGCTAATAAAATTGTAAAACTCACTTTCTCTCTCTCATGGCAGAAAAATGTCCATGTTTTTGTCTCTACTGTATGATTCAACTGTATGGATAAACGTTTTTAAGTAGAGGAAGCTTACATTATATCTATATACAAGACAGTGACATATTCCTTAGTAGCTGCTATACATTGGCAAAATGCAAGTCTCTACAGGTCTTCTGAAATGCATTTTTAAACAAATGAGTTTTAAGAAAAATTAGCTAGAATTACCTTTGGCAGGAAATGTTTTATTAAAAATTTATTTTCTTTAACAGTTCTTTTACACATCGCTCTTGCCACAAACGAACCATTGTTTAAAATAAGACAACAGAAAAGTAATTTAACTTTTAACGACTAAAAGTTCATAAACATTCTCAACATTTAAAGAAAACAAGTTTCACAGACCTTCCCTAATTTCCCTACAGAGCATTTACGCATGATTTGGGTTTTATTTGGTGTGCATACTCCAACAGAAGAAATTCTTAATATAGGTGTACATTTAGCAGTCACGTTGTGAACAACATGAGAAGGTATAAATACAACCTCACATCAAAATGTCAACACAATGCCCTTAGCATCTAAAGACAAAAAAAGAACTCTTGCTTCCAGATTTCATGAATAATCAGCAATGTTTCAATTGCTTAATTGCAACTAAAACCATGAGATAAAAATATATATAACCATGAAGCAGAAGCAAGGAATTAATACTCTATCTATGCCCACCCATCCACAATATCTGAGCAAATGAACTAAACTGCCATATTTTGTATGGAATAATATTTAATCACAATTTTCTGTATAATTACTGACTTGAAAGGGCCAAGATTGAATTTTATTTAAATAAAAAGTGAAGTGTTTGTAATGTTCTTTTCTATATGTGATTTATTTTCCAAAGACGTTTCAATAACTTGCAAAGTACCATATTTGAAGCAGGATTTAAGCGAAGCTTTCCTCTTTACCAGAAGGTAAGATCTAGAAATGCCTAAATCATTCATGTCAATTTGTAACAGTTCAAATTGCTAAAATATTGGGTAAACTAATCACTATCAAAGCATAAAACATACTGAATGGCTTCAAAATAAATCAATTACAACCATGGTACAAAGATTGAGTAGATATGTATGTGTGTGAGTGAGTGTGCTAATCCTGATTGAGTTTTGCTACATCAGCATTAAATTCAATTGTGTGTAATGTCAACAACAATAACAATAACATCACCAATAAAAAATATCAAGTAAGTCACAAATTTATTTGCTTTCTGTAATACATATCCAGATTTAGGTAGTCCAGAGCTGTTTTGTAGCTTCCAAAAATCTCCTCTACCATCTTTTACTGCATTGTCACATTTCACAGGATGGATGCTGGTACCTACTCATCATTATATCCATATCTCAGGGGAAAAAAAGAGAAAAATAACAGAAACCTACCTCCTTTTGAGAATCCTTTGTGAAACTTGCACAAGACACTCTGTTGTCATTGGTCAACATTTTGACCATACAACCAAAGTTATTGGAAGAAATTATCTAGACTTTGAGCTGTGTAGCAAGACAGTCAGCTAAAATTTGGGATTCTTACTATCAGGAAGAGGAGGAAAATTGATATTTACAGCAGAATGAATATAATCACTTTAGACTTCAATAAAACAGAGCCTCTATCTCTCTAGACAAGTAAAAGTGCTAGATAATTTGATTGAATAATTAAATGAAAACCATCAGACTCTCCTTTACCCATAATGTAAGCAGCAGTTCACTACTTTTCTGAAGTTAAATATTTCTGACATTCATAAGCACAAGTGAAGAAAATATTACTAGATGTCAAAAAAACATCTAAAACTTTAAAATTATGTTTTTTTGTAGGAGGAATAAAAAAGATGGCTCATTAATTTTTTAAGGGAATAGTTAACTTAGAAATAATGTAATCCAACTTCTAATGTAGAATTAATACTCTCAGTTGAGAGATACACCGTCAGCTCTGAGAATCACTGATTTGAACATACTATTTCTGGAAATGATTCCTTTTTAGTAATTACTAATACTTTATGAAAAGATCTGCAATTTTATTTTTCCAAGTGTTCAAGTAATCTTAACTCATCAAAATGTTAAATTCTTTTATCACAAAGTCATATGATTTGCTTATGTAAATGTCTTGCTGTTTCTTGACAACTGAAAACTCTTAATGCTGAATTGCAGCCCCTGTCCCATCCCATACACCAGGCTCATTTAGTTTCTAAGGCAGAATCATTGTTCTTTGTTTAACTTTAAGCTCCACTTTGACATGGAAACCAGTTTCAATACCAGAACCCTTTGTGCCCTGTCTGATACCTGACTATAAGAGTAAGTTTCCATCAAGACTGTGAATGAACTTTACATTAATAGGAACCCACTATGCACTGTCAAGTTGCTCTTGGCTGTTTGTTTGAACATCCATGCATTTACTCAGTCAACCAGCATTGAATGATGATTACAAGTCAGGCACAATGCCAGGCACCAGTAATACAAAAGACACCATCACCAGTGGCAGAGAAAGCTTGTTAAAATTGTCATCCTTGTGAAGAGTCAGACTGAACCTCCTTGGAATTTCCATCTACTATCCTTAAGCTTGAACCTGGTAATATCATGGAATAAATTCTATGCAGACATCCATTCAGATTTCAAACCTGGAATGTTTTAATAGGATTATGTTCCCATTAATATCTCAACCTCCTGCTGAGGATTTAGCTCTGCGGCATGAGTGCCTGTGTGGCAATTGCAAGGTTTGAGTTCTATCCTCTGTACTAAAAAATTTAAAAAAAAGAAAGAAAAAGAAAATACATATCCTCTTATTGACTCAACCTCCACCATACTGCCAAGTCCTATCAGAAAACTTCATTCAATATCATGCACACATTGTTTCTTTCTCCAAGGTTTTAAAACTCAATTACTAACACCTAAAATAACTTGGTTTCAGTTTCTTCATTATCTTTTAAGGGAAAAACATCTCAACTTGGAAATACTTGTATTAAAATGCATTTTTAAGAAATGAATACAAGACTTCTTATATATCTTACCCTTGCTTTAAAAGGCTTACTTATTTGATCAAGAATAGTGACAAAATGCTTGAACAAAACCAGGAAGATTTTGTGTTTTAATTTAGGTCCATTCAGATTGCTTATGGCTTGGTGATGATTTCAAGTTTTTGAAATCCAAGATCTCTTACTTTTGGTGACTTCTTTCTGTGTTCTATCCATTGGATGGTTCCAGTGGTTGTTAGAACAGAATTCACATACTATTCTAAACTTATTATATGAACTTGAAAATTTTCCTTTAATATTCTGAATTTTATTTGTCTTGTCATAAAGCTTAACTCTTAGTATTTGTGAAAGAGATTTTCAGCCAATGTACACAAAGTACGATGACAGGCACAGAGTAAAGACTTTTGACATGGGAAAAATCAGACTTAGTAGTCATCTATTTAGTCATAGTGAGTCAATGAATTAGGAATCATTCATCAGAATTAGACTTTAAGTGATCTTAGATTTATCCAAATTAATCAGCCCATTAACCACCTAATATGCATTAATGTTTTTTGTTAGGTACTGGTGTTTCAAAAGTGAATTGAGTATCCTAAGGTCAAAAGCCCAAAGTCTACTGTAAAACCCAATCACAGAAACGGGACTCAGGAGGCCAATGTTCCTGCCATCACATCGTATTCTATCTCACACCATCTGCTCACAGCCGTCTCACAGCATTCAAGAAGCATTTGATAAGTAGTGGTTCATAAATATATACAGGTTCCATACTAAAATATTTTAGGCTGATAGTAATGCTGACATTGATCTCACAGAGATTTTTAGTTTTGGTTTATGAATTAATTTCTTTTAATTTTGGAAGATATTTTATATACATTAGATACTTTCTGTTTCTGGAAATTTAAGTGATATTGAAAAGACATCCCAAACCAAAAGGTATCTTAAAAAGTTTATGAGTTTAGATAAATATATACTTATACAATGTACCGAATGACATAAGATAATTGGCTAGTAAATTGGTTTAGAGCTAATTCCCTAAAGTTTATAAAGTTATTATCTCTGAGTAATAAAAGCATGAGAGATTTTGCTAGTGTTCTTATATAGACAGTATTTCCAGGTACAGTACGTCTGACTGGCTGTATGCATTAGAAGAGAATTATGGAAACCGGTGAATAACATGGCATGAAGGACACAGATGATGGCAGTGTGAGCAGCCCAGGTACTTGAGAGTTTCAAGTTAAAAAATAGGACTAACAAATAGTAGAATGGACCAAAAATATAATCACGCATAGTTTTGTTATATTTATAATGTGGCTCTCTTTGCCTTGGGGTAAGTGGTATCTCTAGTTGGTTACTGAGAAGACCTATTGGCCAATGGAAAAATTAATGCATAAAGACTGACTTCTTTATCTAAAGCTTTGGTAAAAATACAGTAATCAATCTTGTTGCAACATTTTAAAAAACATGTGTGTGTTGTCTTCAAGTATAATAGTCAAAGCTGTGTTTCACAACAGAATACAAATTCATCTGTAAAATACACCTATAAAGCTTTCATTTTTTAAACCTAGGAACTTTGTTCTCAATGAGTTAGAATAAATATTTATAAAATTAATGAACCAAATCCTTTCATTGCCCTTAATCTACATTTGTTTTCTGTAAAGTATTTTGGTATATGATAGATGATAAATAGATATTTAGTAGATCTTATTCACTTTAATTAAAGTGCCCTTTACTTTTCTATGATGGAGGTAAATTTTCCTGCTTGGAATACCTAAAATATCAAATACATATCTTAATCATATAACTTCAACATTCTCTTTTGTAGTATAGTGATTTCATTACATGTTTTATTTTATTTTTCCTACTCATATCTGTGAGTTCATTATCTATGTCTTATTCATCTGTGTCTCCCCTAAGGCCAGAGTTAAATTATCTTTAGAAATGATATTATATACAGTAAAGTAAAGTTATTCCTCAGAGTTTAGAGAATATTTTTTGGACTTGGTCAACATTTATTATCTTAGTATAAATTATTTTGCATTTTGTAAAACTAAGATTGGGGAAATTTGTATTCTGAAGTTCATCCTAAAATAGATGCACCTTGAGGCCATAAATGTTAAGTGAAATAAATCATACACAAGTTTAAGTATCTCAAGTTTTCTTTAATATGAGAAACTCAAAGTGTAATTAATTTAAAGAACAAAACATAAGATATATAATAGGAAGTAGGGAAATAGATCTTTTGCAAATGCAAAGAGAATCTAAGAATGGAGGCAGAGGGAGGGGCAGAAGAAAGGAAGTAAAAAGAATTGAAGTGTGTTAGGCACATGTATGTGTTACCCAAGGTATATGTAACCATCATGTACAGCAAACATATATTTATAAAAACTAAATAAAATAATAAAGTTCATCCTCACACGAGAGGCTGATAATCACCAAATATCAATTTGTGTCTTTTCTCAGTCTTTCCTTGTGAATATAATACAATGCCTTTATTATGAACAATTGAATTCCATCATCGACCCTCTGTACATTCAAAATGGGCAGAGCGAGGCTTCATGGAATTTGTCTTGTGTCTGAAAATTCACCTTCACACCAATAAGTTTTATCACAAATACTTTTTTTAAGGTTTTGTTGGGTTATAGCACTGATTTTAATAATGACAGAATTAATCTATCAAAATGATGTTGCACCAAATACGATTTCATATATATTTTTTTCCTAAGGTAAAAAATTTAGGTTGCTTAGTGAAGTGCTGAATGCCTTATATTGATAGACTACCGCTGTTCAGCAATCTATATTTGCAGGCTGCCAAAATGAAAACCATAGCCGGGTCTTCTTTGTTGTACACAATATTTTAAATTACAAATGATGTTGATTTTAATCATCGTTGCTCTATTCACTCACAAAGCCAGATGCTGCACAAGTCGGCTCTCAGATTCTGTATAAAATAGTTTTTATTGGGCTTACCACTTCCACAGTACTTTATACCTTTCAAATACTTTGTAAACATTAACCAGCCAATCCCGACCCAAAAAAGCACAAAGAAAACAAATGTTAATATACTGGAAGGTAAGGGTAAAACAAGTCTAAAGAAAAGATTTTTCCTGTAGATTAAGTTTGAAGGCAAAATATTTATTTAGCTATTTATTTTCAAGTCAATGAAATATATTTCAGGAAATAATTTTCAGTTTCTTACTTTCCATTGTAACAGAGCACATACTTCCAATTTCAGTGATCACATGGATTGCAGGAATATCAATACTATTATGCCCAGTACCCAGTAGATATATGCCACATGAGGAAGTTTTCAACATATTATACACACCTTTGCATCCTTTAGAAAACAAATTTCTGTAGCAAAGTCAATAAAATTCAACTGATCCCAGGGAACTGACATCATCCACTATTTATTGTATCACCTTCTTTTCCTATAAGTAATATCACAAAGCAATTGAAGGTGCAGGTAAGAGCAACACGGAGTAAAAACTAAATCCATAAATTCACCTTAAATAAATGAAAATGAAGAGCACAGCATAGGTTAAGCTAATTTCTCAATTAAAGTGCTATGAATTTCATTTGTGGTTCTCAGTAAAATATAGCTCCTACCTTTCTTGGCTTTGCTTTTCTTCTACTTTCTCTTTCCTATATTTTTTCATTTAAACCAACGATATTAAAATGAATGATTTTTATATTCTTCGAAAATGACACACTCTGATCATTCAAGAGATTCCATGTAGTCTAAACTGCTATTAATATTACATACTATATTGAATTCTGAACTAAGAATTTTTTCAATCATATACAAAGGAAACAAATTGTTGTGTTGGCTTTTATATATTTGGAACTGAAAGCAGAAATTCAAGAGTCATATCAAGAAGAAATTTCAAGGCTGAGACGTTTGGTCCATGGCTATAAGATAAAATAAGAAAATAAATGTTACTTGTGATATATACATGTATGTTAACGAAGGCATGAACTATGATTTTTAAAACTAAGTAAGATGCAACAAAGCATACTATTAAAGGAGAACATCTTTAAACATCAAATTTAGCAGAGTTTCTTTGCACAAAAAATTTATCAGTGAACTACATAGGACTCAAACATAAGAAATTCAGTGATTTCTACCCAACAATGTAGGCAGACATTGCACCTTCAATTGCTTTGTGATATTACTTGTAGGGAATGAAGGTGATACAATAAATAGTGGATAATGTCAGTTCCCTGCGATTAGTTGAATTTTATTGACTTTGCTACAGAAATTTGTTTTCTAAAGATTTTATTAACATAAAAAGGTAATAAAATACAGAAATAACATGAGCATTTCCCCATTTCAGCATGCTGAGATGTGATAATTGACATGCACGGACAGGTGTAATGAGTTGTTGGGAACTTTGATTGGCTGAGACTCATTTTTTGTTGTTGTTGTTGTTGTTGTTGTTGTTACAAGATACACAGTTAAATTAGGTTACACTTTGTTTACATTCTAAGTTAGATTTCAGTTTTCTATGTAAGGCAGGTTTAAGAGAAATTAAATTTTATAACCATCACAATTAAAAGCTATAGAGAGAGATTTATATTTTGATTTGAAAACTATGAATCTACTGAGATACTGAGAATTGCATTTCTAAAATTTTTTTTCTAAATTCTTTGAAATATCTTCACCAATGATACACAAGTTAGCAGGTTGAAACTTGAGATACATTACTGAGTATTACTGCAAAAGCTGTGAGTAAATCAAAGGAATCACAATCTCAGGCTTTTTTCTTCTCTGTAAGCATCACAAGATTTACATCTCATAAACTGATGGAAGTATTCTGCACATCCATCAGAGTTTATTGACATTTTTAGAGCAGTCTTTAAAAGTGGAGAGCAAACCTCTTATCCATATGATAATTTAGTAGAATTTTTGCATTGGATTTTATATCTTATTTATATCTTCAACATTATTAGCATATCTTGATCATGCTCTTGCATCATTTCAAAAATATTATTGGATTTTTCAAGGTGGGGATTCTTATTCATGCTGAAGGCTGATGCCACAACTAGAAAAAAAGATTTAATTAATTTTATTAATAGTTATTTTATGATCTGTTTTGTTCATTTTTGTTATGTTTAATTTTACCCTTATTAAAAATAAAATTAAAAAACTAACTAAATAAATAAATTTTAATAATACAGTTCAATAGAACATACTAATGTTTGTGTGAATTATTATACAGCTTATACAGTCAATTTTTAAATTCCTTTAAACTATTTTAGGTACACATTTTAATTTCTAAATCACCATTTTAACCTTTCCCTCTGGAAAATCAACCCTTTTCAGATGTCAGCTCATTAGCATCTACTCAACAAAGAGGTTAACAAGAGCTGTTAACAAATTTGAAAATAAGATAAAAAGAAGTGACTGCATATATGGTATCTGATTTCTGCATCCTAAGAAGGACTTTTGCCTAAAAGTACAAGAGTCAAAGTATCCTTTCCCTATTCTCAGATGCCTAAACTTTCTACAACTTCAAATTTCTAAGCTAGTCTACACCAAATATTCTTAGCAACCGTAATGCTTTAAATTGTGAAATTGTAGAGCCAACCACATCATTTACTTGACAAATTCTGCCTGTATCAGCCATAATTGTCTAAGATCCAAATTGAAATTGACCACTAATGAAAGTTACTCGCTTAAAGCTTAGACACGGTTCATAAAATCAGTTATACTTGTGGCACAGAGCCTACTTTACAGCTTCCACATATACCTTGATGGAAGATTGGCATTGACATAATAAAACGTGAAACAGCAGGAAGATATTATAAGCCAAGGAGGTAGCCTATTTTAATAGCCCACTGCCAGGAAAATTTTCCTCAAATCAAACATAAGCCTTTCCATTCACAGCTAAGTACATTTAAGGCTATTCCCAGTTGTTCTAGACTTTGGTAGATTTCCTTTTTCTCTTTTGGTGAGGACTTTATATGTTCAAAGTGCTTTTCAACCACATTAACTAGTCATTCCTTACAAATATGTCTGCAGCTTGATACTTTTTTCCACTCTTTTACAGATCCCAACATTGAAGCACAGAGATATTACGGAGTATGTTCAAGGTTACACAGCAAATTAAAAACCTAGCAGGGGACGAGCTAAACAGCATCTGAGTTTCCAGACTGCTATTTAGTCAACTGGGCTAAAGGGACTTTCATGGCATAATGAACAAGGAAAGAGAAAGAAATTTAAATTGGAGAATACATGCATGAAATAATAAAGTATATTACTAAAATCCACTTCTTTTTTGCACTGATATAAATGCAATATGATGAAATCCTTGCTGTTAAGCTTCTAGGTAGACTGATAGACTGTCTGTCTAGGTAGACTTACTCCTGTCTGTCTTCAAACTCTCTGACCCACTTATATGAAGATTTAATCAAGTTAGGGAGTAGATCTTATGCCCAATGACCAAAATGAAGCAGGTCCTTTTGCCCAATCTTAAGCTCCTAAAAGTGAAATTTTTCAGAAGTCTGTGTTCCTTTGTCTAATGTCTCTTTTCCAGCTCTCTTCTTTGTAATCAGTCCTTATGGGTTTTAGGAAAGATGAAAGATATGAAGGACTTGGAATCTGAGCTTTAAAGATGTGAGCAAGATATTTGGGGGTTGAGAGTTCTTCAGATATCAATTTGAAATGGAAACTTACAGTTACTAGGGTAGAAACAGTGATGTAAAACAGCAGATCCCTCAGTAACTCCCACATTAAGCTATTTCCTTAAGAAAAATAATTTGAGCGTTTTTAAAATTCCAAAGATCTTCTAATGAAGAATTATTCTTTGAATGTTTTAATGTGTTAAGATCTTGGTAGAGAGTAAGAAATAGCTTTAAAAACATCCTATTCCAGAGCAATAATCTAATTCTCCCTAGAATATTAGACAAATTGTCACAGAAAGATGTGTAAGCCTTGAGTTAAGCCTTGAAAGATGTGTAAGAGTAACCCAGATTGAAGAGGTTACAGAGAAGAGTTAGCAGGCATTGGAAACCATTGTGTACAGAGTCACTAAGCACAGAAGGCCATGAAACACTGGAGGAATTGCACAAAACTGATAAAAGTAAAGGAGACAAAGAGGGACCAGCTGAAGTTTGAGGGGTAAGCAGGGAACAGGTTTTGCCAGACAGTAAAGGTACTGACGAATAATTTTTCTTGCTTCTTATCCCACAAGAAAACTTAATCTACTTTAAGTGTGAAGTAATGCAATTATATTCAAATTTTTGAAAGATCATTTAAGTACTCACATCTATTTATCTTTTTTTAATGTTCTTTTTAGATCTATTTGCAGGTATTTAGCTCCATACACACAGATAATCTACCAGAAGGAAGATGTTGGTAACTGGGAAAGTCAAATAATTGAATGATGTGAATTTCCTTGAGTTTCCATAAGTCCTTATAAATTTAGCTACCAACTGAAATAAACTAACTGGTACTCTTATGAAACTCAAAATTATGCTATCATCAGCTAAGCTGAATGAAAAGAAATTAGAAGTGGAAGTAATAGGCAGCCAATTTAAAATTGTATCTTTTATAGAAACATCATTATGTGGGACAATTAAAAGAAAAAATTTATTTGCATGTGCATTTTTAAAACACAGTTCAACAAAAGCATATCTCTTGCAGAAGTCCAAAAAATTTCCAAGTCAGTTGAAAGACTATACTTAAAATATGAGATTAAAAACCCATATTATTCAGATAAAAGAAACATAGTATAATATAGTGTACAATTGATATTAAAATATATGATATTCAAAAGTATTTATGACTAATAAAATATTTAGACAGTTTGTCAAAATTACTCATTATTTTATGTCATGCATTTATATTTACATCATAATAATCACATGCAAAACACTAAATATTTAATTACAAATAACTGGTAATTGTTTAAGCCCAGAGCATATGATAATTTTCCATTTAATTTTTCACATTAGTTTCATTTAGTTTTTCAAATGATAACAAATACATAAAGGCCTTAATTTCAACTCACATAAATTATACTTACCAGCTTACCAGATTTGCATTTACCAGGACAAAATAAAATGTCCTTGCTTTAGGAAAGAATTTTTTAAAGTTTACAGGAAATCACAATTATCTATGATAAAGTCATTTATACTTCAACCTTGAAATTTTTGCAAAAAATAGAAATATAAGTAAGTGACAATAACAAGTAAATAATATTTTTAAAGATCCTCTTAATGGCAATGTAAAAATAAGAGTTGATTTCTGGTGTCTAACTCCTGAATCTATACCAAAACAATTGATTATTGTACTGATTTTCAAGATTATTCTGATCTGAAATAGCTATTCATAAAAAAAAAAGCCTGAATAATAGTAAGGACCATATAGATTTTCAGACTAAGGGACTATTCTAAAATTTTGAAACCACAATAATTCTAATTATGGAGGCATTTAAAATATCTAATTTCAGGTGGTCTCGATATCAATGTTTGCATTTTAATCAACAGTGTAAACATGTTTTACTAGAACTTATTGGTGCTGCTATGCATTTGAAATAAAAGAATATACTTTGAAAACTGTAAAATAGCATATAAATAAAATGCATTAACAATCTCATTCCCTAAACTCAATTGGTCAAGAAATGTACCTCTAATTTTGCATAAAATTACTCAATTCTCAGTCCATAGTCTTCCCTCTAGTGAGACTTAATCTTAGATAATTCATCAATGTTCCCTGCATACTCCCATTTATTATCTCTGGGTTTGTTCACAGATCAAAAGAATGGAGTATCCAAGTGCAATGGCACATCTTGCTTGGGTTATTACCTATCCCCTGAGTATCCACTGTGTTTTGCTCACATCTAACCCTTGATCTTAGTTCATATAAAGTACATGGAAATATTTCTCTTGCCAAGCCATCAAAGAAAGATTAGCTTTTTAGAATCTATTTGTGTTGTTCTGGAGTCCAAGGACCATTCTATCCCAAGACCCCACTCACCCGGGGGAGTGATTATTCATTCTACTTTGCTATTACTTGTATGTATGTTTTTCCTCTTTTTCAAGGCTACTCCAGGGACACAGTGACTTCTACATTTTTCTAAGTGCTTCTCTCTTTAGAATTTGTTTCCAAATATCTTGTTTGGCACCTTCCTGGACATTACCCTGAAAATGAGGAAAATCTAGATCCTTGGAAAACTTGTATAGGTCTCCTGCCAGTGATTACTGGCACAATGCCCTCAGTCAAAGGTGGGAAGAAACAGTATAAAACTTTTCTGTTTCTCAGGTTCCCAGTTTTTAAATCCTGGTAGGTTTGCCTCCACCTCCCATTACCATTTGTTAATCAATTTTCATTAGTCTCTGGGAAAGGAAGTCTTATTGCTACAAGATATCAGAAACTTAATCTAATCTTCTAAATATGCACTATCAAAACCTTTTACTTACTACCTCATTCAATCCAACAGTAGAAGCATAATACTAATCATTTTAAGCTTTATCATAGTTTTAGGTAGAGTTATATTAGATTTCAAAGGGCTGAGCCAGGCCTGGGAGTAGAACCATTTAAGCAAAAACTTAATGTTCTTCTTTGTCTTAAAGTCTACAAACATCACTACATGTGGGTACAATTAAAGTAGACATTTCCCAAACTTCAAGATCTCTTTAGAAATACCTCTTGGCTCATCTCTGACTTAGTAGAGATGTAACTTCATTTTATTTTGGAACCGTATTGGGATAAATGAAACTCCTTGACTTCATCTAATTATCCCAACAAACACAGCTCACAGACACTTCTTCACTGGGTCCCGATACTATGTTTTATTCAGAAAAGGAAAAACAAGTTATCTGTGCCTTCAAATTCCCTAGAAATACTAGTGCTCTACCCAGGCCTAATCTTAGCAAATAATGGCTTCTAATATCTCTCTCTTTAGGCATCAGCTTTATCTGTGACATAGTGATTTCTCTTCCAATTCTGTTTTCCTTGATAGAGCGTAGGATGTAAAACAGAGCCATAATTCTTGACCATCAATTTGAAGTGGCTCTTTGAATATCAAAACTCGAGTATGAATGTGCTTTTTTTTTTCCTGTCTTCTGTGACTTTATCTCTTCCTAAAGCAAGAAAACTGAATGCTCAGCTTTCTATAAAGAGTTTCAGTAGGTAAGGGAAATTATTAGCAAGTACTAAGACAGATAACAGTTTAAAAATATCATGCAATTACATAATTATTCTCATCACTGAGTATGGATCTAATGCTACCCATCCAGAGATGTAAAGTTTATTATGTACTCAAACTGATTAGTTCTTTGATTTTATTTATTATTATTTGTCTTCGTAAATTTTATCAACTCAATAGCATTAGTCTCACAATGCAGCCTGTGACAAAAGTGAGATGTTATTTTACTTTAGCTACTTTAGTCCTCCCAACTTTGGCCTAAAATATGGGGATCCAGACATTATGTGCATCATGTTTTCTATGTATTGACAGTTATTCTGTCCACCAGTTACAAAAATTGTTATTTAAATTGAACTTCTTTTAATACTTGACAAAGCACAGGACAGTGAAGACAATGGGTAAAAGGAAGCTCAGGTCTCAGAGCTGGGGAACTTTCCCATCTTCACGCTGCATTAGAATAGAAGACTTGACTCATCACTTTGGCCTCTGGTCCTTGATTTTTCTTGATTACATCGATAAAGTAAAAACCACTGGAAACAAGCACAGCAGGACTTTGGTTCCAAGCTGGTCTCTGTTAAAACAGGAAATAATTGGTAAGTTCAATAGGCATTTAGCTTCCCGTATCACTTATCTACTAGTCAACTGCTAATCCTTTAGAAATGCAGGAAGCCTAGAATGGCTTTAGAATAAACTCTTCTATTTCACAACATATGACTAAAAAACCCATGAGGAAACTGTGGTTTTTGAACTGAAGTAGTTAAATTGCATTGAAATATAAGAATATAGAAACTTGTTTTTTGATGAGATGTGTATCATCATAAATTGCATTAAAAACAATTAAAACTGCTGTGATCTACACTATTTATATATATAATCTCTCCATATTAAGATGCAGATGAATTTTATTCCCCAAACTATTTTATTTTTTTCCACATTAACATTTTTTATAGAAAAAAAATGGAAACAGATTGTTTTTGTTCTATTCAAGATGTAAGACATCAGAGTTTAACCCAAAGCCATAATTCCAGTGAAAGATCAGCAAACCTACATTTAAACCTGAACTAAAGGATGTGGCCTTAGCAGACTGTGTGGCAGCTCTTGAGTGATTGCGGCCCTTCACTAAGGGGCAAGACAAGAGTACATTGTGTTGAAAGTCTGTAAGATATAAATAATTTTTCAGCAATGCTAGAATTATTCAGCATTATTCAAAGACTTTTGAAAAAGTTCTCTGTTATACTATTGCACTATAATTGAAGCCATTTAGTTTTTAACAATTGGTTTTATTTTTCACTTGTAGAAATCAACAGTTCTTTCCAGAGTACAGTGTTCCATTGACTCTAGGCCCTTGTTTAAATGTCTGTTTCATATTAAGGCATTGCCATTTTTCTAATTGTTGGGGCATAGTACCTGGCACACAGTACTTTAAGGAGGAAGCTTTATTTGGTGCATAGCTGAACCCCAGGATCAGCTGGCTTCAAAACAGAAACCACATGATAGAAGGGTCTGGCAAAGGAACGCTGCTCACATCATGGTGGCCAGGAAGCAGAGAGAGAAGGGAGGATCCAGGGAGGGAGATGCAGCCTTCCGGATCATGCCCCTAGCATCGACCTTTACCCAGGCCCCACCTCCTAGCAAGGTCAGCTATATCATCCCTGTGATTCAATCACCTTGGAAACACACGCAACTTCAAAGGCCATTTTGATTTAAACTGTCACAAGGGCACACCTGCACAAGAGGGATAAACAAAAGTTACAGCACAATGTGCAAAAAGTTGGTCTAAAGTAAAAGTACTGAAACTGTGTATTCAGGAGATTTTGAATTACAGTTTGGCCTCTATTTACTCAGTAAAATATCAGAAAAAAATTCAGTTTTTCTATTTGCTCATTTACGGAGGAAAATGTTAAGCTCAACAAAACACCTATGCAGTATATTTGATTCCTAATGCGGACAACTGATCATAACAATGTCAGGGTTAGATTACTCAATGCTTTACATTTCCAGGAATGCTGCTGTGGCCACAGTGAGCTCTAGGTCTGAGAATAATTTTATTTTCAGGTTCAGGCATATCATGCTTTCCTAAAGGAATAGGCTCTATCAAAGGAATGAACTATTCAAATCTAATTTAAAGGACTCAATAATTTGCCTCAGTTTTATCTTGGGCATTTTGAATCCCTTTCCTACACCTAGTGGCTGTGTAACAATTCAATTACCAAAGCCCTTCATCCAGAAAGCACTGTTGATTTCCAGTAATTCTTATTCTGTTTGATTTATTTTTTCTTCTAGTTTAACACATGCCAGTTGGTGTTGACCGAGTTAAAAATCTTGAAATAAGCCTGGCACTGTGTCAGTATGTAGGTTAAGAAATGGAAAAAATTAATAAAATACACACTAGAAATGGAAAATAAGATTAGTACTGACATTTCTTGTCATGAGGGCATTTTTTGTCTATGCACACAAAATAAAACAAGCTCAGAGCAGCTGAAGAAAAGAGCAATGAGAAAGATCATATAAATTGAGAGATGAAAAGGCAAAGGGTGAGTGCAAAGTGGCACACTGGGAGCACATGGAGTTAGCTGGCAGGAAAAAGCAGTGCCAAGCGTCTCCGAAGGTAAAACCTTAATTAGCAGATCAAGTAGGTAAGAAGCAGGTTGTGAAATAAAATAACAATAGCATAAGCAACTTCAAGAAAGATTTAAAAAGCAAAGTGATGAAAGTGCACAAGAGTCTTTGGAGATTATTAGAAATTTTAGGGAATTACAATGATGAGAAAATTGTTTGTAAGGGTAAAAGTCTTTATATATTCTTTAGTAAAAGAAAATCACCTGTCAAAATCTGTCTGTGTAGACCCTGGTATTGTTTCTTGTTCTTCAGAAACAACTTATGCCTTCTAATAAGATTTTTGGTCATCTTTCTTCCATGTTTGTAAATAGTCTTTTTGTGTTTTATAAAATAAATTAATATGCATGCACACCTTTATGTAAAATATCTAAAATTAAATTTCAAATGACTTAGAGAAAATAGACTTAAAAAGATGTCCACAAAACTTACTGATAACTTGAGGAAGTATTCAATTAAAATTGCAGATTAATCTACAATGTACATTTATGAGATAAATGAGATATATATTTGGAGAGAAAGCCTGAGAAAATTGTCTTTGACACTATTGAGTAAGATAATGAGCTTGTACTTAAACTTGACAATTGTCCACAGGTCCTTCAAAGATTCCCTTTGGGGAATCTGGAAATTAGGTAATAGAAATACAAATAATTACATTTTTCTAAATTGTTTATCCTATTCTATGCTCTTGCGCTCCACAAAGACTCTCAGTAGACTACTTCATAAACAGCAGTGTGGATTTTACACAGTACAGTACATCAATAAAAAATTATTAATATCAAGGAAATAGAAATTTAAATTCTGGTATAATTAGCATGGATGATACCTGATTTGGAACAGGTGAAGACAAGTGGTCATGTCTATCATATTGTGAGGGGAGGAAATTACAACAGGATTATCAAATTCAAAAGTGAGCATGATAATGTACCATCAGTTCTGTCTCTAGAAAACATTTGTTAAAAATTCTCACTTGTGCGTGTGTGTGTGTGTGTGTGTGTGCATATATATATATATACACAAAAAAGTGTTCTTCAAAGTATGATTCATTAATAACAAAATATGAACAAATTTTCAAGCTTCAGGAAATTGTTAATACAGTTGTAACATTTCTCCACAATTAAAAACTGTGAGATCATTAGAAAGATAAAATAGAGTCCATGAAAGGAATTTCAAAGTGTACTTTGTGTGTGGTGCTGGAGACTCAAACCAGAAATTGCCACGTTCCAGATAAGCACTCTGCCACTGGGCTCTAATGTATGCTGCTTATTAGTGCATGTGTGGCTTGTATTTAGATGTCCCCCCAAAATCTCATGCAGTCAGAGGGCTTTGCCAGGGGTGGCTAAATCTAAAGCGTGCGATGCTGGGATTAAGTGCATATAATTAGTAAATCAATCCACTGATTGTTTTGACATGGTTCTGGCTAAGATTAAGGGTGTGAATGCTATACCTGTATTGGGGGAGGCAGCCTACATACAATATAAAGACTGAAAGAAGCAGGTCCCTCCCACTCTTTATGCTTTTGCCATGAACTGTTGCTCCCCTGCCATGTGCCACCCTGGTTTGGAACCAACCCATTGTGGACTGAAACTTTTATAGACTGTGAGCTTCCTTTAATTTTGGGGGTCAGGTATTGTGTCTCAGCAACAAGAGAAAAGGACTAAGACAATATGTATCAGTTATGTAAAATAATGAGTTTCACTTGGCAAATTCATGAAAGCATATAAAGTACTTTGATCATTTCCACTCCCATCTGCCTCCATTTCCCCCTTTCCCTTTTCTCAAATATTCCGCCTATATTTTCATGTAAAGTTGTTTTTTCAAGATTCCACGCATAAGAGAAAACGTAATATTTTTGCTTCTGAATCTGATTTATTTCACTTAACAGGATCCATGTCCACTTTCATCTATTTTGTGCTCAACTCTGTATATATATCATATAGTTGTACACTGTGTTTCATCTCCAGCCAGTTTCTTTTAGCTTTTTGAAGAAATTGCTTACTGACATTCGTACTAGTTGTACTAATTTACATTGTCATCAACAGTGTATATGGGTTCCTGTGTTCTGTCTCATGTTCTTCTTGGATGCTTGATGAGAGCCATTCAGACTAGAATGAGATAGAATTTCAATGTACTTTTGATTTGTATTTCCCTGAGGGCTAAAACTGTTGAGTATATTTTAGGTATTTTTTGGCCATCCATACTTCTTTTGAGAAGGGTCTGTATAGTTCATTTCTCCATTAACTGATTGCACTATTTGTTTATTGGGTGTTAAATTTTTTGAGTTTATTATTCTAGATATAAACACTTTGTTCAAAGTGTAGCTAATAAAGATTCCCCCCAAGTTCTGGCTCTTTGTTCTATGAATTGTATGGTTTCTCTTCTGTGCAGAAGCTTTTTAATTTGATGTAATTCTATTTGTTGATTTTTGTTATTATTTCCTATGCTAGAGGAGTGCTATTTGAAAAGTTGTTGCTTGTGTTTGTGTCATAAAGTGTTTCCTCCATCTTTTTCTAGCATTTTCAAAGTGTCAGGTCTTCTACCTAAGTTTTTTTATCTCTTTTTAACTGATTTTGTACAAAGTGAGAGACAGTGACATTTTCTCAACTTTTTACATGTTGATTGCATTTACTTAGCACCATTCGTTAAAGAGAATGTGTTTTTTCCTAGCATATTTTTGTCTCCGTTGTCAAGAACCCGATAGCTGTAAATGCATGAGTTTATTTCCATGTCCTCTATGCTTTTCCACTGGTCCATATGTCAGGGATTTTTTGCTAGTACTATCCTGCTTTCATTGTTATGGCTTTGTGGCATACTTTGAAACTGTGATATCTCCAGCACTCTTCTAGTTCCTCAACTTTGCTTCTCTAAAATATATTCTAATCAGAAAAACCCAACTGCCAGGAGACATATAAAGAAATTGCATTGTTGGAATAGTAGAAAAAAAACATAATTTGAAACTAAGAGCCTAAACTATGCTTTCAGATTCTAGTTGTATATATTTCTGGATTTTGATGTACTCACAAGTTAAAAAGCAATGCGAGCATGTGTTAATTCAGATGTGCTTTTGTCCTTCACAAATTATGAGACTCAATTATGCATACAAAACTGAGTAATTTGTATAGGCTCAATCAAATTAATATTATGAAAAATACAGTAAAATTCACTATATTGGAAAGGAAGCATGTTTGCAATCATAGACATTTGTACACACTCTTTATAAAACTTATTAAAATTTTCTTGAAATCTGAAGCTGTATTTTCCTTCTTCAAGCTATCTCTCCTGCATGATCTCTTATTTTCTGCAATCATGTCTAATTCTACTTCTGAAGATATGGTCAAAGTTAAAGAGTTTATAATATCTTTGGAAACAGCATATACTTTATGTTGATAGGTGAAGATTCGGCTATTTAAATAGTCTGAGACTATTAGGGAAAATTTAAATCAATCTCCTGGATTTATTTTCTCTTTTTTAAACATAACCCACCATATAACCATAAGGGAATCTATAAACCAAACTCAAGATTCAGCTACTTTTAGTTAATCCTCTACAACTCCAAAATAATCACAGACTATTTTATAGACTGAAGAAGTCATCATAATTATCTCAGAAATCAATATTGAAGTGTTTATGAATTTCTATAATCAAAAAGATTTTGTGATACTAAAACAGAAATAAGGTTTTACTCATAGAAGATTCTGCATTGTGGATTGGTTAGAAGTTTGTTATAATATTTTATATCTAATTAATATCATTAGAAACTCTATTTGTGTGTTATTTCAGAAAAACAATGCTCCTGAAAAATCACTCATAAAATTGACTAATTTTATTTTTTTTACTTAAAACCACTTTCATTAACAGAATAAGGTGGTGCATGTGTGATCCCAGCACTGTGGGAAGTTGAGGCAGAAAGATCACAAGTTTGAGCCCAACCAGGAGTATCTGAAACTTAGCAAGACCCTGTCTTAAAATTAAAAGCCTAAGAATACAGTTTAATGTGAAGGCCCTGAGTTCAGGCCTCAGTAACACACACACACACACACACACACACACACACACACTGTTTTTTTAGACTAAACAGTATTAAATAATTAAGATAGATGAGGTAGATGGAATTCAGTCAAGGTAAAGAATTAAGGAAATACTGTTTTGTCTACAGCCCAGCTGTGCTAGGGCAGTGGAGTAGGTTGTTAAAAGATTCAAGAAAATCTCTGGAGATGGCTCATGAGAGAGAGGGTTTACTGAATCTTGCTAACAGTTATTAACATAGGAGAATAAGGTTAATTGATCCTCACTAGCAGGGAAGCGTCTGGGAGTAGTGCATTTCCACCACACTACTTGGAAGGTCCATGAGGGACACATGGCAGACTCTCAGAAGGAATGTGCACTCCACAACATTGCTGAGCAAACTCTATGAGGAACTAGTACTTGCCAATGACTTAACCTAGCGACCACCTGAGGGCCATGTACTAAACAACAGCACTTCTCAGGAGGTCCAGTGATGATGGGCTGGACAAATACTGCAGAAGCCAGAAAGTATTTGGATCATGCAGTAGCAGCTGGCTGGACTATAGCACTCCACAGCGCTCTGTTCTACATTCATTTATTATAGGGAGAGGGTTTTATGCAGGACGGTGATATCATTAACCCACTTTGTTCAACTGTGTGGCCAGCATTCTAAGGAGCTGATTTATATAGCTGATTTATGTATGGACATAAGGCAGTTTTTATAAATAACACTGGTTTGCTCAGTTCCTAGTGTCTTTTAGCACCTTTTTGCAGACAGTTCAGTCCCTGCCTGCTTGCAATTTCCCCTTGACTTAGCAAGAGTCTTGGGAACACAAAAGGGGAAATTCAGGGACATGGTGCTGAATGCTCTAGTTTTTCTGGGTGATACACATAATATAAACGGAAATATAAAGATGCAAGTTCGTAAGTTATACACTATACAAATAATTCATTTTCATTTGTTTACTTAACATTCACCCAGCACTTTTCTCAGAAAATAACTTGACTAAAGCACATTGGAAGTTAATGTGCAAGAGGAGTTTGATGATGGAATATAAATATATACTTTAGAAAGTGACAGCTCACAATGGAAAAAAAAAGAGAAAAGAGAAAGGGAAGACACAGTAAGAAAATGATTTAGATTGAAGGTTATAGCAGCTGTGCAAATAAAGAAAATGGTGCAATCAACAGTTCACATCCTTCTGATGGATCATTGAAAAAGCTCTATGTAAATAGTTTTGACGTTTAAGCTCCTGCAGAAAATAATGCAGTAAAAAATGCCAGCAGGAAGCAATAAATTATGAAGGATCTTACAGTCACTTTTCTCCCAGTAGATACAGGCCACTGATCAGCTGATTTATATATTTAAAAAATAACTCAGGATTAATGGTTTCTGAAAAAAATGACAAAGAACTTCAACCTTTGATAGAAAACTCAGTAAAGTTGTGAGACTGACATGCCCTGTTGCATCATGGGTACTTCATAAATGATAACACGATGGCCTAGCCTTTTGCATCAATGCTCAATCAACTCTCCGAGTGGAGAAATTTCTCTCACCTTAAGGTCTTTTAATAAAATAAGGTAACAAAAGCTAATGGCCTGCCAGATGTTCACCACAGGGAGTTTATTTCGCAGAAATTGAAGGAAGAACTTAATTTTGAATTTATGAGAACATCCCTCCCATTTCGCCCTGTTTGTCCCAGGTTGCTTTTCAGTTTTGTTGACCAACTCCAGAAGTGCCACACTGGGACTCCTTCAGTGCCATTCATCTCTGCATTAGAACAAGATCTGCTTAATTTTTCTTATTCTTTTTTCTTTCAACACTAAGAGAACACTAAAAGTAGCAATAAAATTATCCTGAAACAGACAAATTCTCTGACAATTTTGATCAGAAAACTTGAGTCAAATGAATCAATAGAATGGTCTTGAAACAGAGATGCTGGAGCTATAACATTCTGTTAAACAACACACTTTTTTCCAGCTTCCTTATTTAGAACATGTGTGTGTATGTGCCCATATGTGTATGTGTTGTTCATTTCAGTGCTTTCTTAAGAAGTAAATCTGAAACATTGTGCTTGGTTTGTCTCTAAGGGTATGCAAAGACATAACAATGGAGGAATCAGGGCCGGGGATTTAGCTCAGCAGCATAGGTGCCTGCCTTGTAAGTGTGCAGTCATGAGTTCGATCCCTGGTAGAAGTTCAAAATTTATGTACAGTATAACTTGGTGGGGGGAGTCTAAAGCAAAAAGGAAAAGAGGGGAATTGAGGATGGAAGAGTTATAAAAGTAATCAGCTATTTTCCAAATTACAGGTCCATATTTCTTATGTAAAATGTATGTTTCTCATCGATGTATATGTGTAATTCTGCACAAATACTAGACTCAATACTTACACTCTTCATGAGTGAATCCCATATTTTGAAGCATGAATACCAATAGCCTGAGAACTTGTGAAACTGTAAATTTTCAAAGCCTACCTTTGAAAATTTGCATTTTGAAAGGTGTCTTATGAGTCTTTCCTTCAACTGACATATAATGCCCAAGTTGCAAAACACTTTTAAACTACTTTGAGAAAAAAATACAAAAATTTTAAAGAGAATTTTACTGAACTAACAATTGTGGGTAGTTTATTTTCCTTGATATTAGCAAAAATTAGGTTCAGAAATGTTTAACATGTATAGTATATAAATGCTTTTTTCCTAACTGAAAAATAAAAACCTATCAAATATCTGTTGAACGTACAATTGAAAGAATAAATATGCAAACAGATTTACACAATATGTAATTCCTGGATATTCAAATTTTGTAACTTGATGTAAGAAATCCCACTTAAATTACTTGAAATTAATCAACTTTCTGCACAATTTACAGTTTAAAACTAAATTGTATATTGCCTTAAACAAAAAAAAAAAAAGCAAAAGAAATACACTAGTAAGCAATACATTCAACATGGCTCACTCTTTGTTCATTAGATGTTCTAATACACTTGGTCTTCCTTGATGAAAGTGAAACAAATATTGTTTCTATTACAGAAAAAAGACATACAAACATAGTGAAGTACATGAAATTTTCATGGACTATCTTTTTTTTTTTGACAGGGTTTTGCTATTCAGTTCAGGCTAGACTTGAGATCACTTTGTAATTCACAGCAATCCTCCTGCCTCTGCCTCTTGAGTGCTGGGATTACAGGTATGGGCCACCATACGGGGCTCAATCTTTCATATGAACAGCAATTTAACAAAATTCTGTGATTGACTGGTATCTTCATAATACTGACCACAATTTTCCAAGCTATATCAGTGTATCATGAGCAAGAACACAAGGATTTTCTTTGGGCTCTACTTAATTTAAACTGATTTCAATTATCTCATGAAATTTGTGATTTGTTTCAGTAGCTCTATTTTCTTATTCTATGTTTAAATTTTTTTTTAAAATCTCCATTAATAAAGTTTAACGTGGTTCTTTGGCTACTCTTTGAAATTAGCTCATGTCTCAGCAGTTCATTCACCGCATTTTGAGAAACCTTGCTCTAAGAGACCAAATCCTAGAAACACAAATCCTTCGCATAATCTCACACTCATGAGTGAAGGAATCCTCCAAATCTCTCCATCTGCGGGAAATTTTTTAAATATATAAAGTAATTTAACTTAAAAGAGGCAAGCATTTACGTTCCCTTCTCCACTGAAAGCAACCATACAGAGATGGTGACTGAAAGTCTTTAGTACTGCGTCCTAAACTTAATGCTATGTTGTAAAGAAAGCCACCTGTCAGTAAACAGCAAAGGTAACTGTCCATATTATTTTCAAAAAAAAAATCAATGTGTGTGTTTCAATTTGCCAAACTAAGCCAGACGAAATAAAAGAGATATTATGCCTAAAATATAGAAATAACTATCTTAATCCATGTATTTGTCTGAGAGGAGTTAGCTATAATGTAATCAATCCATTTATAAATTTAATTAAAGTAATTTGTATTGATGGATTTGTACCATATTTAATTTTATATAAGTTATTTTCATTTCATACTTGTTTTGTTGGCTTAAATGAAAATAGGTTATTGGGAAAAGTCTTATAAAGTACACATGTAGACTATGCATATTATATGTATAAATATTAGTATTTTATATAGCATTGTAATATATTCTAAGATAAAGAACAATGAATTGCCCATGACACTCAAAACTATTTCAGATATTTAACTTTGCACTGTGTATAAGATCTGCATCAATAGGTATTTGAGGAGAAAAGTTAGATAGCGTTTGAGTTTCAATAAATTTGTATCCAATCTCAAAAATAAAAATCCAGTCCACTGAGAAAACTGAAAAACATATGAATATTTTTCCCAAATAATATAGTGAATTAGAAAAACGAATGCTTAATTGGACCATGAGATATTTAAAATGTTTGAGTATTTAAAATTTCATTCAAAATGTAATTTTAATCCATAAGTGATCTACTTTTTCCATTTATCTTTCCAGAGCTTTAATTTTCTTTCCAAAATTATCAACTGTTCTGCTCTGTCAAGAGTATACCATGAAGTAGAGTAATTTGTATAATTGCACTTCATCTTCTAGTGAAAACTTATGCACTATTTAAAAGAAGCTGAAGGATTAAGATTAAGAGTTGCTTGAGTTCAGAGCTCAAATTCAGCCTGGATGACACAGAAGAAAATGGGAAGGATGTGACCTTAGATCAACATAAGTAACTATTAATACAATGCTGTATTTAATTTCCAGTTGAGGCAAAAATAACCCAATAAATTTACTATTAGCAATGTTTGAATTTCAAGGTTAGCTATGACTTTATGCAAACCACATAGTGTATGTACTGAGAGATTCATATCTAATTTCAGGACAAGTATTCAAGCAATTCACAGTTTTCTTAGAGTAAGAAAGGTAATCAAATAATAGCATTAATACCTATATGGTTTTAAAAGAAGGAGACACTGGTAAAACAACTTATAAAATTTCCTAGAAAAATAACTTGTAAAATTTCCTGCAAAATATTTCAAACTGGTAAGATAAAATGAGACCCTTTTGCTATGGCAAGCATACTTGAAGATATGAATTAAGACAGTAGCACTAATACAAGCAACACTTATTGTGTAACATGTCCTTGCTAAGTATTTTATACACAAAAAAGTCTTATTCATCTTTTTAACAAGTTGTGAAGTAAATTTTATTGAGGGGTTTGGTAATCAATATAGGAGTCCAAGCAGCCAAACTGACAAATTTTGGGATTTTAGTGGCTGAGCTCAGTGACCACTCGCATAGACTCCTGTTTCAGAGTCAAACCAAGTGGCCCCTAACTGGAGGGTTACAGAGTTTTTAAAGCAAAAAACTGCAAAGCAAGACACTCTATTTGAAACATTTTAACTAGAATCTTACATCAATTTTGGTTGACACCTGCATCCTGCTTCTTTGTTGAGCAGGTTAAGTTCCTTCTTGTGGGTGCAGCTTGACTGCTTTTCTCATGGGACTTGTGCCCTGAGTAATTTTTCACTCTTTTAGGTCAAATACAAGGCACAAGATGGCATCAATTATGCCAAACCACAATAATTATTGTTCTCCCATTTTACAGGTGATAATATTAATGTGTAGAGAAATTTCTTGAATCCCCAGTTTCCCAGTTAGTAATTGAAGGAGACTTTAAACTAGATCAATATAATTCCAGCACCCAGTCTTGGCCTTTAAACTGTACATCACTTTATGAGAAATCATAGGAAGAGTCCAAAGCTACCTGCTTCAAACCTGACATCCCTTTGAGATTTGGAGTTTATCCCTTACGTTTTCATGAACAATAGCACCTTTATTGAACGGCAACGTGAACAAAAATGTTTAAAATTAAAACTTGGCATCTGTCCGCAAAAAATGGAGTAATGATTTCATACTCTTATGAAGGCAGTGACATTTATCCTGTGGCTTCCTGTACCTGTATGACACCCTACACTTTGAGAATCTAAACTAAATAACATAGCCAAAGGACAAAGACAAAATTTTACATAATGAAAGTGAGAAATTCAAAAACAGAGGAAAAGAACAGTGGAAAACTTGTGAAACCTCAAATGCAGTGATAACTTATCAATTCTGGTATTGACAATCATGCTTTTATTTTTCTATAAAATGATTTTTCATATATATATATATTCATAAAAAGTTTTTAAACCACACATAAATATTTTTACACAAAATAGTACCAATTTCCTTAAACAAAAGACTATATTGAAATTATTGCTTACCCTGTGACCACTTGAATAGCTCCAAGGGATACTGCAGGTGTAAGGCATCAATTTAAACCCCACGCTCTCAATCTGTGAATAGGAACGCAGAAATAAATGGCTTTCCGGATCTTGGTAATTTGTGAACATGCCAGGCAGTTACACAAGCATTTGGCTGAGACTTACTAAAAATGTAGAGGAGAATATAAGTGTAAGTTACGTTAAATTTCAAGTCAGTAAAAAGATTAGTTGAAAACTTTACAGGTAAATGCACCCTAACTGGCAGGAGAATCTGCCTTGGCACAGGATATCACCTCTGCAATATTACTTGAAAATTGGAAAACGATTTCCTATGTGAGTGTGTTTCTGTTTTTAACTTGTGCTGTGGTTTCTATGAGATGGATAAACTTAAACCAGGTACTTAACTCATGCGTATATTATTCGTTTTGGAATGAGAATTTTACTAGAGTTTTTATTTACTGAGTATTTGTTTTTTAATATATCAAATACTATTTTTTCAGTCTCTTGGTCTTTTCAAATGTAGCTTTGTCACACACATTACTCTTCAGGAATGTCATACCTGTGGTTGGCAGTGGATTAGTGCAAACAAACAACTGTGAAGATAACTGCTTGACAGATGTGGAACATGAATTTGGACCTAAGAATTTTAGAATGCAATTGATTACATGATTCATAGTATTGGGAGACAATAATAAACCACTGACAGTCAAGATACTCTTTCTCTTCCATAGTTGATTTCTCAAGCAGGCTCCAAGTGTCTGGAGTCATCTCTGACATCTCCCTACTTCCGGTCTCATATTTAATAATCAGCTCCCGTAGTCCCAGTGTCATGGATCTCTCAAATCAATTTATTCCTTTCTATTCTCATTGCCACTACCATATTTCAGACTAGCATTACCACAATCTGTTCTGTCACAATACAGGCTTCACAATAATCAATCCTGAAATGCCATCAGGTTAATCTTCATAAAATGCAATTCTGGACATGTCACTCACCTGCTAAAAATTTTTCAACAGCTCTCCAGTGCCAAGAAAACAAACTTAATAATTCTTAGCTTAGAGTACAGTGTACATGTATTTTCATTATTGGTAAATATTTAGTTTCTTCTTAGATGGCGGGACCACACTTTATACTTGTGTGTATAAAATAACTGCCACATAATTTTATGCATAAAGTATGCATTTCTTACTATGTGTTTAGTTATGACTCATACATATCCTTTATTCAATTTTACATTAATTACCATACAGTATTCTCTTTTATTTACAATTCCCTTGGAACAGTAATAGTCATTACTTTAAAACTTTTTCTATCATGATTTTTCAGAACTAAGTATCATTGGCAGTCTCTCACAAATAGTCACCACTGTTTATTCTATATTATTGGTATAGACAAAGAAGAAAAGTTACCTTTATTACTTATCAGTGGAGTGTATACTCTTTGAGGTCAGAGACTGAATTTAATCCACAGTCTTCCTGAACATACCTTTATTTATGTTTCCAGCTTCTCAGTAGCATGGTATGAATCCAATGAATATGTTCACTACATTCTGAAAATACAGCCACAGAAAACATCAGATAGGAGACAAAAAGTGTCCACTGATATTTTCAAAGGTCACTTTATCTGAATTAATTTTTTTCTGTGTTGTGAGGTAGATTATGTGGCCACGTTAAAGTCCCCCTGCTCTGGGGTTGTTTGTCAATGCTGCCTCTTTCTGCACAGAGAATGATTACAGATGAATCTCCACACAGGTAATTTAGATGGGAGATCACTTATCAGAGCACTTGTGTTCAATTCAGAACTGGAAATACTACAGAGACCCCATCAACATTAAATAGCACTAAGAATAATAATAACTAACCTCTTCTTAGTATATGTGCTCCTGAGTACACACACTTGAATTTTTCCAATTACAATTCAAGAATATTTTAGGTCCCTTTATTCAGGACAATTATTCAGATCCCTCTGGAAATGTTTTATTCAGATTGCATATCTCTTCTCCCCAATCTTTGATTCACAATTCAGCTCTCTAATAATGAGTGGAAATTGAGATCTCAAAGAGAAAAACACCATTTTCTTAAGTGATAAATGCCATAGGCATATTTTTCTTTAATCTGAAAAAAAATCCTGAAACATTTTCCTAAACTGCTAAAATGCCTGAGACTTGAAAACAAAGACAAAAGGCAAATTACCATACAATTTAGCCCTTTTTAAAAAATCCATGTTCACATTTGTCATGCTACAAAATAATAACATAAGTAACATCTTGAAAAAGTCTAAGAGCATTTTAGCAGCAATCTCTAGGCAAATGCACACAACCTGACTACACACATGTTTCAATATAAGAACAACATAGAAAATTCCTGTTTTTTGTGGTGGCATTATGGATTTGTCATTTTTTTTGATAACCAAGATAAAGTCCTCAACTCCATACAAGAGTTTCACTCATCCCTTTCCCTGGGCTGTAATTAACCTTCCTGTTCATACCTGAGGACCGTTGTGACAGCCTCTTAATCCCTACAATGAGATCTGAGCAAGGAAGCTTTCAAAATGAATCAATCCTGTTTCTCCCCAGCTCAGAGAATTGTAGCAGATTATTAGTAGACTTCCCTGTTTTTAAGTGTGGAGCAAGTAGTTTCGCTTTTACTCCATTGTCAATTGAAGACTAACGTATATCTACCACACCATTCTTGAACAAAATAAAATAAATAAAAGCAGCCAGTCCTTCCACACCTGGGTACTGCATTCGGAGTGGTTTGCAGGTCCAGCTGACTCACTGCAGAATGTCTGCTAATGGAAAAGTCATGGCTGCAGGGGCACTACCTCCTAAGTGCCTCAGTGGGCAAATCTGCCAGCCTGACAATGACTTGCTTGAGCAATCGGGAGGCATTTAGAACTATTTCTAAATGACCACCATGACAAGAGCTGTTCAGCATTAAACAGGTGTGTGCCATCCGTGATTACGTTTGGATCTCCCAACTTAGTGGTGTCAGTAGAACTAATGACTGAGACAGATAGAGTGGCACAGTTCCTGCATGGATTAAGATTCTGAAAGCAAGCCAAACGAAAGTGCTGCACACCTGCCTGCCACATTTGAGAAAACAGACTCATAATTCCTAAGATTCTTATCTAAACTTTCTGGTCTTAAATTCTCAAGTGGATCAGTTCAGAGAGATTTCAGACATTTGTTGGTTAGAGAAAAATCACAAAAATTTTTGAGGGTATATTTTTCCAAAGTTCTCACCCATGCCTGCTTCGAAATTACATTTGCTGTGACTCTTGCACTTGTATCTGGTAAGATCATTGACATATATTAATTACTGGGAAATAAAATAAACCTAGCATGAATAAAACATTTGTTTAAAAAGCCCTCACTTCAATACTCTGTACTTGAGTTAGTTACAATTTACAATATCTACATAAACTCTCTTTAGCAGGTGAAATAAAATGGTAGCTTGTGAAACATTTTGAAATTTCCTCTCACAATTTTAACCCAGATTATAACCACTACATTTACTTTCTTTTGATGTCTTTTTTTTTTTTTTACATAAGAGTACAAGTTAGCCATTTTAGAAAATACCTTCTCAGCTCAGTAATACAAAAAAACTACACTATTCAAAGTGTTTTGCTATGTATTATACAGTGGAAAATATGGCACATAGCCATATCACCAAAACACTCTATGAATGTAAACTTTATCATCAGAAAAACAAAAATAAAAATATGTAAGTATTGAAATGTTATGAGAGAAAAAGTAAAATGGAAAAGTTTAAAATTAAAAATTTTGCTTTTGAAAGTTAAGGTATTATTAAGATGAATCTTGGACAAATACAAAGATTTCAACAAAGATAAAACATAAGATTTTAAAGTATTTTAAGAAAACAAAGAATATCTAAGGCCGGGCACACTGTGATACATGCTTGTAATTCCAGCACTCTGGAAGGCTAAGGCAAGGTCATCAGCTCAAGTCCATGTGGAGCAACATAATGATTTGGGGACCTTGTCTCAATCTGAGAAAAAAGGTGGGAGGAATGGGCGTGGTTTGGTACAAAGGCCTTGCATTTAGTTCCCAAAAGCAGCAAAAGAAGAAGGGTCTGGAGAGGAAAGGGAGAATGCTTTAAGTGGTATGCATTGCCAAAATAAGTGTAAAACTGAAGGTGAGGCACAGTGTTAGGCCACTTGCTTAGCATCTGCAAGGCTCTGTGTTTGATTTCCATCTGCAGAGCCCTATGTTCATCTCTGGCACTGCAAATGAAAAGGAAGAAAGAAAGAAAGAAAGAAAGAAAGAAAGAAAGAAAGAAAGAAAGAAAGAAAGAAAGAAAGGGAGGGAGGAAGGGAAAGAAGGAAGGAAGGAAGGAAGGAAGGAAGGAAGGAAGGAAGGAAGGAAGGAAGGAAAAGAAAGAAAGAAAGAAAGAAAGAAAGAAAGAAAGAAAGAAAGAAAGAAAGAAAGAGGAAAGAGAAAGAAGAAATGTTCAATAGTACAAACAATGTAATGAAGTTATTGTAGCTTGGTTAGCAGGTCAGTTCACCCAGAATAAAGTGTACACAAAGAGGAAGCAATTAATTACCTGCCATATGCTTGACTTTGTTCTACATGCTTTGTATGAAACTAAATGGAAGTGATTCATTTATTACTTCCTTGAAATTTAACACTGGAGTTTTAAGAACATCTTCACATGTGCATCATTTGTACTAGTTTACTTATTTCTTCAGAATTTATCAAAAGCATCAAATGTTTTATGAGGACTGTGGTATGTGTACATGAGAGTATATTTCTCCACATAATCCTGAAAACATGACCAATGTTCTTAGTCTTTATCAAAAATACTTTATAAGTCAGTTTCAATAAGAGATATTTTTTCTTTGCTAAAGAGATTTATGATGATCTTGGCTTTTGTTATTATTTTAAATGACTTACTAATGTCAAGAATAATATAATTCACATAGATTTTTCTCTACTCCTATAAAATATATTTATATTTAAAACATCCATGAATGTATGTTATGGGATATAGAAGTCAAATTTCTTTTTAAAAATTGAGCTTCCTAACTCCAAATCACTAATTGATTAATCTACAATTTCTCCTCAATGATTCATTTTCAAACAATGAACTCGTCTTTACAAACCATTGTTTCATTAGGATATCAGCTAAAGTATCTTAAGAGTCACTCATTAGTATCATTTTCTATATTTTTGCCCAAGAACCTCCTAAGTCCTGTCTACCATTAGAACTGTGGTTGATAATTTCTTACTGATATGAGCAAATTCTGAAATTCTCTTCTAACTTTTCCTACAATCAATGATTCCAAAAGCCACATTTCAAAAGTTTCATACATCTTCCTTTCTAACGTTCATACCTTTTTTTCTGATTTGATAATTAAACCTTCATGGACAGTTGCTGGGCAAAGATAAGTAGCTGCCTGCAGATAAAAATTCTATTTATAACTTAAAATTGATACTACTCAGATGAATTCTAGTGTATAACAAACATCTCCATAATTCCATTAAATAGAAACCTAAGCAGGCAGGGTCTAAAGCTAAATTATATTCTTAGAAGAACCATTTTCAGTGGTATTGTAGGTTTCACACTAATGGAAAATAAAAGAACTATCAGGCAAAAATGATATTCTTAAAATCAGATTAAGAAAACCAAGGTACAATTAACTGGTTATCCAATTTCTTTTCTTTCTTTTTCCAAACATTTAAATGACAAAGTTACCTCTTTTACTACTTCAAGCTTTTAGTATAGACATTTCAAATTAAATTATGTAACTGATTAGAAAGAACTCAAATAATTGTTTCTAAAATTATTTAACCTAGATCAGAAACCACATGACAGAGGAAGAACATTTCAGTCCCCTGAGGACTGCTCAAAGTAAGGCCAATCCCGTATGCGTGCTTACCTCCTACTAATGGAGATTTTTTATTATGACGCCATTTGCCATCAAAATTGACACACAGTAAGCCATTGCTTTTGATAGAAGTGGTTCAAAATTTTATATTGTGTTGAGAATCAATTCTGCTCTAAGGAAAGTACAAATTGTTTCATATAACTATGAGTCCAATCATTTAATTGTCAGATGAGCAATGTTACTTCTACTATTTACCTAGGGCTAGCCTGTAGGAAATACAGCAGTATGAGAGTTAAACACTGTATTCTGTAAACCCCAATGTGCACCATGAAAACCCCCAAGGGGTACAAACCAGAGCCTTATGAAACTGTGCAGACAAAAGTTCTAATTGGCCCTCAACAATGAGAGAAAGAAGTTCAGTGGGGTTGGTATTGAAGCCTGAAAAAGAGAAATGAGTTGGATAAAAAGCACGGGGGAAGCAGCATGGAGGAAGTGGGGAGGGAAAGGAGATGAAAGACAGGAATTTAAAAGTGTCACATATTTGAAGCAACTCCACACAAGGTATGTAAACCCAGGTTTCTTCTTCGGAAAGCAAACTCTTAACTATACTATGCAAACCATATGAAAGGAGGTCAAGTCTAAAGTCTTGGATATGAATGTTCAAAATTATTTCTTATTTCCTTCTGAACAAAAGTCCAAGTATTGCACAACCAGTACTTTCCTACTAACCATTGATTACTCTGTGAATTATCTAGTTAAAACACAGTGTCTTAATTGTTATACTTAATAATTGCACAGTTTGTAATCTAAGTTGTTTACTATCTCAGGTTTAACACTCAGAGAATTGATTGAATTGGGTAACTCCATTCTTGGATGAAAGCAATAACCTTCAATGGAATGTTAACTACCTTTGAGAATTATGTTTAACTCAGATGCTCATTGCCATAGGCAGAAGTAATTGATTTTAGGCTGGGTGAACTGGTTCTTAACACATATGACCACAAGGAGAATGCCATTTTAATAAGATGCTTCTATAAGCCACATAATACTTAAAAAGGAGAGTTTTCCCTTTGTCTTCATAAGCAAAAACTGAAAGATCCCTCTTTTCCCTAAAGTTCAGAGTAAACAACTAAAGTAATGTAATACTGAGTAGGCAGTCTGCAAACTGTCTACCAATTCAGCTACCTGCTTTTTTAAAGAGTGGCAACTTTCCTGAAAAAATAAATGTGTTTAACAGTCTCAAGTAGCACAAATGAGAACATCTAAAGTGACTCATTCAGTACTCCAACAGTTGCTCTCTTGAGTTCATGATACATTGCATTGCTGTGCCACTGATACCCACAACTAGAAAAAAAGTATTCAGATAGTTTTGAATTCAAATAATAAAAGTGGTGCAGGAGATGCTAAAGCAAAAGTCTTCATCTGTGAAATCAAGACAAAAAAATGGAGCATCTTTTAAAAGTGTGAAATGAGTGATTTATCCAAACAGCCCCATTTTGATGTGGATTCCCAGGTTTCACCCACTGGAGTATAAGCACTCGGGGATGCTCAAGATTGTCTATGTAATTGTGAGGAAAAAATATCTAACTATATATCTATTACTGCTCATGCTTGTATACCATCCAATTTAAGGTTTAAAATTTGGTATACATTTTCTAATTCATAATACAGTGATGTAATTTGTGCCACATTCATTTACACATATGATGATGTTAATATTATGTTATCAAATTTACAGTCATTTTCCTTACATCATAGCATCTAGTTCACAAAATCCTAAATATGGCCCTCTTTAGGAACATTTAGGAAATTAAATATTTATTTTTAAAGACAGTTGCACAATTTTTTTGAATTTGAGACAGGTACTATAGCCCTTTAAACATAATTTCACTTATTTTAATTTTTCTTAAAACATTGCCAGTAACTTGGCTTACACTTCACACAGAGATGAATATACTTAAATTTTTGTTAATTACTCATTTACTTTTTTAGGTAATTGGAAAAATAAATACGATGCCCAAAGTATGTTTTCTTACATACTAGTACTTTAACATTGCATTATTGAAAATTTTCAAGTAAAAGTAAAACAAGGCAGTAAGAACAAAGAGTGGGTTTGAAGTGTGTGGGAGGTTGCAGATAGGATGAAAGAGACAGGGACAATTCAAGTACAAACGAAGCTCAGATAAGACAAAAATTATGAAATGGTTATGCTTAGCTAGGCTAAAAATATACATCTGTAACAACAGTCTTCAAAGTTTGTCAGAGCAGAAGTATCTATGACTATGGATTCCTTGGCTTTGATCAGAGTTGCTGACACAGAGACCGCATCATCAAGAAAGGATTATTCTTGTGGAGAAAAAGGAATCGCTGTTGCTCCACTACGTATTTATATCCTGTGCTAGTGGTTGAAGTTTAGAAACATTCCCTAGCAAGAGAATCTTGAAGGACTATTTATATAATTAAAATGTGGAAATGTGAGCCAGATATTTCAAATCATGTTTATTTTTTAACCCCAATGAATCATGGAGTCTAGTTACACAGTATCTGTAGTATGTATAATTAGTGTTTGATTAATTTTATGTCTCAACTTTACTGGCCCATAGGATGCACAGATACTTGGTCAACATTGTTCTGGGTGTGTCTATGGGGTGATTTTGGATGACATTTATACTGATATTGGTAAATCGGTTTGTCCTCCTGAAGGACAGGCTTCATTCAATACATTCAAAGGCTAAATACAGCAAAAATTGGAACCTCTCACAAGTTAAGAAAGAATTCTTCCTGACTTTTAGCATTAGAACTGGAGTATCCGCTTGTTTTGTTGTTAGATTTAGACTGTATCATCCACTTCAGGAGGAGGCCTTGAGTCCGCTGGCCTCTGGACTAGAAATCCACCATTAGCTCTCCTATCTCTCCGGCCTTCTGTCTGGCTAGAACTAAACCAGTAGCTCTCCTGCATTGCCAGGCAGATGATTCACCCTGCAGACTGTAGAATTTGTCAGCCTTATAATTGTGTGAGCCAATTCCTGATAGGAGATACACTTACACACAGATATGTGATTTATATTCATCTACAGATGTAATATGAATCATACATGTGCAGCCTGGTAATATATACACTTCATTAATTCTCTATAGAAAGGTGACTAAGACACTGTTAAATAAGAGAAATGAAGACAACACCTTCATCCTAACGGGAGACTAGGTCAACCCAGACTTCATATGTCACCCAGTAACAGAAACAGCATAAAAAGAGTAATTATCTCCCAGCACAGCATGATGACTTTGATAACACCTGCACATTCTTACAAAATGCTCAGTTTAAAAGATAATTATTATGGAGGCAGCTAAAAGTTAAGTCAATCTCATAAATAATTGTATTTTTAATTTTCTCCTCACTAAATGATTTACTTTCATGTGCTTCTAATCTTGAAAGTGCACTTTAATAGAGCAATAGAGTGTAGTGTTAAAGAGACGGCACATTTGCCATTGTGCGGTAACATAAGATCAATGGAAGCCAGTCAGAGGCTTTTTCAATTTCCATCGCACATGGTGCGGGGCCTTGTTTCAGTGAGTAATCCAGTTGTAAACAGTGACTCGCTGTTAACAACTTGAGGAAATAGGATTAGCAATTTCTAATTTTGAGGTAAACCTGTTTCATTTTTGTTCTCTTAAAAAAAAAAAAACTGTTCAGAGGGTTAGCTTTTCAGCTTTCAGAGCGCCTTAGAACAAAAATGCTAGAAATAAATTGACGCCACTTAAGGAAACTATTACATTGCTAATAATTTTTTACTAGTTTTGGTACCAAAAAGTAAAATGATAATTTATTGATACTTAGTTGTATGAATCTTAAAAATTTGAGTTGAACACCCAGAAACTAAATACTTAGCTGAACATCCAGAAACTAAAAATATTGGAGTTATCTTCTAATCAATGTAATGAGTCAGAAATATAAAAAGTTATTTATTGTTAGAAAGCTTTGTTTCCAAAGCAAAGGTTTCAGGTAAGATTTTATGTCTTTGGTTTATCTTGGGGCACAGTAAAATTAAATCAATCATCTTGTACTCAATGACTTTATAATTTCTGTACATTATTTAATGCTTCAAAAACTATTTTCCTCCACTTTACCTGTGGATTCCTTTTAGAGAGCATTGGCTCAAACTAAGTCACTACCTTTATTTACTTTCTTTTCAGCTTCTGACTCAAAAAACAAAACAAAACACCGGAGGATGGTGGTTTATTCTTTTAAAACACTAAATGCTACTGTATGAGTCACAGGATATTTGTCAATAATACTCATCTTTGTCTTAAAAAATAAAAGGAAAAAGTCCATGCTTGAACACAATCCGAAGGAATTTCTCTAACTAGTCTGGACTGGAATCTGCTAATTTCTATTTTTCAAGCTCTTTAGATCTCTATAGTATATAGCTATAGTTACAAAACACTAGCCTAGAGCAACCAAGGAAAGGTGATTCCAAAAGGAAGCCTGAGGTTGTGTAACTGGGATTTAGAACCATCGTGTTTATTGTTCAAGTTTGTAGCAAGAAAGCTTTAGTGAATTCAAAGGGCAAAATAGATCAATCAAGAGTCATAACAAAGTTAGTGGACAAGAAAGTTAATGTTGCAGACCAAAAGACTTTTATAGGAGAACTTTTACGACTTGTGATCATTAGCTGAAAGTAGTTTCAGTAGATAACTTGACTGAACCCTTCTCGGCTAAAAAGGAAGAAGAAAAAAATCTTCCTAGCTCTTAAAATATTGTTTACAAAAGTTCTGTGGAAAACTTGATCATTTTTATAAAGAAGTTTTATTATTTATATATAGTGTAATTCACCTTTTTAGATTAACATTTTAGATTAAACTTCTTAATCATCAAAAAATGTATGTAAATCATTATATATTGCTATATATTACCTAATATGAGAGTAACCAAGTTTGGATCATTTGTTTCCAGAAGACAGTTACAGCTTTCTTGCTACAAACTTGAACAATAAACATGATGGCTCTTAGCTACATACAGCAAGCATTATGTAAGGTTCTAGATACTATATACAGAAAAGATATACTCCGTGTCCTTAAATATTTCTCATTCTCATAAACTGGCTGGAAATTTACTCAATAATTAAAATATACATATGATACTGCATAATATCCTGTGTATTAGATTATGAGAACCAGGGGTTGGAAGGGCACAAAAGAATCCAACAAGGTTTCATTGTCGTTGTGGGTGGACTGATGAAAGATACTGAACCATTTTTTGAGAGATTATATTTATACTGATTCTGCAATCAGAGAGAAAAGTTGTTATTATAGGCAGAGAGGACTCATGTTTAAAGCTACCAGTAATTCCAGAACTATGCATTAAAGCGCGGCATGAACAGAAGTAGCATGTAGGAAAGGAGGGGGGAAAGGAGAGATAAAACCAGTATTTAAACCCAAGACAGTTTATCTTCTGTCTTTAAGGTAATAAAGAGCACTTTGAACATTTTACACAATCAGTACTAAATATAGAGATGCTAAAAGTCAGAATCATAAGTTTTAAGATTATTAAAATAGTACAATTGAGAGCTATGATAAATAGGGCTAAGACAGTGTGTGAGAACAAGGAGAAAATCCATTGATGGGGCTCTTTGTAACTGACAGAACTTAGTAAACAATTTGAATGAGGAAGGCTGAGATAATCTAACATGACTTCTAAGACCTTATGAAAGAAAAGAAGAAAGAAAGAAAGAAAGAAAGAAAGAAAGAAAGAAAGAAAGAAAGAAAGAAAGAAAGAAAGAAGAGAGAGACAAAGAAAAAAAAGAGTAAAAGAAAAGGCAAGGCAAAGAAAGGAGGGAAAATAAGTAAACATTTCAAAGGGAGAAAAAGCAAAATTCTTAATCCCTGTCAAATCTATTCAGAATCACACAATAATCATAAAGTACCTTTTAAATTTTGTAATTAGAGGTTTTGGCAATTTTGGGGAGTGTAGTTCCACATATATTCAGGTGTACAGTTTTTCACTGTGAGCTAGATGTAAGTGCTATTAGTTACACCTGAGGAATGTTCTTTCAAGAAGCTTATTGTTATGTTTTGAGTGATACAAGAGCTTGGAAGAATATATCTGTGTGTATCATATAATAATATGCTGCATATTCAATGTATATATTGAAGTATGTTCTAGGTTTATTCATATTTTAGGTGAGTGGCATAGATATTTAAGTGAAAACAGTCATTGAAGAATACATACTCAGCTGTGACATGCTACCAGATGGATTGAAATCCTTGAGGAAGTGAAGGTTATAAATACCACTGCAAAGCTAGAGGGTTTTTTTAAAATTAAAAAAAAGCTTCCTCTGTAAAGGGAGGGGAAAAACACTGGAATGAGTACAGATATGATGCAGATGAAAGGTTATGAAACAACAATTAAATTTGAGGCATTGCTCAGTGGTACAGTGGTTGTTTAGCACACATGAAGCCCCAAGACTTACCCCCAGTGCTGAATGAAAGAGAAGAGGAAGAAGGAGAGAGAGGAAAAGGAGGAGGAGGATGAGGAAGAAGAGAAAGAGGAAGAGGAATAGAAGAAGAGGAAAAAGAAGAGGAGGAAAAAACTAGGAGAATCCTACACTAGTAATTTTTTGAATCTCTTCAAGGGTTGAAGTGTTAGGAAGATGTAACAGAATCTGAGAACAATAGTAGCAGCTGAAAATAATAAGGCAGAAGAGGGACACTTTGACCAAAAGTTTAAAAGTATACCAGGAAAAAGCAGTAAATCCAGTCTTTCTGATTGTCACATAGTTAAGTGATTTCCTATAACAATGACCAGTGTCCTGGGTCCGGGTTGACATCTGGGCCTCAGAGTGTAAGTATGTAGTGAGACCTAGGGACAAAGTTGAGAGTACTGGTGAAAATGTGAGCAAAGTGAAGTTTCATAGTTTCAAGATGAGATGCAGAAGAAGATGAAGCCAGAAGAAAGAAGAATATTAAAGAATCTGGGTTATAAAATTTATTTCAAATATAATGTATGCATGATGAAAAAGTTGAAGTTTGCAAGAGTTATGCTGTCAGTAAGCTATTGAAGCTAATTATAACTATTTACTTAAAAAATGATTTTTATACCCTCCTCTTTCATGCCCTGCACTTCATAAATACTTGTTGAATTACATTTATTTTCACATAAATATTTACAATCTTTTAAGAGTTAAGAGATAAATTATATTTATTTTGTAATGTAACTTTCTCATATAGACACAACAAAAAAGTCTTATATGCAATCTGATAAAACACTTAAAAGCAATAGTGAGAAATAAGCCTTCAATTTCAAGCTATAATGCAATGGATGTGATTCGAATACCATGTTTTGGCCAATCAGATCTAACTTTATAACTAGGTGAGTTGTCCTAGCTCTAAGATATTTTATGTAAAGATTGTACCAAATGAAGAGACTCCAATCACTCTACAGCTATTGCAGAGAAGCATAACAAATTATACAGAATTTTTATTGTTGGACTTTTTTTCCACAGAAAAATAGGTTAGTTCCTGAGTTTGATTTTCTTCTACTAAAGAAACTGATCTTGGGAACCATAAGTTCACAATTACTTGTACTGATACTAATTTTCCTCATTTTTGTGGAAAAAAAAATCTCTCAGAGATAACTTAATTCAAGTACTCAATCATATGGCATAAAAAAAGAATCCTTAATAAAATTGTAGCAAAATGGATGAACCCTGAGATCATGATATTAAGCAAAATAACTCAGACATACAAGCTTAAAATATCACATGGTTTCTCATATATGAAAAACTCAATATAAAGTACAAAATAAATGATAGATAATTAGAAAAAAAGGGAGGAAAACATTGTTAGCCAGCACAATGTATTTAAAAGTACTTTGGTTTTGTACAATTGCCATGCATACCTATTTTATATATTCTTTGGCCTATTAGTCTAGTTTTCAGTTTGTATATATGATAATTAATTTTATAAGGTCTTATTCTTTAATGAATCTGATGCAGCAAAATAAAATGAGGTAGAGGAATAGAAAAAAGAATTGAAATATGTTGCATACATGTACCAATTTCTTACTGTAAATGCAGTCATTATGTACAGCAAATATAGACTGACTTAAAAAATTTAAAAAGATGAAGTGACTAATTTCCAAGGATCATATATATAGTATGTATGTCACCAGAACCACTTCCTATAACTAGCATCACTCCTTACTGGATTATTAATCCATAAAGTTAATAAAATCATTGAACAATTAATATCATACAAGCTTGTTAGCTTCTTCATGTAAATAGACATATCAGGGAAATTTAGTGAAAGGGTCATGATTAAAATAGAATACACTACTTTTCATCCACTCTTCAAAATACAACTGTGGGTTATAAATTCTTTTCATGTATTCTCTATATTTGTTGTTGCGAATGAGCAATAGAAAAATGAAAATGGGCGATTGCCCACACCCACACACAACACTGAGAGAAGATGGACACAGGAAGAAAGTGTATAAAATGTGTAATTCACAAATGGAAGTCTCTCTCCCTGGATAATTAGAAACAGACTCCATTTGCCTTTAAAAATATCTGATGTATTTGACTAAAATGGTAATTAGCCACGTTTTCCATTTTGGTTCAGACATATTGTATATCATGTGTAGTGTAGTCCCGGTCTCAAGAGAGAAATGAATAATCAGGAGAATATTTTTCAATGTGTCCTCTCTGTAAAGATTTACTGAGTTGTCTCTAATGTGTACTGACAGCGTCTGCATTAAAATTAGAGGAAAGTAGACATCAATATTGTCAAGCTAAAAAAATTCTTCCCTTTCATTTTCACTCTACTCAAATAAATCAGGTCCATATCTATTAATATTTTACTAGAATTGCTCATTTCTGAAGGACCAAAGGCAAATGACTTTTCAAAATTTAAAAAAAAGATTCAAAAAAAGTGGTAACTGATAGTCTCCAGATTCTAATAAAGGTGGAAACCAGAAGTTTCAAAAAGGTATTAATTTCCTTCTTCAAGCTGCTAGCGTTACTTAATGACGTACTGAATGACAATGTATCCTGTATTACTTATTTGTTTTCAAAGAGAGACCCCTTGTAATTATTAATGATTCATAACAATCAATTTATTAATAGAATATGAGGTAATAATCAACTGGATGGGCTCATGAAAAATCAGTAGTGGGGGAACTTTGGGCGCTGGAGAACAGGCGGCCTACTCGCCGCCCCAGTGAGCAGCTGGGGCCTGCAGAGCACGGGCCCAGGATCAGACACGGATCCATCCCCTCCCCGCTTAGCAAGTGGGCACTGGCGGTCTAAGTATCTCTTGGGAGGATGAATGTATGCATCGTGGCAAGAAAGGGGGATTTCCTTCTACCATCTCTTTGAAGGCAATTATTTTTATCACTGTTCTGCTCAGTTTTGATTAATGGTACTGCTCTGTTCAATATTCTGTTTTTATAAGTTCGATATTTCCTTCCATTTTCTTCTACCTGATTGAAAGGACAGCTAATGTGAACAGAATGGGCTGTACTATTGTGCCTATTGCTCATGTCCTGGTGACCTGCTGTGAGGTTCTATGGTAGTTTCACTGCATTGCGGTCACATGGGTTTGTTCTGTCTTGTTCTGCTGTATTTTGCTACCTTCAAAAAAAAAAAAAAAAAAAAAAAAAAAAAAAAAAAAAAAAAAAAAAAACAAATAGATAACAAAGTAACAAAAAACTCCCAACTCCACCAAAGCTGATCCATGGAGCATGGATGAGGAGAAACTCAAAAACAAGGCAACAGAATTATATAAGGTGATTTAAAAGTAAATAACAACAACAAAACAAGTCAGTAAGGTACTGAGCAACTAGAAACAGGATATAACTAAACAGATAATGGACTTAAAATTTAAAAAGAAGGAAAGAAAGTGCTCTAAAGGATATGGCTGCATGTATGTTTGAGTGTGTAGGATTGATAAACATGTTGCTAATTTGTTACTGGATCATTGAACTTCTTTGCAGTCTCACTGTTTGAATGTCCACTTTTTATGCTTTAATTTTGTAACTTTAACAACTATGTCTAAGAAGACAATATGTAATTTATCAACTAGGGATTTCTTACTACTTATTTTTTTTCTGAAATTCAGTATTGTTTCTACCCCTTTTTCTGTTTTGCTTTTTTTCTCTTTAAATAAAATTTTTAAAAAAAGAAAAATCAGCAGTGGAATCAGATCAAGAACCAAGGCCAGAACCAGAAAAACTGCTGAAACAAATAAGGTTCATCTATATCTTCCACCTTAGTTCACCTCATTTAAGATTTATAGTGAGAGAAGATGAATCTCTTTAGTTAAGCCTAGATTTTATAGGGGCACACTGATAGCACCTGAGTACTATCAGTGGGGATCCCTTCAGATTTTATGATTTAATCCATCTTCTAGACTGCATCCAATAGAAGAAAGATCATTTTTTAAAAAGAAGACCAGGAAACTAATAAGAAATAAAAATTAATACTAAGCATTCATACAAAAATTATCTGCTACCAGGCAAAATTTCTGATTTTAAAGGAAACAAGTATTCTAAAAGTTATGCTTTCAAACCAATTATACCTGGTATATATAAGAAAATATATACATTACTAACATGTTCCAAAATGTAGAGAAAAGGAAGTAAACTGAAAATCTGGGACACATTCCCCCCTCAAGTAATCATATTTATGAATATCTTTTACTTACCAGCAGCATTCCAACTGCCTGTGCTAACCAAGTATTTGAGATTTTGTTGTTGTTTCTATTGTTTGTTTTGTTTTGTTTTGTCTTGTTTTTCTTCCTAGAGCCACAGATCCAGCTTTACATTTTAAGTCTGGTCAAGTACCAGGAGTCGAACATGGAGGTAGTGGGTCTGTCCTACTCCATGGACCACTGTAGAAGTGATGTTACACAGGCTTAAAACTAGTTCATGTGTGCAGGAAAGCAGTGCTGGCTGTAAAAACACATGAGAGAAGTTTGCATTTGGTAGTTCCAATCTGACAAACATAAACATTAAACCCTCACAGCATGTAATGTTGCAGAAATTTCAGTTTCTCCATTCATCAGGGACAGTCCTGAGTAGATATAAACCAAGGTGATTTAAAAAGCTTTCAGTGTAATGGCATGAGTAAAAAAAAAATAAGGTCTAACACTGGTAAAAACCATCTTGATGGTTTCGGCAACTTTAATATTTCCTGAATTAGTAATTACCTTAATGGAAACAGATTATATCTAATATGTACACTTTCTTTTATTTGTGTAGTATGTTCAGAAATACATTGTTCCTCTGTATATCTGAAAATTAATGAATAAGTTTCATCATCTCAAAATTTTTAAATTATTTTATTTATGAACAAAAATGAATTTAAGCATAATTTCTAAAGGTTATTACAGAAATGTGAGACATACATTGTTGAAATGTAACTGAAATGCCTTTTAGTTCAAACAATTTCATGATCTTATTGATGGTTTATAAGTGCATATTGCATAATTAAAATAAAAGATATGTCAGTATGGAACTCAGGATTCAATCTGAACAATTGCCTGCCTGTTCCCTAATATATGCAATAGCTGGTTCAAAAGAAATGATGTAAAAACTGGTATGTCATCTACCTCTGACATTTAGCTTTGTCTGGCAAAAAGTCACCTTGAACATTAGTCCTTGCCCTAATTTTTGCCAGAGCCACAACTTTCAAAACGTCTAATGGAAAATGTGCTGCTACTTAGGTGTTTCAAATACATTTGTTGAGTTCTTCCTTTTTCCTTTTTCATTATTACCATACATTTTGATTGAGAGCAAAATGCAGCTCAGGCATATAATTTGTTAAATAAATATGGTAATAAATTACTACTAATTAGTTTTCTATAACATATTATCCTTAGACACATTAAATAACGCAAATCATATGGTCATTTTGTTCTTTTAAGAACAGATGCATATACGAAAATCTCCCCGCCACACACACATGCAGCTAATCATACACTGTTACATATAGATGAACCTGGATAGATCAAGTATATGTGAAACAGTAAAAATATATGTAAAGAGGTTGTTTTAAATGGGGATATTTTTGAAATAGGTATAATATTTATGCATTAGAAAAAGTAAAACTTGAATATCAAACCTCAGAGTTCTCATTATGAAGAAGTTCAAAGTTTGTTATTGTGTTGTTTGGGTTTGGTTTTGTTTTTTCTGCTTGCCTTATTTTTCAAATGGTAGCATTTTTTGAATTTAGATGAAGATTTTATATATATACTACTTTTGACATATATGTTTGAAAACTGTTATAGTTTTACTTATATCATGGCCTTATGCCTTTTTCATACATTATACTTCACGACTTTATTCATTTAATCCCATTGTCCTGCCTTCTCAGCCAACCGAGTAACCTACACAAACACAAACCCAGGCACTCTTCCATCTTTAACTGTTCTCTGTTGTGTCACTACATTACCAAATGTTGTATCTCCTTCATTACCAAAGGTAGTCCATCACAGATGTATGACAGAACCATATGGGGCAAAGTTTTAAGATACTGATATAATCTCCCTTCTCAATTTTAGTAAAGAATAAGAATTGGGATTTTTTTTTTCAGATAGGGTCTTGCTGTGTTCCTCAGGATGGCCTTAAACTGTGGGCTCAAGGAATCTTTCCACCTCAGCTGACCACACTACACTCTTGTAGTACAGTGTTCAGACAAGAATCTATATTTTAAAACCTCCTTAAGTAAATTCAGTGTTCACATGCATATGCACTAAATTTTGAACTTCTAAAACTTAGCATTGTTCTTATTTAGGCACAACTTAATATTGGTTCAAAGTACACAGAAGACAGCAATGTTAGAGCAGCATACAGTACTAAATACCAATCAATAAGATGATGAAAACAGAAATTTATACAGAGGCACAGACTGAGCTGAAAGGAGTAAAGCTGTTATTAGCAGTGTGGGGAACTCTTCAAAGACTTCATCTTGAAATGAGAAATGGCCAAAGAGACAAGAGTATTCTAGTGGCCCATTGGTTCTGAGAGCCCAAGACACAAATCTAATAATAAAGAGGAAATACTTCCTGTTATGTGGATTGGAGCTCTTGGCAAAGTTGTTCATCTAAGATCAAAAGATTTTGATGCCCAAAGTAATTGTAAGTTTTCTCTTATTACTGAATTACATGTAAATATCGTCAGCTGATTTTGGGAACATTACTACTAATGGGTTTTTATAAACAAACAATTTTATATCATCTTTTTTTTTCTATTTTTGAATTCCATGTTTTTCTTTCAACAATATTAATTCTGTCTTTCCCAATACAGCTTCTCCAAACTAAATGTTCTAAAGACTGTAAAGAAATGCTTCATTCCACATAATTCTCATAAATACAACAGACAAGAATTTATTTTACTGAGTAATGAGTTTTTAACTGAATTTAAAGGTGAGAAGGTTGTTCCTCTTTTAAGAATAGGACATCCATGATGAGTAGAATACAAACTAAATATCATTGATTTGAATGGTCTCCCCCCTTATTTATCTACCCTTTCCCTTCATCTACCATTTTTTATCTATATATAATACTATTCGCTATTTCCTAACATTCCATTTTTATGTGACAAAGCTCAGAAGGTTCAGAAGGTAATATAGAACTAACTGTCCTTAATCAGTATCAATATATGAAAGTCATTAACATGTTAATTATTTTGTAAAATATGAGAACTATAAAGGTATGGGCATTGTTCCTATAGCCGCGGTATTCCCAGTTCTTAGAGAAATGACTGGTAAAGAATTGGAACATGGAAAATGTTATTTTAAAAAAAATGGTGAATTAAAGGTACTAGATTTGCTTTCCCAAAGAAAAAGTTAAAGCCAGTGTAAGATGGTTTTCCTCTATTCTAAAACACTCAAGACACCCAGAAAGCCTAGACTCAACAGAGTCCAGTGTAACATATCTTAAAGTTAAAAAAATTGCAGTCAACCATAAATGTAAAACTTGGAGTTATGAGTCAGTGCTCCTCTTGCTTCCTTAAGTGTCCTTGAAACTTCTCCAAATTAAAGAGCATGCGGAGTGACGTGAAATTTCTATCCAGTAAGCCAACAATAGTTACAGAAGCAAAGAATATCACAAGACTGTCCAGAAATGGAAATAGTTCATTTTAATCAGAGGAAAATGCATGCTTTTCAACTGTTGATATTTTTATAAAATATAGGGCTAAGTTTCCTATCATCAAAGACCCAGAAATCTGACAATGTAGTTTTAGAATTATTTATAGCATAGAAAAAATTCTCATGACAGATAACCATAGAAACTGTGCCTTTTTACTTTTGCTGGATACAAGATCATTTACTGAGAAATACACCTTGACTAGCATGTTATACAGAGGTCTCATTACCTTTAACATTGCTATTAATAACTAGGAAAATTCAGAGCCTCTGACTTATTCTTTCTCATTGTTTGCACCTGATGTCAGCTTAGTCAGAATGATTTGTTTAAAATATTTAATTTAGTGGGTACCTCAAGAAGTAATGTGGAATGCATAAACCTAGCCTGCCTAACTTCAAGGGAAATACAAGAGAGAAATGTATATTAATGTAAAGTGACTATAAATCAAAAGTGATGTGATTTTCCAAGGTACTTTAAAGCCAAGCCAGTTTGAAACCATAATTCACCTGTCATAATCTCTTAGATATACCACTTACCTTCATTGGAAGTTCCTGCCACACAGAAGTGGATGGATCAGGAGAGGTAACATTAAATGACATGGTACTATTGTGAGTCAGGAACTTGAAGGTAATTTAGCTCACTTGAGCAAGTCCTTTAACCACGAGTTACACTTTCCTAGATACAAATTCCTACTGCTATGCATGTGCATACATTCATATAAAAGGCATTGACTGTACAAAGATATTCATTGTGTATTCCATGCCTATGTTTACAGATTTTTTTTCAATCAATATTGAACTTGATGCTCCACTGTTTTCAAGGAACAGCTGAAAGATTTTGTATTGTAATTCCTGAAGCCACATTGTCTGATTAACTTAAGAATGTATATTTTCTCTTGGTGTTCTACATTTATTATTAATAAATAGCAGTAGCTAACATGATTGCTTGGCTGCCTACCTCTCCAAAATGAATTATTCTATTAAAGTTGTGACTTTCAATATTAAGCCTGCAGTAGGAAATGGGCTTGAATCTGAAATCATGTTATTCACAATGCCAATGGTGCAAGGGATCAAAGCAGTACTTTCTGGGAGGAGGGTTGGAAAACAGGCTGCCTTTGCAACTTGTGGAAACTTTTTAACTACAAGGAAATGAATAACAGTTGTTAAATCCATTTACAATTTGTTACTGAATTTTTTTATCAGGAATTAGCACTATTTTTATAGGAAAAATATATTGCACCATTACTCTGTTGTTACATAAGGACACTAAATTCTAACTTTAAAATATTTTAACTAAGAATTCATCATGTTTGTATGTGCAGGAAGAAGGGCATAGTAGAATACAGAGACTCCTACTGAGCTACAATTGCCTGCCCTGTACCACAAGTAAGTGTATCTATGTTCAACCCTCAGGCTTTCTCTTAGTGAGTATCTGCTCATCTCTAAAATGTTTCACAGTGATAAGCAGAAAAAATCATTTTACAGTTAAGGAATAATTGATTCCTTAAAGACCTTACTTTAGGGGCCAGGATTATAGTTTAGTGTCATAAGTGCCTGCCTGCAAGCACGAGGTCCTGAGTTTGATTCTCAGTACGAAAAAAAAAAAAAAAAAAAACTTACTTCTATCCATAAAGAGTCATTTTAAGAATCATTTGGATTACCTTACCACAAAGACTGAGAATATGGCGTTTTTAACTTCATTTGACACGGTAGTAATGATTTCTAGGTGAATTACTCTTAACTTTTACTTTTAAAATATTCAATTGAGAACAGTACTGTTATGTAATTCATTTTCTCACATCCCCAAACTTCTAAGTCTTTCAAACTCTTGAACAGAGATAAAATCAGTTTGATGGTATAAAAACTATTATTCTTGTTGTCATGTAAACCTGGAACTATTTCATCTTGCCATTAAAATCAGACAGTTAAAATCCCACACCTTATAAATTTGTCTTACGTCTCCAAAAACCCTTGTGAAAACTTGTTGCTTGAGATGAAAACAAAACACTGTAAATTTCTAGAATTTCTCAGTCATGAGCTACCACTTGCCTGAAAATCATTTACTCTAAAGAAAAAATACAAGCCATCCCTGAAACAATTACTACAGCCCACTGCCCCTGAAGCCTACCTCCAATTGCTCCTTCACAAAATTTAGCTCCACCTCTGAAGGGTGGGCGGACTTACTGGATTTCCTAGTATCGCAGTCAATGGCAAATTTAAGGACGTTTCTACCACAAAAGCAAATAGTAATATGAAATTCTAAAGTTTTGCCAGAGAAAATATCATTTTTCTGAGTCATTTTAAAAATGTAAAGATGAATTATGCTAAAGAAAAAGTATATAGGAAGTGTTAACAAAATTCTTAGAAAAGTATAATTTTCAAGGATATTTATAATAAGACTAAAAAGAGCATAAGATAAATATCATTTGCTCTGGCAATTTCTTAACTATTAATCACTAAATCTTATAAAGTGCCTAACGTATCTAAATAACTTAAAGTTAGGAAAGTCAAGATGATACAAGAAATATAAGAAGGATAATTATTTTATTGTTTCTCTGGGCAAACAAGAAGAAATTTTATCAGGAAAAATACCTGCTGTCAAGAATATACATAGATAGCTTATTTTCATTAATCAGGATATGAATTACAGGATAGGCATCTCATTGACGCTAATTGTTTTAAAAAAAATTTGACTACCCCTAAAGTTCCATTTCTGTACAACAGATGTCATCTAAACCTCATACCATTCCCCTAACATCTACATTTTACTGAACATCCAAAAATGAATGTCAAAAGACAACTCACACTCAGAAGATCCAAGCACTGAACTCACCTATTTTACTATTGCCTTTCCTAATTCATTTAATCAGTCAGTCACTTAGTCATTTATAAAATATTTACTCAGTAGCCAGTATGTGTTGAGTATTGTTTTATGGACTGAAAATACAATAGAAAATCAAATGTCTGGTCACAGGGGTTTCTATCCTAGTGAAGTTATATAAACTAGGAAAAGATAAAATACAAAGGGTACTGTTAAATTCTAAAGCCAAATAGAACAGGAAATAGCGAGAGCTTGAAAATTTAGAGTCCTGTCACAGATCCTCCTGTGCTTTTTGTCTTAAAGAATGTAGTCAAGATACACTCAAAAACTATTTTATTGTTATTTTTATTTTTTCTCTTTCAAAAAAAATATATACTCGAGTGCCAATCAAAGATATAAGATGATGTTTTGATATTGTAATTGTCCTGTGTCCATAATAACCCTCCAATTCAGTTATTGCCTTCATAAGGTCAACTTGACATTATCTTTCACCAAACTTAATTACAGAGACACCCCAAGTCTCCCAAGCTCCAATCTTACCCAGCTTGAATCCATTTGTCATTCACAGCTGAAGATCTTACTAAAAACTAATCTGTAGGGCTATTCAGTTTTCCCATGGGTCAGATTTAATTGAGCTGTGTTCTGCTCTAGCCCCCTTCACCATTAGTCTATTTCACACACTAATCTCAAGCAGGACACTAACTGCTGATGACCCTCCTGTATGTCTCTCTACCTGCTGCTTCCTTCCTCATTTTCTTCCTCTGTCTTTTCTCATTTCCTCTTTGATTTCAATTGATAGCCTACTAGTTTTTCAGTTTTGCTATGACTTATTTCAGGAAATCATCCCTATAACTCCTAGAACTGAATCCTAGAATTTCTCATGGAATACTCTGCATACCCACATCAAAAATCATACAATATTGCATTGAAAGCACAGTCAATTATGAAATGATGAAATGGCACTGCATGTCAGTTTGCTTTTTCATCTCCCTCTCTTTTGCTCACAAGTTGCTCCAAGAAGACATACATTAAGGTAGAAGGAAAATACTGTCCATGAATCCTGTCGCTTTCAGAGGATGAAGAGGATATGAAGGTATGCACAGATGACTAGGCTCAAAACATGAAGGAAAAGGGCTTTCTTGTCATACGGGCAGGGAAAGAGTTGAGAGCAGGATTCTTTTGATCTGGGAGAAAAAGGCACAGATTCCAGAGAAGAGTCTGGGAGGACCGTAACAATGTACTTCTGCACATACACCCATGCATGCCCAGTTTTCAAAAATTCACAAATTAAAGGTGACATGCAAGAAGTAAGAAGCCACTAGACCTAAAGCAAATAGCCCACAGTGGTGATCTCAGTGCTTAGCATTTCATGCCTTAGTGAAGGCAAAGATTTCCTCATGCCTGAGACTCCAGATCTTCTGGTACAACTGAGGAGGAGGGGTTGGAAAAAGGACCAAGAATAGCTGAGTGTCATGGTTTATATCTAAAACGTCTGCCAAAAGTCTGGATCACAGGCATGCTCTGCTCTTCAGTGGATTACCCATCCATCGGTAGATTAATCCAGTGACAAGGTCATGGCTAAATGTGCTGTTAGAGGTGGGGCCAGGTCAGAAGAGGAGGGTGACAGGGGATGTGACCTGCAGGCATATTCCTGTCCTTAGCTCCTTCCTCCTCTCTCCTGTTCTGATTTCTGGCCACCATGGGGTGAGCAATATAAGAGAAACTGCATTCCATCAATGTAAAAACTCATTACAGTGAACACCAAGTTTCCAAAGCATCTAAAATAAAAGAACATCATTTATGTATAAGATTCCTTAAAAGTAAAAACTTACCTATTATCCACATTAAGTATATTTCCATGGAATCCAATGTCATTTTTATAATTGCCACTAAAGCATCAAAAGTAACAGATGACAATTTTGAAAAAATAAAACTCTAAATCACTTTTATTTATGATAGTATCAAGACTCAGTATAAAATTGTCAGACTGTGCTGCTTTTCCTATGAAAAATAAGGTATGTGACAGGCTAATTTCTGCAAGCATAACAAACATTTTCCAAATCTTAAGAAGTTGCCACTAGGAAAGGTTTTTCCTAGCTCATACCGGATGTGTTGCCAATCCAGGTGGTTCTCCAGAGCACTTTTCCTCCCAGGATGAGTTCAATATTTTGCTTTATTCTTCGGCACCAGTATGTCAATGCATGCCTCCAGGGAAAGAAAAAAAGCATGTGTAAGGCTCTCACATCAGCCATCAGATGTTCAGATATGACAGTGACACTTGCCATTGCCACCTACAATGCATTGGGAGAACTGGCTGTCCAGGTCTATTTGCTCATAGAGATGTGAGGAGGTATATTCCTTCCACATCCCCAGAAGAAGAGGAGAAGTGGATATGGAGATCATTTACGTCTCTAGCATTCAAAAGTACATTTTATAAAAAGCATGCGCATTCTCTTTAAAATGGAGATTTTCAAAACTTTGGTGTCAAGATCTCCTTACACTCTTAAAACTAATGGAGCCTCTTCAAGACTTATTTGATAGTTGATTGTTTCTATTAGTAGTCATCATATTTCAAATTGAAACTGAGAATACTTTAAAATATTTATTAATTTATTTAAAGGTAATAACTCATCATGCATTAACATAAATAATGTATTTTTAATGAAATTCAACTATATTCTGAAAGTAGAGTAACTTGAAACGTGGCATTGTTTTCTATTTCCCAGAAACCTCTTCAGTAGTTTTAGTACATAGAAGCCAGCTACAGTCACATGCCTGTTTCTGTATTCAGTCTCTTCAAATTATTATACTTCAGCATCTGAAACTTACACTGTGTACCCATGAGAGAAAAGAATGTGTTAGTAATAAAAGTAAATAATGCCTTAGTATAATTAAGAAAGTAGTTTTGACCTTCTACGCATTAGCCAATCCCAGCCACACTTTGAGAAGCAACACCTGAAGATGGATAATGAAATCGCTCACTAGCACTGCCAAGTGTACAAAGGTAAAATGTTTACTGCCTATAATTCCTTCTATTTTTCTTCACTTTTGCTCTGAGAACTTTTATTAGGTGAACCCATTGTGCTTTGATTGAAAGTATTCAGTGCCTCAATCAGGGGATAAACCTGCCTGCTAGTTTTTTCAGCAGCGATCTTTGAAGAATGTCTCTATTATCTTAAATAATAGTATTGTTTTCTTCTTCTGGTGTGCCTTTTCAACTTTCCCAGTGAATCCATCTGTCGTTTTCTGATCAGCAGCTGAATAGGTGTATTGCTTTCACGTCCTCTTTAATCCACTTTCACTATCCCTCGGGACCTTTAATCTCATAGTATGAGGGTTGTTATCCTGAGCAGTCTTTCTTCTCACCTGTGAGGTTGTTTTCTAACCCTTCTACGAATATCCTTTGGATTAAAATCCCTTTTTTCAGTAAGTTGTGATTTCTCTGAAATGGTGTCATGGTGATGCTTCCCATGTTTTTCTAATCAAAATATTCAAAGCAACAAATGGTTATCAAATAATTTCATGTAAAATAAAGGCTTAGAACATGAGAGACAGCATGTATTCAAATAAATGTAGTTTAAACTATATATTCTTAATAGTGATTTAAACATTATCAAAAGAAACTATAAATTGTAGCAAAAACAAGGTATAAAAATTCAGAGGACAAAAGCAAAAGTGTTTTTTGTTCTCAAGTCAGTTTTGTAGAAGAACAGAACAGAAGAAATGGCACTAGAGATAGGGAAAGGTAGGGGGAGAAGGGACCTGAAAAACATACCACAGGTAACACCCAAAACACACAGCGGAGGAGTCAGTCCAGGTTCTTCTTTAGTAGAATGACTACTGGGCAAAACACCCTATTACATATGTCAAAATGACTAGAAAAGAGGTACACATAAAAATAATCAGTAATGGAAAAGATGGAAATGCTTACTTTTACACTGATTTGATTGAAATACCTTTTATACATGTATTGAATTGCTATAAGGTATCCTGTAAAAGTGTATAAATTCTACAGTTTTAAATAATAAAAAGTGTTTTAATTTGATATTGCTACTAAAATTTCCATTAAAGGAAAACTAATTTAGTCTTCTGCTATCTATCTACAATATGAATGTGTGTGTGTGTGTGTGTGTGTGTGTGTGTATGTTATCAAAGGGAGAACGCATGAATTCTAGTAAAATCAAGTCTGCCAGAAAACTAGTTTCTCTAAGAACCTAAGAAATGGCCTACTCATTTACTTTATTTTTAAAAATTTACTTGAGAATGCATTTTTATATTCTGTTGATCAATCAGTTTACAATTAGATTGCAATATATACTCCTAAGAATATAGAAATTCAAGTACCTAGAAATAATAAATGATTCCGCTCCACATAGATTAAGCTAAACAGTTTGCTTTCTTCACTCTAGCCTAAACACTTTACTATGGATAATTTTAAATTATTTAAACACTGCACCCAGCAGGTAGAAGATAGTGTTTGTTCTTCATTTGTTTAGATGTACAAGGGAAAACTATCTATTACATGCCTGTTATCTGGGGGCTCACACTACAGTCTTGATCCACACAAATCCACATGACAGTGGTGTGATGTGCCGACCTTAAAGGACGGATGAGGAAGCAGGAGGTGGAGAGATTTTCCCTCCAGTCATACAAGAGCCCACCTATATCTGCCTGGTTCCAGATGCCCTGTTCCCAAAGGTGATCCAACTTGCCAAGTCCCAAGTTCACACTAATTGGGACTCAGATCACCTGTATGTAATTTAATATCCAGTGTTTGTGATGGGGGTACCTAGTACTATATAAAATAAAAGCCCCAACTGTGGAGCAACCTCCCATCAGGGCAGGGGAGACTCTGCTACTCAGAGAAAAACAAGCAAGCAAACAAAAATCCTCTATGCCAATTACTATGGTCTGTTTCGTAGATACTTAAAAGGCCTTAGTAGATTTCTTTGAGATCTTCTGCTCTTTTGAAACTCAGCCTTTTCAGCTGTTGAACAGGAAGAAAAGAGGTTTGTGGGGTCTGGAAACTTTTTACAGTTTCCCAAAGGTAGATTTCTCATACTTTCCCTTTACCTGGATGGAGCAACTTGTGGGTGTCCTGGGCTGAGCCCTCAAGACTGGTAGGACCAAGCCAGACTCTAGACAATGCCAGGGCTGGCAAAGGGGCTGGTGGAACCCCAGGCCACTGACCAAATTTCAGTGTCTGGCTTCTCTCAACTCTTCGCACTGCCTTTTACCTGTCAGGATGTTCTTTGTACTTAGAAAGCAAAGCCTGGGAAAGAACCTTTATAGGCCTAGTGGGGACCCTGAACATAGGATGCCTCACCAGAGTAAGTGAAGCTCAAAGGCCAGGCTTAGGAGAAGATTTGCAGAGTTCACTGCGGCATTCGTGTGTCCTGGTCTGTGGGGAGAGTTCATCCGAATGGTTGAAATGACATCATTCCTGTAAAGCACCACATGTGATTTTGAGGTCTAAAATTTATAAATGGACAGTTTGAAAATATCCAAACTTTCCAAAACATTCATTTTGACCTATTTATTTTTATGGATTTCTCTGGAACTACTATAGGAAAAGCAAAATAGACATCAAAGAAGAGAATTAAAGTTTTGACCTTCAATTTGCCGATTGGACTGATTTACTTTTTTAAGAAAGGGGATCATAAACATTTCTCTTATTAAAATATTAACCACAAGAGTTTGAACCATAACTTATAAAGGATAAACCTAATGCAAGTTCAATGTAATTTTTAACCACCTTTGAATTAATGTCTTTTTTTGCTAAAAGTCTCAACTTTAATCAATAGTATTAATAACATTTTTACCTATAATGGCATTTACCAAGGTCTCAATGAATGGTACTATTTTATCAGCCTTATTTTCACATTGGGGAAAAAAGCAAGATGTTCTACTAAAAGTAACTTGAGACTGAAAGGATTAGTCATGCAAATGAGAACACAGTGCCCCTTAAGTCTATTAGAGAAGTAAAATGGATAAGGTCTAACAGTTTTCATCAAAATAATTGAAAATGGTTGCAGAGGAATTGAACAAAAAAAAAAATCCCATGACCTACAACCTACTCACGTGGCTCAGGCTAAGTGTTTACGAGGCAGGGATGGACAGGAGGCTATGTCCCAGGGTGTCACAACTGTGCAAGCTGTGTCTTCTTTAGGAACAAACAATGTCACACTTGAATTTAAAAAATGACAAATCCTACTTATCCAACTTAATAACAAAAGGGTTCAAGAAACAAATCTAACCTCTTCAAACCTGTAAATACTTAGAGAAGGCCGGACATGAAACATAACAGGAAGTTTTCATTTGCAAAAATAAAGTAGATTTGAGTATTCCTCCATACATAATTACCTGCACATTAACACAACAATCAACACCTTATACATACATTCACTTACAAAAATCACTGCTATCATAATTTCCTTAGGAGATATTTTAATCATAACATCAAGATATTTCTAAGGATACATTTACAGATATAGGAATTATTCTGGTAACATCTGTCTGCAAATACTGTATTCTATTTTCAAACCATCACATCATTGTCTCAAAACACATTTATATGCATATTTGTAGGAGTAGAAATGATTTTGTTAATATCTTCATCTAGAAAATATTCCCATATTACTCTTTTGTTTAAAATCTTTCTTTCCAATGAGGTAATGCCCATGAAAGCATTTCTGAATTTCTTGCATTTTGTCCATGAAGGTGACCCCTCCCCAAAGAAATCATGGAGGAACTAGTGACAAAGTGTGATTGTGCTCATTGTCTGAGTTAAATCAAATCATTTCTGACACAGTTCAAATCCTTAGGACCCTATTTGTGGCCAATTCAAACAAATAAACACTCAAATAAGAAAAGTAGGATGAAGTCCCGCTGTCATGCATTTCACTTAATAGTTGCTTTGCTGATGTATCCGAGAATAGTGTTTGAAAGGACAGTATGTATTTTTCCTGTGATGTCAAAATGTCAATTCAAAATCCATCTGTTTTAGCAGAAAAATAATACTTTGTCATAAATCTGAACTAACAGCCAGTATTCTAACTGGCACCCAGAGGAGATTGAGAAAATCCTCTATTGTCCTACCACAATATTAGTTATTATTTATAAGGACTTATGGGAAAAAAATAGTTGTCTGACATTCATATGGTTTTCTTGGGAGAAATATTCCACTTCTCCAACAGTGTTTAAAACATACCTAAGCAGCTAGAGGTATGGTTATTTACTTTGATATTGAATTATGTTTCTAAAGATTGTCATTTTAAAGAAAAGATGCTAAATATTGATAAGGTTTGGTTGGTTCCACAGCTATTATGCCAAGACAGAAGAGAAAACAAGGGGTAAAATGAAACTTTTCTCCTACTGTGCTGTAAATATATTTCACTCAAACCTGGTGTGAATGTCCTTTCAATCTATAGTCCTCTCAATTTTAAGTCTAGAAGCATATCAAAGCTGAGATTTCCAAATTAGTGCCAGTTTAGTACAATTTAAAGTTTCTCAATCTTGTATCAAAAAGTACAAGCTGAGCCTCTTATTTACCTATGGAAATTTATAGCTGTCTCATTGGTCTTTATTGCAAACATCTCCAAAAACTAACATGAGGTTTTTCTGGCTAATAGGAGGAAAAAGACCCCATCGAGGCCACTTGGTGATCTGGTAGAGACTAATATTTCAAAAACCACAAAACTTAATGAGCAAACCAAGACCAATTTGCTTTCAATAAATATTGTATGGTTCTAGCTATAACATGTTATCTCAGATGTGATAGAAGTATAACTAATAATTCTTTTTTAAATACTTTATTAGTACACATATGTAGTACATAATGTTTAGGTTCCTTGTGGGGAATTGGAACATATTAATAATACATCTTTTTTTTTGAGACAGGGCCTCACAATATAGTCCAAGCTGGCCTTGGACTCACTTTGTACCCCAGGCTGGCCTGAAACTTACTATGATCCTCTTAGCCTTAGCCTCCTGAGATCTGGGATTGTAGACATGCACCACCATGCCTGACCCTAAATAACACAGTTTAGTTCCTTTTTTATTCACTTTCTCTTCCCTCCACCCTCTACCCATATCTTGATTCTTTTCTTTTCTTTTTTATTTTTATATTTGTACATGATTCTGTTTCAATTTTTATATTTGGTACATGTAGTATATACAAAGAAAGCTGGAAATGGGTTAAAGACTTCCCAAATGCTTTACCCTATTTTGAGTATTTTAAGCCTTGGGCAAAACTTCTTCTCATCCTCCCTCAAAATATAATAAAACATCTTTTGATTATACTTAAGCATCTCTAGAAAGTTGGGTCTCATCAGATCTTCCACCTCCGTTTGTTAAATCAAAGTATCAAATTGTCACAGTCATTCATTCACTTGCTCCTTCCCCAAGTATGAATGGCACCTTGTATCAGGCTCGTGCTACGCCACTGAGGAAAACAGATGTCTAGACTACTGAAGTCTGCAGCCCAGGAACCTAGACTAGCATTAGGTACTTACCTTCACATGAGTTCAAATTCCATTTGGATAAGTGCTGTGAAGAAGCTGGAAAGGTGAAATGGGAAACATTTAAACTGCAACTTGATCCTGAGCTAGTTTAATGCTGGGAGAATGTTCCAGACAGAGAAACAGCAGTCACAAAGGCCTTGATTAGGAAAAAAAGAGTTCAAGTTGGAGAAACCAGTACAGCATATGACTGGAAACAGAGTAGAGAGACAAAATACCCTGGGCTGGAGAGGTAACAAAAAGCCAGATTGGGTCGGTCTGTTTGGCCACATTAAGGATTTGGTGGTTCATTCTGAGAATAAAGAAGAGTCTGAAAAGGGGAGTCACATGATTAGATTATCTTTGAGATTGATTCCTGCTCTAAAATATTGTGTGAATGCATTTGCTATGTTTAAATTTAAAGTAAGCAAGGATGTCGTTATCACTGACATTATATCATAGGCACAGAACTCAAGCTGATAAACTTTCCCTTTATTATTACATGGTGAAATATAATTTCGCTCATTAGCCTCAATTGCCAATAGTGGCAACACACTTTACTCTTTGGAATACTATGCAGATTAAATCACTTTTGCTTTAAGTCATGCTGTCAATTTCCATCACTTCTTGGGATTCTTCTGCCTCTCCCATTCCCATCTAGTTCCCCTTCCCTTTCCCCGATAGGGTTTGTGTCCTCACACTGGTGTGGCTGGGCACCTGAGCCAAGGCGCTTCCTTCTGCATGTCATATGCAGCCCATCTTCTCAGTCTTCTTTGCATGATGCTAACACTTTCTGATGATGTCTTCCTTCCTACTATGTCCCTGAACAGGCAGGAATCCACTCCTCATCTTGTCCCATGTTTCTTTATGGTTTTGTTTTTGTTATGCTCGTTTTGAAACACATGTTGCTATATAACCCAGGATGCCCTGAAATTTGTGTTCTTCCTGCATCAGCTTTCTGAGGACTGAGATGACAGGCCTGTGCAAGCTAGGTCAATTTGTGCGTGATCTCCTTCCTGATATGTAAGAGAACAGCAGTTTAAGAGAGCAGTGGTAGGCCTCACAGAAGAAGGATTCTCAGCCTGTGCTGTTCTTTCCCTGGATACGGATCTTCACAAAGAGTGCTGAGGTCTCACCAACCTACACTTCTGAGAAAGAGCACAGGCCCTTTCCACTCCTAATGTCTCCAAAACACACCCATGTTTTTATTTACCCCTCATTCAGAATCCCTCCTCACACACCTGATCCTCATTCCAGGAAGTGTCTAAGTTCTAGTCTGTTTCCTCTGATCTTCCACCCGCTGATCAAACCTGGCTCCCTCTGAGTGGGCATAGGGCTTTCATGTCATTGATCCAATCTTTCCCAGCCCATAGCTTATTGTGGAAACTGTGTTCTGAGTCCTCTAGGTTTTGCTCTTGATATTCAGAGCCCATCTTTTGGAATTCAAACAAAACAAAACAAACTGCTCTCAAATAAATTCTATCCATTCTGACTCAAAAGTGCTTTGACTTTGAGATATTGACTTGGCAATAGATTTTATAAAAGTCTACCTGGGAGCTCAAAAGCCAAGAATTTTATTCTTTCTTCCTTTTGGATTATTTTGTATGCTCTCTTCAATGGGGGCAATATGCCTCGGCCTCTCAAACTAGTTCTATTGGTAGGGAGGTTCCAGAATGCAAAGAAAAAAGAATCACTGCCTGTAAGAGATAAACAGCATCTGATAGTCTCTTAAAATTTTAGCAGTATACCTAATAACTGAGACACCAAGATAAAATCTTATTAGCAGGTCCAAGATTAAAAAAAAACTCCCTCCCATGATAATTTGTAAAGGAATAGATATTAATCACTTACACTTTTGTTTGCAGAGGGAGGCTTTCCTTCTAATACTCTTATCTTTTAAAATATACAACAAAATGCAGTCTCGCTATTGACATCGGTTAGCAAATATGGAAGACTCTTACTGAGAATAGTGAGTATTTTAAAAATATATATTTGCCCTTGCAGGGTCTTGAAAAGTAATTAGAATGTCTTTCCTCTTTCTGGAACTCACAGAAGCAAGATTCCAACAAAAATCAAGGCGTATGTTTTCTTACATTTAAGGGATTTCCATTTCAAACAAGCTTTATGTCAACAAGACTGGTTTTCTTTTCCCTTTCATCATTTTATAAACTTTAAGTTTTTTGGCAGTTTTATTACCAGAGGCATACACACATGCCACCACACACACACACACACACACACACAGATATATACCACTTACAAGAGGAACTATGAGGTGCTGGAATGTGGCACAGAGGCATCAACAGAGAGCTTGTTGGAAATGCGGAATCATAGGTTCCTCGCAGACCTAAACAATCAAGATGCTGCATTTTAATAGAATGACTCATCAGTGGGTTGCACAAACTTTGAGAGAAATTAGTTCAAAGTATTTCTCTGGTTTCTTTTTTACCAGAAAAGATAGAGGTATCTCATAAGTACTTAATTTTTTAATGTATTATTAACAGATAATTTTAATAAAATGGAATTTTAGTGTCATTTGTGTACCATTCAATACTGAACTATTTAGTTATCTAACAAGCTGCAGCATTCAATGGCTAGAGTCAAGTGTAGCATATCAGTGAGACCACATGATCTGTTCTTACCCTAATCTTCCAAGCTAGCATAGATTATATCAAGTCCAGAGACCAGAGAGAGCTAGACTTGGTGGAATTGGATTATCCATTAATGCTCACTATTTTGCTATGTAAGTCATCCTGCTGTGACTGAAATAAACTTATCTATAAATGTTTTCCATGTGTGTGTGTGTGTGTGTGCACCTTCATGTGCATATGCCTGCAGTTGTAAAGTTACCACAACACTTGAGTACAAAACTGTAAAATAAAAAGCATTAAAGAAATTTCAATTTTCAAGGCTTTTGACATGTTCCTTGAAGTTACTTATACATTAATTAAAGTCAGGTTTATTAATATGATATCTTTGAAGATAGTCATATTTTCAGTAGCTCCATGCATGTGAAAGCATGCATACAGGTTTGGCAGTAGTCACTATAAAGTCTTGTTGTTAGGATTTTCCATCATTTTTCCTCTATGCGCCAATGCCTACCCAGGTCTCCAGAACCAAAGTGAGGCTCAGCATTAAATAATCATTCAGTAATGTCTAGTGCCAGAAATGGTCTTGGCCTAGTGGATGTTTATAAATGTTTATTGATGATGATGTCTTATAAGGCTGTCACTATTTGCCATGAATTACCCACATTGCCTTTTAGAGTTACATACCTTCTCTGAATAACACTGAACTTCATTTTAATTCTTCAATCCTATAATAGCTTTCTTTCTAAGTTCCACAAACTGCTCTGAAATACCAAACTTTGAAGGCTTCATGTACCATTTCTCTTACAGATTTCTGTCTACGGAAGTGATATAATATTGATGAGTTATGAATACTGAACCACAAAATCCATTTTAAATTCCTTCTCAAGCGGGGGTAGTGACTTTTTCCAAGCCATCTGTAATCTAGCTATTTGCTCCTGAGGCCAGTGGCACATAATGGTGAGGCAGCTGGTTGGGTTGAAAATATAATAGGGAGAAGTTTTGCCACTATGACTATCCCTTTCTTGAAACTTACTGATCTAGAAAAAAATTGCAGCAATATCTGCTGAATACTGATGATGTAGTATGTATCAAGTACCATGCTAAGTTCTTTTCACTTATTATCTCACTTAATCTTTCAAATCTTCTGAGGTGTTATGGTCACAATTGTTCACATTTCATAGATGAAGAAACTAGGAATTAAAGTCAACTAGCTAGTAAACACTGTAACCTGAATTCAAAACCTAGCTGTCTTGCTCCCTAATGTGCTTTAGGTAGTTCATTACTGTATTTGCTTGATAGAGTTATCTGACCTTGAATTTCCCAAACTTAAATAATACTATTCAGTTGATCACCATACAATCAACTTTTATATCCATAAAGTAGAAACCTACAAATACATACATAGTCATAGAGGCTGCAAAGTAGAGCTATTTCTGAAGCATAATTGCTACAAAGTAACACATACCTTGCACAAAATATAAAATGCTATAAAATGAGAATTATCATGCCATTCTTTTGGATATCAATGAAAATGAAAAAATACATATGAAAGTAAGAATCTGTATTCTCCAAAAAGATCGTACTCATATTTTGCATTCCAATTTAGAACTATATGTATGGATTGCCAATGTTAAAAACACAAAAACAAATGGTTTCTTAGGATTTTTCCCTAAGAAAATCCTTGGGACCTAGTTAATTCAAAAGTCCATTTTACGATTTGTTCATTCCAGGTGCATAGAAATCATTATGGAATGGAAAGCTTATTAGCTATAATCAAAAAGGTCCTTTTGGAATTATTTTCCTTAGGTTACTTCCATGGGAAATCATTTGTAGGTTTCTTCAGGGCAATGATTATCAACCAAGTGCTCAGGCTCATCTTCAAATGTTCTGGACCAAATTTACTCTAATAATGATAACTGCTCTTTCCGTATCCTGATCTTTTTAACTGCTGCACATCTTTTCATCTATTTCCATTTCCCTTAGGTAGAGTGCAGGCTAAGAAATCATCAGACCCATTTTTCAATGCTATATTATCATCAGAAACAATTTTGGTAATCATATTATTAGTGTGCATAACCCCTTCCTTCAGAACTCTGCTAAAAAGTCACCTAAATGTCCTGCTCTTGCGTGCATGCTCTATTTATATCTGCAAATGTCAAAAATTCTAAGTGAAGCATATGAGCCTAGCTTGATAAAGGGATATGGCTCTCTTTTGTAGCAAGTCAAAATAATTAATAAAAGCCTAGCACCTGCTTAAAATCAATCTTTAGGATTCCTTTAAGATTCTTTAGTTAATTTAGATGACACACATTTGTATCCTAGTTCAGGAATAGTTTTTTAATGCTTGCTTGTTTGGGAAAGAATATTAGATTTATTACCTTTGCTAATGAACACTTAGATAAAAGTGGTATTCTCAAGATAAGTATTCTCATAAGGTGAACTCTGATTACCATATGTTAATTTTCACTTTAGCTCAGAATTATATAAAGAATGAACTTGGTGGCTTTTACATATAGAAAATGAGACCCCTCCAAAGTACACTCTGCAATAATTCTCAAGTGTCCTCTGTCACTTTTATAATGTCACCTATCAGTAGAACTAGAATTCATTATTTGGTTAGAAATTTCAGAGCTTTAAAGCAGCAATGGATGAGCTGAAAATGCATAGCATTCAAGTGCCAGTTTTTAAAAATATGTTTCTTAGCGCTACATAAATGGGATTGAGTACACTACCTTTAGAATTTCCCTTAAATTGATGACAATATCCATTTCCACATTCTTACACTTACTTGCTTTTTGCACTGCAGAATTTAACAGTCTCAAATGCAACAGAGACCACAATTCTTTGATAACTTCATGGCACAGAATCATCATGGTCAGCATTTTCAATGTTTAAGATAGTGTCACAAACGCTCAGTACCAAACAATGCCTCCTAAAGCAGAGAATTCACACTCTTAGAAATATTGGATAGATGGATATACCAAGGAGTCAATATAACCAGAAGTTTAAGAAAAAATGATTTAATCACATAATTAGCTGGAATATAGAAGGGGAAAATCAAGTAACTTGAACTCTAGAATTATGGGTATCTTGAACATCGTATATTGTAAAAAATTATCCAAGACACTTGATATCTCAATGGACCTCCAAAATACCTAAAAGTGCCACATTGGCTGTAATGGAGAAATGGCACCTTTACATGATTAATTAGTCTGTTAACATTTAACAATATTTTTATCCTGTGTATCTTTTTAAAAGAACCTCTTCAAATGGTTAATTTTTAGTGGGAGATGATGAAAACTAGCCATAAGTATCTTAATGCTCTTATTGTAATATACCATACACACTGGAAAATTCATGAAAGTAAAAAGTACAATGAATTATCACAAGGGAAACAGAAGAATACAAGAAATCACATATCTTACACATTCCTCATCCAATGTGCCTTCCCAGTGTCTGTTCCTTTCCAATGACCTTATTTCTGAAGAATATCACCAAAGCTACTGAAGAACAATGCCTCTTGTCAAAAGCCAGGTGATGGAGCCATTTTGAAATGTATTCAGCCAGCCCACTCAAGTTTTCAGATCATGAAAACTCTGTCTAGCATTGAAATAGAAACTTCATAGGACACTTTGAGCCATAACCACTGAAATAACTCTCTCCAGAACTCATCATTCATGAACACCATAAGAAAATAAAAGTTTATTATTGTTTAAAACAAATTAATTTAAAACAAGATAATTTGTTTTGCAACATTATAATTAATACAAAAGGTAACCACATAAGACTGTTGTTAATACCATACTCTAATATCTTTTAATCTTAGAGTGTTGGAGTTATTATTATCATATATTTAACTTATTTTACTTAATCTTATATTTATTATATTCATTCATGTTAATACATATAGCTGTGATTTTCATACAATATTTAGATCCACAAATTTGTCACAATTAATTAAACATTTTCATTGTTGGCGTTTTACCTCTTTTCATTTTTTCATAATTGTGGGGTTTCTATTAACATTCTTGCACATGTTTTGGTGAATATGCAAGAATATTTTGTTGAATATGTATTTAATATTATAGCGCGGGTCATGTGGTTTACAAATGCTCAAAATTCTTAATACCAAATATTTCTCCAATTTCTTGGAAAATTTTTGCATTTCTATTAGTATTATTTGGAATTATTATCGTTCTATGTGCTTCAGATTAATTGGTATCATCAGGTACAGATATTTCATCACTTTTTCCAGCTTACACTTGGTATTATTACCATTCAGACTGTAAAAATATGTCAGAAATTAATATATCAAATATATCTGAAAAAGCACTTGAAACAAGGCCTTATAAAGAATTCCTAAAAATAAATGCAAGAATGTGTTGTCTGTGTCCTGCTCTTTTGTTCTTATAAGAACAGTAATTATATTATTTTAGAGCCCACACATATAACCTCATTTTACCTTGATTAGCTATTAGTGGCTCTTTCTCTAAACACATCTGCATTCTAAGTACTGCAACTTTGAATTGTGGGGGGAATAATTAGCTACTAACATAATAGATGTTAGAATAGTAACTATTTCACGACATGTGGGGAGAGGAATAAGAGCTCCTCCATAGGACCAGAAATGTTCCCTGTCATGATTCCGGTAGAGTTTATATAGCAATGAACACACACACACACACACACACACACACGAGCCATATACTTCATACTAGCATACTGCATTTCACATCATGTAGATGTTACCCAATAAACTAAATTAAATATATCTTCAGTATCACAATGGAAACCATTTCTGAGTTTACAGTTGCAGTGGCTTGAGAGTCTAGGTTTAATAATCCTTCTAAAGTTCTTTACTGATTTTAATAATATCAGATACAACAAATATCTATGGAAAATTGAGTATGTGCTACAAATTGGGTTGCAAATATAAAAAGAAACTTTAATAACTCAATATTTAACCAGAGATATTTGGAATAAATCTAGAAAAACTTCATTTCTATTTGTACATTTATATACTTTCTAACTTCACTTCTTGAAAACAGGAAAAAAAATCATAAATGCTTATCAGATGAAAAACACAGTTGATTTTTAAAATACATTTGTAATTATTCCAAAATATTCTATTCTCAAAGTAGGAAGAAAGACAAATAGCACATGAATTTTTATAAAATATATATCTGTTTATGTAATATAATAATTTAATACAAGGAAAGTTAAAAAATATATTTCAGGTTAAAATACTTTATACTTTGTGTAATTGATAGTATCCACACAAAAAATATCATTAGATTACATCAAAGAACTAGAAAAACATTCCTAAAATTCATTCAGAACCAGAAGAAATCTAAAATACCAAAAATAAAATATATCATTGGCAACAAAGGCCAGGCAGGGAGCATCATCCCTGACTTAAAATTATGCTTCAAAGCTATAGTGGTAAAAGCACCATGGTACTGGCAAAAAAAAAAAAAAAAAATGGACCCAAAGACTAATTGAGTAGATTAATAGATGAAGAACTCCAAACACACTCAGCTTCCTTATCTCTGACAAAGAGGCCAAGGACATTCACAGGAAGAAAGCCTCTTTAAGAAATGGTGCTGGAAAAACTGACTTTCCATATGCCAAAGACTAAAACTAGATCTGTGTCCTGTCACTATACACTACACCAAAATCAAAATAAAACATACATCTACATATTAAAACAGAAACACTAAATCTGCTGGAAAATAGAATAAGTAGAATTCTTGAAGACATAGGTGTAGGTAAAGATTTCTTGAACAAAATCCTGACCACATGAGAAATAGTGCAAAGAATCAACAACTGGGATCTTATCCCATTGAAAAGCCTTTGCACAGCAACAGAAATTAGCAATAGAGTGAAAAGACAATGCACAGAGGGAGAAACATTTTAGACAGTTGTCCCTCAGACAAAGGACTAATATCTAGAATTTAAAACATCATATCACAGTGTTATGTGCCCATTCATATTTATAGCAGCACAGTTTGTAATATCTAAATCTTGGAAACAACTCAAATGCCCATCACTGGAGAAATGAATTAAAAAAAAATAGTTTTTTAAGAACATAGTTCAGCCATAATGAAGGTTAAACTTGAGATATTTCTAGGTAAATGGTTGCATTTTGAGATCATATTCTTTTTTTATTTTATTTAAAGAGAAAAAAAAAGCAAAACAGAAAAAGGGGTAGAAACAATACAGAATTTCAGAAAAAAAAAGCAGTAAGAAATCACTAGTTGATAAATCACATATTGTCTTCTTGGACATAGTTGTTAAAGTTACAAAATTAAAGCATACAAAGTGGACATTCAAACAGTGAGACTGCAAAGAAGTTCAATGATCCCGTAACAACTTAGCAACATGGTTATCAATCCTACACACTTAAACATACATGCAGCCATATCCTCTAGAGCACTTTCTTCTTTTTACTGTTTAAGTCCATTATCTGCTTAGTTATATCCTGTTTCAGATTGCTCAGTACCTTACTGACTTGTTTTGTTGTTGTTATATACTTTTAATCACCTTATATAATTCTGTTGCCTTGTTTTTGAGTTTCTCCTCATCCATGATCCATGGATCAGCTTTGGTGGAGTTGGGAGATTTTTGGAGGTATTTTGTTACTTTCTTATCTACCTTTTTTTTGAAGGTAGCAAAATACAGCAGAACAAGACAGAATAAATCCATGCAACCGCACTGCAATAAAGCTACCACAGAACCTCAGAGCAGGTCACCAGGACATGAGCAATGGGCTCAATAGTACAGCCCATTTTGCTCATATTAGCTGTTCTTTCAATCAGGTAGAGGAAAATGGAAGGGAATATCAAACTTTTAAAAACAGAATATTGAATAAAGCAGTACCATTAGTCAAAACTGAACAAAACAGAGATAAAAATATTTGCCTTCAAAGACATGGTAGAAGGAAATCCCCCTTACTTGATGTATACATTCATCCTCCAAAAAATACTCAGACCTCCAGTGCCTACTTGCTAAGGTGGGGGGGTGGGGGGATGGATCAATGTCTGATTCTTAGCCCATGCACTGGCAGGTCACCAGCTGCTTACCAGGGCGGCCAGTAGGCCACCTGTTCTCCAGCGCCCAAAGTTCCAACATGATGCAGAGCTCAGGAATCACTGATAGTTCTCACCCTGGTGTGCCAGTGGCTTGCCAGGCCTCCAGCTGCTTACCAGGGCAGCCAGTAGGCCACCTGTTCTCCAGCGCCCAAAGTTCCAACATGATGCAGAGTTCCAAGATCATATTCTTAAGTGAAATAAATTGGACACATGTGTAAAATCACATCATGTCACTGTTGTGAGACACTGAATGTGCAAATAAGGACCAAAGTGCATAAAAGGTATGATGAAATAGGAAGAAATTGTTCAAAAGAAAGGGAAACTAGAGAAGGGAAAGGGAAGGAAGGGAAAAGAAAAAAATCCATACTCTTAGGTGAAATAAATTGGACATACATCCTTAAATATAACACTTTTCCTCTGGTATGAGAAACTGAAAGGGCAAATAAGTACCAAAATGTATAATAGATACTGGGAAACAGGAAGAGGACAGTCAAAGGAGAAGGAGAACAAAGGATGGGGAAAAGGAAAAGGAAGGAAGGGGAAATAGGGAATAGAAGGGAAAAATAGAAACAAAGCTTTATAAATAAGGAGGGAATAAAGGTTGAAGGGAGGAGAGAGGTTTGTGAAAAAAGAAGAATTAAGGTATATGACATTTATGTACAAAGTCCTTCTGATGAATGTGATGAATGTGATCTAAAATGTACCAAAACTTAATCAAAAATTTTAAAAACAAAACAACAACCAAAAAAAAAATTCCCAAATGTGGTTGGAGTTGCTTATTCTTTATCAATATAAACAAATGTGGCCCAGTAAGGCATTGACAAATTATAACACAATAGATACATAATGAACAGTAAAGCTTATTATTTTCCACATATATGTTCCATTTTGAAGGCAGACCACAAGCCTCTGAATCTTACTTGCAATAAATGTCATGGCAAATAGAAGCTGCAGAAAAAAAGTACAAAATGCATAAGCCCATTGCTTCTCATAGAGATATCCAAAAATACCATGCTAATATGACTGTCATCTCTTAAGATTTCAGGATCCACAAACTAGACAAACTATTTCAGTAAATATTACTTCACTAAAATAAAGAAAATCATATCTATCTCTTATAGGACAGAGTTAACCCCTACAAATAATTTTGCAAGTAAATAATGTGCTATTTTCATTTATTTATTAACATTTTATGCATCCAACATGGCAAAAACAGCCAAAGGCAGTCCCTTCATGTCCTCTCAAGGAAACATACATGCACACACACACACACAAACACACACACACACACATACACTCATGCCCACAGACAAAAGGAAAGGATAAAGAAAACAAAAGCAAAAATGAATATAAATGTTCAGAATAGGTAACAATTCTTTTAGTTATAATTCTCCTTTCAGCAAAATAAATATTAGAAAATAATTTTCCAGCACTGCTCTACCGTATTCTAGCTATATTGAATTTAGGTAAAACCTGCAATTAGAAGTATTTGTCCAACATTTACTAACTGAAAATTCACTGGATACCAACTGAGGTAGCATAGAATAAAAAAAGATGGGCAGAAACGAGACAAGGAAACTACAGTTCTAAGTCATGCTCAATGCTACCCAAAGTTATCGGCACCTGTAACCCATATCACTACTCCCTAGATTGACACCAGACATTTCAGAAACTCTTCACAGCCTGGCGCCTTCTCATCCACTGGTTTACTATCTGGTCAGAAAACTTACAAACCAGACTGGTTGACCTGAAACTTCCTCAAGAACAAGAAATAAGCTAAGATATGGGGAGATTTTATCAAAGGGACCTAGAGGTGGGATCTGGAGGCAGCACCTGCAGACGGCCAACCACTAATTAAAACAGGCTTTAACACATGAGCCTTTGGAGTAAATTCTACATCCAAACTCCAAGAGGGTGCAGAAAAACAAGAGAGGAGGCTGTTTTACATGGGAGGTGTCAGCAGTGTTTTCTCTGAGAATACAAAGTTGGAGTTGAGACTTGAAAACAGAAATAAGGAATTAACACAGCAATGACAAAACTTTAGGGAAGAACATTTCATTGTGAGCAGAGCAAGGGAAGAGGCTCAAGAAAGCAAATTGCTTGTTATCTTTAAGGAACTGCCAGAGAAGCGATATGACTGTGCAGAAATTATCAGTCAGAAAACAGCGAAGACCATAAGATGTTCAAGAGACAGATTATGACGAATGGAACGCTTCTCAGACAAGGACGTCAGAGTTTATGTCTCAGTGTGATTGAAGGCCACCAGGGATTCTGATGGACTCAAATGAGTATTTTTAAACATCACTGTGTGGTGAGTGGAGCTGACTAAGGCAAGTGAGTGTTGAAGCTTGAAGAAGCATCAGGTATTTACAGAAATGTGTTGGTGGCTTACTAGAGCAGAAGCAGAGCAGGAGGGGAGAGAGTGTATGTGATGAATAAGAGCTCAGCAAATTTGAAGTTCAGGAAAAGGGGAAGATCCATGAATAATCTCAGAGTATTCATTTAGGAACTGGGTGAGTTTTTACCTAGATGTGAAAGAGTAGAAGGGAAAAAATAGTGGACAGAAGATGGAAATCAAGAGTGTGATTTGAGATGTGCAAATTTGTAAAGGCAAATTCTACATCAAAGTGGGGTGTCTCGACTAGGGATCTGGATACACAAAGAAATGGAGCTAAAAAGAATGTCCCAAACTGGAAATTACATAGCTAAATTTAATATATAAATGACAGTGTTCCATAACATTTTAAAATCCAGAACCATAGATGAGGCATCTAGACTCCTTTCAATGAATCATGTCTCTCTCATTTTAGGCTATGCAACTGGAGTAGCTATTAAATGAAAACTGAAATTATTTGGCTTAAGCTTATCGTAAATTCCATCCTCTACTTGCCTAAAAATTGTTTTTTCAAGGATGGGTCAAATTCAGATGCTTACTGTAATAAATGGTGAACAACTTGATCTCCTGAAAAAAACTCCCAGAAAATACTTTTAGAAAAAAAGTTTGACTTTGGATGAAGCTGAGACTTTCCATTCCTATAAAAATAGAAAGAAGTTAGCTACTTAGATAGTCATTGGTCTACTACTACCTAAAGTCAGCATATTGCTGAACATTTTATTTAAGAAAACTAATAAGCATCCTAATTCCAGCGATATTTTGGTTGTTTTCTAGACTTTAAGAAGGTTCCAAGAAAGAACATCAAAAGCAAAAAGAAAGAGAGGTACACACACAGAAAGTGGGGGAAGGAATTACTCAGCCTGAGTAATGGTTACAGCTTGTTTGTAGATGTCTCCCCAAAGACTTCTGTGTTTCTAAGGGGGTTGTTATGGAGCTGGCTGCATCTGGGGCAGGTGGTACTAGCATTAAAAGTGTGTGGTACTAAGTTCATCCACTAATTAGAAGTATTGGTTGGTGTCACCAACCAGTACTCTTATAGCCTTCATGGAATATAAAGGGAGACAGAAGGGAAGACATATTTGCTGCTGCTGCTGCTGCTGCTGCTGCTGGCTGCTTCATTGCAGTCCTGTCTTCTGCCTGCCATGCCATGAACCGTTGTTCCTTTTCTGTAGCACCATTCTGCCATCTCACCCTGACTTGGAGCTGGCCAGCTATGAACTGAAATCTCTACAAACTGTGAGCAAAATAAACCTTTTTTCCTTTAATTTGTGACATTGTGTATTTTGTCTCAGCAATAAGAAAAGTAACTAAAATAGTAAGACTCGAGAAAAAATGAGCCAGAGAAACATATGTTTTCTTCCCTAAAAGAGTTGTTCCACACACACACACACACAAAAGAGTTGTTCCAGACATTTCTCACATAACTTATGAAAATTTGGTTAGAGTACAAAAATTGCTTATGACAACTGCCAGGACGGAGCTTACATCTCTCCAGTTTACCCAGGGAACTCCAGGGCAATGAAAGTTGGGTGTCTGATCAATGTTAACTCACTGTTACCAGCTCCCACATCATTAGAACTGTCATAGTCTACTTCCGAAATTCGATTCCTCAAGGTATTCTGAAAAGTGTCAAGGAACCCTAACATTTCTGTGAACCCAACAGTGTATGTTACAGATGACTTATTAGCATTTTACCTAGAAACCTCAAGAGATAAGACACCACATTTTGCTGCGTTTTTCTTTTAGGCACTATACTCAACTGTTATTTTTAATAAACTAATAACAATACTAATTAGAACAGTTTTTTCTCAATCTACTTTCAATGAAAACATAAGAATGATAATACACTAGTGCCAGAGCTTTCAAAAAGGCATTCTGAAAATTAATGAAGCCATTTCAATTAACATGGAATTAATTCTGCTTTGAGGGAATGAGTAAATTGCAAGGTTCTTTTCTCCCAGACTGTCTTTGCTATTCACCTGGACTTTGTCTTAGTGTTTGGCAGACGCAGGGAAAATAATTGAAGATTATGTTTATCCTTTCTGTTGACATCTGGAAAAAACCCCAGGCAAAAGTCAGCAGCCGTTAATTCAAATAAGTGTAGTCCCTTTGACAATGCAATTGAACACCTCTCTTTTTTAAAGATGTAAAGTCTCTTTCTAATCCATCATATTTTTACATCTAAGCTTTGCTACATGACTTACATGTTGGGAACCTGTCCAAATAACATTCCAAATACTGATTGTGTCTCCAATAATGGTATAGTTAAAAAACAATAATATGTTTAGTAGCCCAATTTTGGGCAACCACACATTCCAGAAACACCTGCCAACAAACTCCATAGATGCCGTGCTTTCCAACATTGCACATTGTAAATATTCAAATGTTATTAGTCATTAAAATTTCCTAATTGATATTTGTTATTTAAATGAACTTCAAAGCTCTGCATCTTTCCAACCTTAAAGAACATGTAATCTGGTTTACATAAGATTAGAATCTAATGCAAGTATTTTCCTTATTTATTTATTTGTTAGTTTTGCCAAGCAATGTTCATTTAGATCTTTGACCAACAACAGTCTTTTAGGACAAAATGATTTGGCCATCAAGGATGGCAGAAACAAATTTAGAGTGCTTTTAACAAAGTTCTTGCTTCTCAGCTGGCTGCCGAGTGATACAGCACAGCACTCACAGCACAGTAGTTCAATAATAATAATAATACATTAAAAAGGAAGAGAGAACAAAATGAAATGTAAAATAATTACCACTGCATTCACTTAATTCGATCTGAGTAGTTACATTTTCCTAGAGCTGTTGAAAACACTATTTTAAACCATAATCCTTTGTCCTGGGATCTGATGTGGTAAGTAGAAATACCATAGTTCAGTCTTTTCAAACACATGATCAAACACAAATTGCTTGTTGATACAGATACTACTGCAAAATTTGATCATCTGTGATCATCCTAATGTTTCAATATACAGCAATTAGCCACATCTTCTCAGCACATTGGTAGAGTCTCTAATGACATAATTAAGCATGCATTGCTCAAAATTTCAGCAAAACCCCAGATTCGTAATACCCTATCCGACAAAATAATGTTTCCTGTATCACTCTCACTAAATCCCACATCGCTTTTGAGAAGGTTATCCACAGCTCTCTAAGAATGTGGCATTGACTTTTCTACTGAAAATATTCATTAATCACATATCATATTTTCAAATTAGCATTTAATTCTAATTATTAAATTTTTAAAGCTCCTCCTAAAATATTCTAACTTACACAGACAAGTGACTACATATATTTTAACTTTACTGTTGTTTTCATTTTGAAGTAGATTTTTTTAAAGCATTTGTAACTAAGTCATCTATTTTATCACATCAAATTCAACTTCTTTCCAAAAGCAGAGAAGAAAATGACTTGGAGGGTAAAAATGGCACCATTTTATGGTCATGATTTCACAATGATTTTGTTGAATGTATAGAGTCAGTGACCTTTATTGTTAGGAGTCCTCTGGATACCTAAAGGAGTCCTCATCTCCTGACAGGCACAGTCATGATTGTGATTTAACTCTTTGCCATGTTCTTGTTACTGCTGAAGGTACTGCATTTAGATCCAAGGGAAAAGATAAAGGAAATGGAATCTGAATGGAAAAAAATTCTAGAACTCGAACATAATCCTTCACTTATGCAGTTCACATGAACGAACCTTATTATCTGTATTAGTTTAAAAGGAAATTCCTCTTTGCAAGGAAAAACTTTGATTTCAGGTTCCTGTAGATATTTACTGAAGCAATGAAAAACATTTTATAAGAAGAAATTGTTATGAAAATGTGTATGTAAAATGCCTTGATGTTACAACACTGCAGATCATTTAACAAGTTAGCCTGACTTCTTTTGATTTAGCCCCTTCCAAAATGTTGACATTATGTCTTATGCTATATTTAAAATATCATAATACCCATTTTAAAATCATATATATATATATATATATATATTCCCCCAAGTTTATTATTTTTCTAGAGGATTTGGACGACAAAGCTGTAGATTTGCACTTAGATTTGAGAGATTTAGAGGATGTTGTGTTCATTTCCCAGGTGGCAGTGCCATGCACTGAACAGGACAAGGAATCAAAATCTGTTTTCAAATCTGACTCAGGTGCTGGCCAGCTCTGCTGATATCTGAAGACTCTTCCTCTTTATCAGGTAAAATTAAAATAACTACGTAGTTTAACACTTTGCTATATTTAAATTGGACCAATGCTCTTAAGGAAAAAGTATACACACACACACACAAATATGGTAAACAGGTGAATTTATGCTTCTGACTACGTCTTACACCTTCTGTCTTCATAAAAAAAATCTAAGACTTCTTAAAACATTTACAAACATAAAATCAGATGGCACTTTTTTTTTTTGACTAATTCTGCCTAAGTGTAAATCTAACTTCTGGCCATTGTTTTATGTTGATCTTTGGAAAATGACTTACCTTTTCTGTGCTTTCACGTTTATATATGAAAAAAACCTATCTCCTTTCTAAATTATTTTGGTAATGAGAATTGTTAGTATACATGAAAGAACTTACAGTAGCATCCGGGTTATAGTCAAGACTGCAGTATATTGAGATTTTAGGTGTGAATATCATTATACTAACACATAAGGAACAAGTTACCTTCCTAAAATTTAAACCTAAGCTTATCAGGCATTTGAGATGAGAATTTTAAAATAAAAAATTTTAAAAAGATATTATGCCTGCACTTAATGAAAAGAAACCAGTAAGCAAAGCTGAATTTATTATTTTTGTTTGGCCTAAATCTACAAATGACCTAAAATTAATTAAATTGTATCACCTCAAGCTTTCCTTATATTTGACTTCTAAAAAATTGTGCCCTATGTTCTCTCACAAAATAAGAAAGAAAATAAATTGCTAAAAAGCTTAATCATGATTGCCTAAGTGGATTCTATGTATGAGCAGGATTAACAAAGGAGGACCAACGACCAAAACACCCTAGGCTTAGAACTACAAGAGTTAGAGTTGAAAATCCACTGGTTTTATTTGTAAAGAACTGCTTTTTAAGCATGTACAAAAGCTTACTGCAAGAGTGCTTTGCTGGAAGCGCAAAACTGAGCTATACTTTTAGGAGAATAAATACAAAAATCTGATATTCAAGTATAAACGTGGGGATTAGGTTATAGTTTACCCTGAGGTAAGGTGGCTTTAAACAAGCATCAATTTTTAAAGTTAAAATATGAACTCATAAAAAGCATATTTGGACATTTCAAATTTTTAATTCAGAAGCGTACCTTTCAGTTTTACTTCTTTATTCTTTTAAAATATTTAGCTATTTGGTTGATTTTATGAGGCAAGAATTTATTAACCCATTCATTGTTTTCTTAGTTATATAAACCATATGTTTTTTTCCTTAGAAAATAAAAAATATTAAACACATTTAAATAAAAGACAACTGTAGCTGGGCATGGTGGCTCCTGCCTATAATTTGAGCACTAAGGAGGCTGAGGCAGGAGGCTTACCATGTGTTTGAGGGCAATCTGGGCTACACAGTGAATTCAAAGCCAGCCTCGACTATGCAGTGAGACTCTGTGTCAAAAAAAAATAGCTGTTTACTTTTCTTAATAATTTTATTTATATTTGTCAATATCATGTACCATTCAGTACCAAGAAATTGTATATCTGCATACTTCTATTGCTGGCCAATTTGCCTCACAGAGATATATCACATATTGAAAATTCCACCTAACATTGTGGAGTGAGTATCCTAAAAGATAACATGACAGATGTATAACAACAGTTTTTGCAACAGGAACAGAGAAAGATTGTCAAACTTCTGAAATCACAAGTATTATTCATAATAGGAAAAAACAAAGAAAATACTAAATTTCTATGAACTGATGAATGAACAAACAAAAACATAATCATAAAAAGAAGTACAGACACATGCTACAACTTTGGGGAACCCTAAAAACATGCTAGATAAAATGAGTCAGTTACAAAGATCACACATTGATTTATGAAATGCCCCAAATAAGCAAATCTAAAGAGACAGAAAATAGTACCTGGGGACTGACTGGCTTGATACGGAGAACCGCTGTACAGTAGGGAGAGATCACTAACAGGAACAGAGTTGCTTCTGAAAAATGTTCTAAAAGGGTTTCAGAGATGGTTCCTCAAGTCTGAATATACTGGATGCAACAGATTATACAGTCTAAAGTGGTGAATTCTGTATGTGGATTATATCTCAATGAAGCTGTTTTATGTGTATTTATTTATTTATTCAGCGCTAAGGATAGAACTCCAGACCTTGCACACTGTAGCTAAGCACGCTAACCCTGGGCTGTGCCCCCAGCCCAAAAGACTTCTTTCAAAACCGTAGAAATTTGAAAAGTAAAACTAAAACTAATAGCCTATGTGAGTGAAATGTCTGCTGTATTTTCAGCCTGCCTTATGTCCATTCGGAGAACATTCTTTCAGCTTGAACTTTCCTAACCAAATCTTCGAAGTTCATTATCATCTAGTCTCTGCCGATATGATCCAAAGAGAGGATGGAGCTTTCTCACTCCTTCATAGCCACAAGGCAGCAACTAAAAGCCAAAAAGTCCCTCCCACTGCTCTCTCTCAATTGACTTTGCCCAATGGATTGGTGTTTCTTGACTGCTTTTTATGAAGCAGGCTTGTGTATATTAGAAATATTCTCTGAAAGTCTCTTTTCCAAGGTATGTGTTACTTTTTTTCAGTGTACATGTTATCTTACTGCTTGATCACATTTTTTAAAAGTGGAATAGAATCACTCTATATGTAGCTGTTCGGTCTTGCACAATTACAAATACAGTTTTTTTTAAAAAAGGATAAATTTAAAATCTTTAATATCTACATATTTATTGAAGGATACCAGAAATTATCTAAATTATGTTCAGTAAACCCTGTATTTACTGCAGAGAATCAGTTGATTCGTTTTTCAAAGCCACATGTCTTTGCATAACTATGAAGCAAGTTTCAAAAATTACATTTTTGCTCTGTGAGTTGCTTTTCCTCTTAAATGAGATTGAATTAAGGATGAAATCCTCTCTTCTCAGTCTTTTGGTGAAACATAAACTACTACTACAGAAAATATATGTTTAAAGTCTACAAAATACAAACTATATTTAATAATTTCCATGCTCTTCATATCAGTCTTGTCCTTTAAAAGTCACACGGAATAAAACAGATCCATATATTTCTGTAGAAACACAACCAGCATCACCAGAGACAAAAGGACAATCTTCTTGGAGTACTACCTCTCATTTAAATGAAATTCAGTTTTCCAAAGAACTCAGAAATTCTAGCAGAAAAAATAACTTCTTAATTTAATACTAAATCTTTTCTTAAAGAAAGATGTTTTTGGCTTAAAATCTCCCTGGACATTTCATAAGTAGTTCCTACTATTGTAAGAGTCTGATACAAAATAGCAAATACAGTTAAACTACCACACATAATTCAACACAACTCATTTTCTATAGTCCATATGTTTTCATACAAATACTTTTAAGTAAAAGATCCCTTACCTACTTTAATTATTCCAAAGAAATTTTGGTTAGACAAAACAAAGTAGTACAAAGGGTATGTATTACATTGATTAATGAGTTAAACTCTGATATAATATATACTTAAATTCATGACCCATAACTTATCAATGGTGAGACACTGGTCAAGTTATACAACTTCTTTCTGCTAGATTTCCTTATCTAAGGAAGAATATGAGTAATTGTACCACACAAAATGTTGCAGTTTAAAAGAGATAATGCTCATAAAGAGTTTACTAGAGTATTGCTTCATAGTTAAGCGTTCTACAAATGTGTATAGCAGAAAACTCATACAATAACATTGCTATTTTACATTTTTAATTTTTTATTTTAACTTCTTTCTCATGCTTCAAAAATGAAAATGTATTATTTAATAATCTCAGTGTTAATATTTTAGCAAAAACTAGCTGGAATTTTTAGACAACATACTTATCTCTAAATTTTAGTGCCATCATAGAAAAGGACAACAAACTTGACCTATAATACATCTCCTATGCCATGGGGTATTATTTGCATCTATTTAACTCTCCTAAAGATAGAAGGAACGATGATTACACAGACACTCTCGGTCAGCTAGAATAGCAAATACCCTGTAGTGCATTTGGTCATAGAAGTGAAGCCATGCTGCCCTACCACTGAGCTGACGTTAATCGGCACCTAGAACATGTGCTTAGCAGATTTGAGCAGGTATTAGCAGTTGGAAGGTACAGCAGTTTCTCAGAAGATAGTAAGGTCCTCTTTGTCACAGTCAAGTTAAGAGGTCCAGCTCAGCATGTGTAGGAGAAGACAGAAGGGAGACTGCCAAGGTTCTAAACTTAATTTAGGGGGACTGTGTGATGTTTAAAGCAGAAATGCAATTATGGAGGAAAACAGAATTCAGATAAGGATAAGGATAGTATCTTGCAAGACGATGCGATGATAAGTCTCAAAAGTTGGACTTCCTAAAGTCCACCCCCTACTTCAAAGAACCAGTTTGCAGAAGCAGCCAAGTTACTGCTACGAGGACGGATCAAACGGTTCGAATGTGAGAGGACAAACCTCAAGGTCCATGGGCTCTCATCCTGAACTGGAAAGCCTGTTTCACAGAACGCCAGGCCACGGGAGGAACGCTAGCAGCACCTAGTGGCCGGCCCTTGGAAGTGCCCTGGACTTAGGTCTAGGGTTGAAAAAAAAAAATGTTTGGGAAATCTCAAAACAGGGTGAACTACTGATGAACTTGAACGGATTTCTCATTTCTAGGAGAATGACAGTAGAAATAAGGGCCCCAGTGGAACCACCATGTTTATCGGAATATCAAGAACTTCAAAGTGTCCAAATGATATTCCGCTGATTTGGCCTCCTCTCTCAGCTTACCTAGCTCAACCAAATCATCAGCAAAGTATGACCAAACATACTGAACTTTTCACATGATACATATATGAAAAGATCAATATGTTTTATAAATGTGTGTGTATATATGTATATGTATATAATTTCAATAGTCTATATAAGTGTTCGATATACTTCTATATATAAAGGAAGAGAAGAATTGATTTAGACAGAATAATACATGGCATATGTCCTACCCTAATATTCAAGAAGTTATAGAGTCTACTTGGAATCTATGTCTATATCTACTACTGGAAATAAATACCTTTATTGTAGAAGTAGCCACATAAAACTTTAAATGTATGGGGAATATTTGACTATTGCTACAGACCTAACACTCTAAATCACTTATACTTATGGTATGGTGATCTTTTATAATTTACTCTGAATAGTTCTAAAGATCTGTTAAGCAAACCACTTGAAGAATTATTCTATTGGAGGGATAATTCCTGACAATCATGTCAAACATTTTGGCACTACAGAGAAACAGAGCATGTATTTTCACAAATACACACACAACAGAATTGTCAAAATGATTTGAAAGGATGAGAGAGTCATGAAAAAAAGAATTGTTTGATAATTGAAAAATAATCAATCTATTAAGCTGTTCCTTAAGGTAAAAACAAAATGGACAATTACCTGAATTCTCATTTACCCAGATGCTGTCAGGATAGTTAAGAAATAGTTAAATCTTGCCTCCAACTGCTGCATTAGAATTTAGTTTTGATAAATAAAAATCATTCCTTTTCTGAATGCACCATAGTTACAAGTTTCTCTTTAAAGTTTTTTAGAAGACAGTACTTTTTTTGTTTACAACTCACTTCTTAATTACTAAATTGAATGCAGTTTCTCCTTTAAAAAAAAAAAATCTGAGCAGGTTGTACAGATAAATGGTGTTTTTGACATTCCTGCACTGGGGAGAGATTCAAAACTCAAGCCGAAGACAATAGAGATTGACTACATACTTCTTGGACCCAAATCAAGGGAAATGCGGGTAATTATAGAAACTCAGAAATACTTTGTCTCCTGGCATCTGTACTTGGAAAAACAATGAAATAAACATGGGCAAATATGATGTGAAATGTGTTTATGGAGAGGCATGTTTTATTAACACTGAGCACTGCAGAGAGATAAGCACCACTTGCTAATTTTAAATTTTCTATGAACTGTGGCAATTAAGCCTAATAATTATTTAAAGACTATAATGAAGAGAAGGCCATTTTGTTCTGCACTTTAGCGAAAAAAACTATAAGTAGGGTGTGCGAGTTCCGTTTGTCTGGACTGTCTGTCACCTATGTTGCTTTGTACTTTTGCTACCTGGCAGGATTGGAAACTAGAAATGCTTATTGACACATTAGTCTTAAATTTAAAGATTTCCCTATGCACATTTTTGCTTCTTTGCTAATTTTTTCCTGTTTCAGCTGTTGTGGAAACTATACTTTGGGGTCTTTTGTTCCTAGATGTTAACTGTATGGAGTCCAGCTGAACAGCCTGGTTTCCATCAGGAATCAGTAGGTCTAATTGAATTAAGCATTGCATATATTAACTGTTTCTCCCAGAATAGCAATTTTTCTCATTATACAGTCTTCTAAATAACAATGAAAAGCCACTTCTTTCAATGGAAGGCTACTTTCTAAAAACAGGCTTTTTTAGAGCCCTAGGCAGAAGGTCTTCTGCTGTGTTAGCCCATGGTTAACAAATACAGATTGGACATCAAAACAACCATAACTCACATTGCAGGATTTAAAATATGAACAAACAAGAAATGGAATTGATTGTTTGTTAAGGTTTATGTTGAGGAAAATTTTAATATATTCAAGTTTATTTTCCTACATAGATGATAAAACTATTAATTAGTATATCATCTATTGTGACCTCTTCATGTTCTTGTGCTATCTTTTACCATTTATTGTCATTTCCATAGTAACTTTTAAAAGGTTAACTTGTGTGCTTTATTTTGTAGCATGAGAATAAAGTACACAATGAACAGCTACTCTCTGAGTACAAACTAGGAAATGCCAAGCTTCATTTATCTCTCTTCTTTCCCTTAGAGAGCAAGTTTATTGTAGCATTTATACTGAAAAAGCATTTGTTGCGATTGGTATAGGAAAGGGATACACTGAACGATTATTTTTGAGCTGGATTTCTGTCAGCAGCAGTTGAGGTCTGACTGTCCCCACTACTGCCTCATAGCAAAAAACTAGATGAGTCCTATGCAACACTGAGTCTATTGCTTATATTCTTCCTGCATTCTAAGCAAGATTTTCAGATTGTTGGACCACATTCCATAGTTGCAAAGAAGCAATTTCTTATTAGACCTATAACATGATAGAGAACCATGATGCAAAAGGATATGGAAAAGTAGACTGTGACAGTGCATATTTTAATACCTCACCTTTTTTTACTTGTACTTACACAGTCTAGGAGAAACAGAGCTGACCTTGAAAACGATGAAACTGAAAATCTAAGCTCAGCTCTGTCCTGTGGTCTCTAATCCTATTGAATTGTGAATTCTTCCTGGCTTCAAAACTCTCCGCCCTTCAAACAGGACTAGACCTCAGATTCTGTCCTCTTTTTGAGGTCAAAGGCTTAGAGCAATTTTTGACTCTCAGCACAAATGAGCCTAAATTACAGATCTAACTTTCCCTGAGATATGCTCATTTTAATCCAAATTTCTATTCATGGAATTAAAAATGATCATACTTATTTAGAAAGGGGAAAGGGTGAAAGATATTGTCCAAGGGCAAAAGGTGAAGCTGAAAGTGGAAACAAGTTAGAGTTGATGAAAAAATCTTAGGCGGGTACTTTTGTATTGTCAAAAAAATTGTACCCTCTCTCTCAGACCTGTTCCAAAGGTAACACTGATGGAGGGATATAAGAGAAAGAGAAGGAAAGTGTGTAGAAAAGTAGTCAGTATGTGAAACGTTACCACAAACTCAAGGCAGCTCTTTTTCTGTTTTTGTTTTTTTCTTACAAAAAGGAAAGGAAAGTCTTGGGCCAGGAAAAGAAAAAGAAAGGAAATAAAAAGAAGAAAAGGGAGGAACTGAGGCAAAGAAAACAGGACAAAGGCAAGAACGAAAGAAGAAAGGGAGAGGTGAGGGAAGGAGAGAAAGAAAGGAAGGAGCGAAAGTACTCCTCACTAAGGGTCAGGGAGCCAAAGAATCAACATGAGCCATCTGTCTTTTTCCATCTCTAATGGAGCCTAATTCCTACATGTTACACAGAAATTAGGTTCTGAAGTCTATATGGCAAAAACCATGTAAAGTAAGTATTACTTTGGAAAACGTGTCATCATTAATAATTTTATCCAATTATTTCTTTCCAGTAAACTCAACACAAACCCAGAGCAGGTTGCTTTTTGCCCTCCGCTTTAAGAATCAAGTTGCTGTCTCTTAGTTGATTACTGGATTAAGTATAGGAGTTATGTTTTATGAAAAATATTTACTTTGATTCTTCTCAGTGTTGAGATATGCCCACATAGCAAGAGGCGTGAGACAGCTACATAGGAGAAAGCAGAATCCTATCTGAGATGATGCTGTGTATGATATTTCTGAGTGAAGTGGCTGGAAAAATAGCTCACATGATAGTCAGAGATTTTGGAAAGTGACTATAAAAGAATTGGTCCATTGGCCTCCATTTAGTACTGCGATTTAATCACTAACCCTATATTAGCTGTCAGGGTCTCCACCCAGAAATGGTTTCTTTAAGCCAGTTCTGAACTGTGGCCATCTAAGATCCTACTTCAGGTAAGGAGCTGCTGGTTATTCACTTAAAGAGCCACTGAGACAAAAAGGCAGTGTGACCAGAAATAAAAACTAGAAAAAAGAGGATCATAAAGGAAACTCTGATACTATTTTTAATCTCTGAAGGAAAAATGAGGAACTGGGATGGTCGTGCTAGCTCAATGCAAGACTTTATCCTTTAAAAATCAGATATCTGTATATGAATATATAATGATAAATGGTAACTCTTACAGAAGTAACTATCAATATTAACATAGTTTGAGGCACTACTGAAGTAATAAAAATGTGAAAATTAATGAAAAAGTGAAAATTAATAAGCCAACTGTAGAAGCTTACATGTATTTCACAACATTCATAGGTTTTTCTAGAGTAGCATACTATTGTACACATTTAAAATTTTTGATATATTATTATTGTTTTCCTTGACATCACACGTTCTTGGGTACTCAGCATGTGCTGTTCTGAACGCCCTGCTTACTTTTGTATTTAATCCAAATAACTTCAAATGTAATTTGTTTTGTTTGCCATCATAAAATATTATTTGCAAAGAATATTATAAATGTATGCTGAAGCATTACTGAGAGAATTAATATGAACTCACCAAATAGGTGCAGGAAGCCTCTTCAAAACAGACAGCAAACACTTATGCCAAATTGAATCTTCTTTTATAAGAAAATATACACATAAGTATTATGGCCCTGAAATTGGCATTTTAATACATTTATTGGGAAAAAAGGAGAAAATATATTATTTGAAGTACTACTAGTGTGCCTCCCCAAATGTCACTAGCTTATGATGATAGAAGTTTATTTCTCATTCACTTAGAAGTTCAGAGCAAATTTTTCTGTCTATAGAGTTGCTTTCTTCCATGGAGTGACTCAGAACCAGGACCCACTCAGCTCACAGTCCTTTATAACCTAAAGCTTTGTAGATCTCTGCTTCTAGACGATAGAAGAAGGAAAAAAGTATGGCAAAGGCACATCTTTCATGAAAGAATCACCTTACACAGGCTACAATGCCACAAATGTTCCATTGTGAAATGTAGCTCATATGGCCACACTTGGATGTAAACAGGGCAAAGAAATTTAATTTTTGGCCAGCCAATCAAATCCAAGAGCTATCTCTATGTCCACTTCACAGAGCTAGTTAAATGGTCACCCAGATTACCATTAGTACTATTGCCAATACAACTATTATTATTACTACAATCTGAATTAAACTGACTTTTGATTGATTTCTATATTATATCCATTTTTCAGGTGAAAAAACATAAGATGTGATTGAAAACTACAGTGAACGTTTCAAGTTTTAAATGTTACATTAAAAGACACATGACCAATAATACCCATCAAAATACTCCCTCTAGATTGCAGTACACCTGACCATTCCTTGTTAGTACTTTCTGAAGCAGTGCTAGAATTGTGAGTATCTAAAGTTGCTCTGCTGTGACTGCTCTCAATGTCATGAATCATTCAAAATATTCACCTTTAAAAAAAATTCACTTTTCATGGTCATTTTTACTTTAGGGAAGATCCAGAAATCACGCTCCGATGCAATTAATGAACACGTACTACTGTTTTTACGAGCCTGAATTTCCACTGCCCATGCATTCAGCAGCAACAGCATTCATCCTAGTTTTTGACCACACCCCATCGACACTCAGGAAAGAGGACTTCTAGAACTACTTCAGAAATAGCAAAAACAATGGAATAAGTATTTTTGAAGCAAAAGAGTGTGTTTTAAGAGAGATTTATACAATATACCTTTTAGTACAATGCTTTTAAAAGTTAAACATTCATTGTATATTTTGATCATAACTTTTATCATCATATATGTATAGATAATTTGTTTCCTTTGATACATGTCCACATGTATGTACACATCAAGTTCAGTTATCAAGAACTACCTCAATTATCCCAGGCCAACTCCTCTGCGCTAAGAACTGTTCATGGCTATATTGTACTAGATTCAGGCACCACTGTTAAAGAATCTTCGAATAAAACTAATTGCCTTTATGTTATTTTGTTATATCTGTGTGTCTGTGACTGCAAATCAGAGTGAAAAGACTAATTTTTATGATTTTGCAAGAGTTTCAATTTTTTTGTGTCTCAGTTTCCTCATTTGAAAAGTGAAATTTCTATAACTTACCAAGAGCTCCCTCACATGTCTTAAGCACCAATTAAGCTATTTCTCCAAACCAATAAAGAACCCAACTTCTGAGAATTAACTATATGAACATAAGGTAATGAAGCCAACTCAATTATCCATGGTAAGAGATGACAAGGAAAAGTAAGACTAAATTAAATCTACAGGTGTCCCCAAACCACATTTTTCCATTCACCTAAGCTCTTAACTAGCGCTGCTAATAAGCTACGAAGTAGATAAATTTGAATTTTATCACTTTCCCTGTCAACCCCCTACTCTTGTCTGGCTGAAGTGCTAATGGGCAGTCAACCACCCTTTAAAAGACAAGCAAAGCAGAGGCTGAACGGTGCAATCAATAGACTGGATAATTAGCCCCTGAGTAATTGAGAGTTAACTGTCTTATATTAACTTCACTCCATTACTCCCAAAGTACGAGGGAGCAAGAATGAGATGGACAGAAATATAAGAGAACTGGAGCACAAAGAGATGCAGCCTAGGAAGAGAGCTCTGTGCCTTGGGCTTTCACGTGATGTGAACGCTGGTTGACATAAAACCAGGTGACAAGGCAGCTTAGCAGGGCAATTCAAGACATGACAGGATGGTCCACAAGAGCCGTAAGAGAGTTGTTTGCCCTCAGCACCAAATTATTTCTCTCACTCTCTCACTTTCCTTTTTTCTACAACAAAAGATTCACTCCAGGCATTGGCTCTGTTCGCAAAAGATTGGGTAATTAAGCAGGTATGATTTCCAAGGAGAAATAAATATTTTTCAGTTACTAGACACTGTCATTGGGCTTTGATTCAAGTGTGCATAATTTTTGAACAGGAAACATAATGAAAGGAATGTTTCACAAATTAATATAAAGCCCAAAGGCAAACCTGGCATTCTCCTACATGAAATCATTGTCTTCCCTAAGCCAGGAATGTCAGCCGGGTACCCGTCTTGGAAAATGCCTTTCCTTTGTAGCATTAGCACTGGTTTTAATGAAGGGAAAAATCTCAACTTGAAGAAAAGTGAGTGTAACCTATGCCTATTTTTCCACATTTGAAAGCATTTTGAACTATAATAATATTGGTCATTGAAAATAGTGCCTCTACTTCAGAGGTTGGGAAGCTGAAGAGAGGAGTTAAATGACACAAATCATCTCCCAGAGTGACAAATTCAAATTAGAACTATGAGTATGGAGTGCTAAGTTCCACACCCAAAGCCCCTAAATATCATTCTCTAAAAATCATGTGAAAATATAAAGGGGAAGAAGACTTGAGGGCTAAAGAAATTCTCTCAACATGCAACTTTAACTATGCAAGTGAACATGTCAAGAAGAGAAGGAAAAAAATTTAGATGTGATTTGTACATGTACTGATTTCCCCACAATAAATGTAATGACTAGAGTGAGTACTGTGACATGTGCTGATAGAAATAAAAATTTAAAAATACTGATTGAATGGTAATTCAAGGTAAAGCAAAGCAGGTAAAGCAAAGCGCTGAATCGCTACAGGAGATTAAACCAAATCTGTCTATTCTACCCATACCAAAGACGAAGATAATTTCATCATGAAACAGAACATAGGTTTAGTAAGATCACATTTTATATGCACATGATTTAAGAAATTAGAAATGGTGTGATACAAATACATCTATGAATTCTGTTTAATGCCACAATAAAAATATCAAAAACTAAATGCATGAAAAATTGTTTAATTTCTAGAATGATGATGAGTTGGCTAAATTCAATTTATTTAAATTCGTAAATATTCATCAACTGAGCAACATATGTTTAGGAGCTTAGACACTTTTGCATGTGAATGTCAATGCATTATGACATGTTCTTTAAAAATGCACCACTGTTGTAATTAAAGCTTTTTACAGTTTATTTTTCAATCATTACTGGGCCTATTGATGTTATTATCAGAAAAAATTCTGGAAACCAGTAATTTGGTTATAAAAATGTATAAGCTTAAAGTATTTATTATAAATATTGTATCAGCAACTTACTAGCACTCAGTTCCAAATCCACATTTCATTAATTCCTCTGTGACCAATAAGAAAGGCCCTGTAGGTGTATGTCTTCCCTCTTGCAAGGATGATAAGTACGTCAAGGGACCTGGGAATAAAATTGCATAAGAAAGGGTTTTTCCTTCCAGCGTCTGTTGTGCTCACTGGAGGGCATCTGCAGCAAGACAGCTTCTCTTGTGCCACACATCTGCCCTCCTGGAGGCTCCCACACCACCTGCCTCTTACCAGGTAAACAGTCACACCCAGTGGCAAGTGGCTTTCCTAGTCGCACATCTCAATTAGTTACATAGCCGAGGGTCTTCAGAAGAGAGTCTCTGAGGAGCAGCTTTCTCCAACACACTCAAAAGTGGATTTCTGGGAAGTTCCAGAAGACACAACTTCTAGCAAGTCCTGCCAGTATAGTGCTGCAGTGACTTTGCTGCTATCCTGTAGGTCACAGATCTGCCATCCCGCACACGGTGTGCAACTCAGCCTTGCTGTGCCGACTCTTCCTCGAGTACTGTATTATTTTTAGGGAAAAGGGTTGCTCTTTATAACAACACATGCTATATTCTTCAGAATTCTTTTCTTTCTAGCCGAGACCTACCACCTGAATCCATTATAATTAATTTTTATTATAATTTCTGCCCAATCACTGTCTTCTGAATGGATTCTGACAGAAACAAACTGTCATTCAACTCGTATAATTGCTTATTATGCTAATATTAGAGAGATCACTGAATTTCTTAGAAAATGATAACTTTAAAATATGATAGAAAGTTGAATATCTATACTTTTTAAAAGGTGTTTATTGCTTATGTTTATTTTTCTAAGAACAATTCCTTGCTTTATGCTAATTTTGGATTACGCTTAGTCTTCAGGAACTTATGGTTTCTGCATGACTGTCCTACACACATATGTACATTCAAGAGTTCTAAAATGTGGTCCATGTTTAAATCATCAAAAATTGCGTGCTGAGTTAGCAATTTATGTGTAACTATGACACTTAATGTCTATAAATAGAAAAGCACATATTGACCGAATTACAGAATGTTTAAAATATTTTAAAATTGGAATTAGGTATGACTTTATTCTCTAAGCAGTGACATTCTTTTATGCATCTCCTACCTGTCTTTGTATTGTGCTTGCTTATCCTGGCTATTCAGTCAAGTGTCTTTTTCTTTTACTGAAAAAGAGTCACAGGGGAAATAATCTAGGAGGCAGAATGGATCAACATCAAGCTTGCAAACCATTGTGAATATTTCTGGAACATTTGATTATTATTAGCTGAGTGTTATCTCAACGTGCTGTTCTGTTTAATATGTGACCAGAATAATACCAGCTAGATGTGTTATAACATCTAATGGAAGAAATCTGTGTCTGTGTATGTGTGTGTTTGCACATATAGGCACACATGTTCACATTTGTGTAACACTTCCACTAGCATTCCTTTTATGTTATCTTTCATCTCTTTCCTGGGCCCTGTTCTGCCTTTTTTCACTCATTTTAGATTTCTTGCATAGTCTAGGAGACACCTTCTCTCTGTACACTTGCCTCGTGAGGCATGACAAATGAAAGCAGTTAAATTACTTTGCAAAAGTAGTGCAGGTTCACTCAAGAGAAATCAAGAAATTTAGATAAGCAAAAGTGTCAAAAATACTTGTAGTTCCTCTAACTTTGGCAGAGTCCCTTTCACCTACCTCTTTGCATACACACACATATATTTGCATATTCAAATACACACATCAGGTCCTTCAGGATATTTTTCAAAATATGCAGTATACACATTTACGATTTTTATAAATATTTACAAATCCTACCTGGATTCCTAGCTGTTTCCTGGTTGCATTTCAGTACTTCAACACTACATTTTGCAATAAATAAATAAATAAGAAAAGAAAAAACACAAAGTAAAGTTAAATGACTAAAAGTGGAGTGAGAAAAGAAAGAATTAAAAAGTCCTGAAACACCCAGATAGAATAATGTATTATGTTGACAAAGTTAATTTGGATTGTTTCCTTTTTCTTGAAGAGAAATAGCATTATTTGTAATGATTCAGATGGTTAAGGTGGAACTCAAATGTATGAAGTGATCAAAAATAGTGGTGAAAATTTAAAAGATTCAAACAAATGAAATCTGAAGTAGCAAATATCAAAGGATATTGGGTCTCCCTGAATTTATTTAAATGCCAAAAAGAATTAATATAGTTGTCTTAAATACAGTTGTGGAAACCACTCTCTTTCCCACAGATCAGTCCTAATGAAGTTAACAAGACAAGTAACTTAGTGAATTAAAAATTTACCATGTGATCAATACGTACTCTCTAAAGCTGTGTGTGTGTGTGTGTGTGTGTGTGTGCGCGCGCGCCCGCACGCACACGCGCGTGCGTGCATGCATGTGTGTGTCTAACTGACAGGAAGTCACTGATGAACCTATCTTAATGTCTTTGTTATACAAGCCTATCTCAGTCAGTGTGACTTTTATAATGTGTAAATTCCAGCATAGATATTTTTCTTCTGCCAAGAAAAATAAAAAGATCAGATTTGTGTCACCTTTATCTAAGAAAGATATGACATTATATATTATCCAATTGGAGAGAATAAAAATTTTCTAGAATTCAGCAATTTGTTGTTTTTGATGCTAAGTCACTTGTGGAAATATGTAACCCAATTTAATAAATATTTTCAAACACTGTATTGCTGTCAGTAGAATCCTCTACGAACATTAAATTATGATTTTAAACATAGTTAAGAGTTACTTTACTCAAACTTTAGCCAGGAACAGAAAATACAACATTTTTTTAATACTTTCCACTCAAGAGCAATTTTTCAACATGATTCCTTCAGGATTTCAATACAGCAGGATTTTTACTCTATCTTTTAGTATTAATGTACTGTACTGCTGGTCTTATTTCTAAGGAAAGATGAGCTAAAGAATCATGTAGAAAGTTCAATTCTTAAAAGATGAATCTTGAAAAATTTCCCAAATGATATATCTTCATAATAAATTATATATAACTCAGAGGTTTCTACTGAACATAGAGGCAAGGAAAATTCAGTAATTAAATTTAGACAGGTTGCTCACCAGGGAAATCTCTATGTAAGGCAACTATTTTCTAGTGTTCCAGTTGCCTGTGTGTTTGAGAAACCATGAATTTATTACAAGTAATCTTAGCATGTCAATCTTAGCATAAATTTAGAGACTCCTACACCCTACCAAACACCTATGTTGTGACTCAGTAAAGCTTCAGAATCATTAGAAAAATTTACTTCCTTATCAATGGAATACCTACTATTTTTGGACCTTTGTGAGATCAAATATGAACAAAATAAGGTCTCTATCCAGTAACAACTTAAAACCTAGGCAAAGGAGAAGAAATAAATATAAAAATGACAAGTATAAGTTTATTTTAAGAGAGGACATTCAAACAGTAAATCTATACCTGTGTGTGTTGAGTAAATTATAGAGATAGCCATAGCCATAAATGTATGTGTGCATTATCATATCCAAATTTCTCCGTATTTATTCAATCTTATCAATATTCAATAAAATAATGTGTAAGTTTAGGTAGAAAAGTCACCCATAAGTTCAAAGTGTTTTCTTTTATGAAACAAAATGCCAACTGTGAGAACTCCATAATCTCACACATATCTTAGTTTATGTTGTAAACTATTAAGTTGAAAGTATTAAACGAGATAAGAACTAGAGCTCATCATACCCTCAATTATGAATATTTGAAAGCTTCAATCCTATGAACAAGTGTGAAAATTCAGGCCAAGAATTTAAGTTCTCAGAAACACACATACAAACTAACCACAAGTCATCATCACAAAAGACCCATTGATGGTAAAAATACAGCTTATTCGGGGCTAAATATTGATGGATACTCCTGTATTTCTCCCATAGATAGTAACTTAATCTTTCCAAATAGCAGTTTAAAAAAGAAGCAGCATCCTGATACTGATTCTTACAGGTAAAAGCAATAGCTTAAAAATTTCCTTAAGATTTTGTTTATAATTACAAAAATTCAATTTCAAACTGCACTGAGTTTGGTGAAATTATTCTCTGATTTAAGTGCCCTAAAGTCTGCTTCCACTGCTTCTCTAAGAAAAACACCTGACTTTTCCCAATTCAGAAATCTGAGTTCCCCATGATACATTTTGAATTGAACCATGGTTGACAGTTTTATTACAAATATATTGCACTTGTAATTGTTACACCAAAGAAAGTGATTGAAAAAATTGAGAAGTTATAAAATTGAGCTTTAGTTCTGTAGAGAATGAAGAAATAAATGTTAGCTTTAAAAATAATATCTGCAGAGATGGGTATATCGAGACAAAAATTCAAGTTTGATTTATTAGTTACTTTGGGTATAGTACTTTCTGATCTGGAAAAAAATGTCTGAAATTATTCCACTTTACATAAGTGGTGACAAGTCACTACCCATAGGTTTCCTTCCAAAAACCTTCCTGTCTGTGACATAAAAATTGCTTAAACGGGTCTGGGCATTGCTATTTTAACATCTCCCATTACACTATACAAATGCCAGTCTGACCACACTGCCTTTCGGGAGTTTCACAAAGCAGCTTTCTTTAAAGGTTACAGGTGATGTTATGTCTTCTAAGAATGTCAGCTCTCTTGACGGTTCTCTGTGATGTCAATATGACTGATACAAAAATTCAAGTAAATGAGTTTAATCTGAGAGGACATTCTATTCACAGTTCTATGATTTGTTTTTGCTAATTGTTTCATCTACTAGTTTTAATTTTAACAAAAGCCATACTACCTCATCTGCATAGCTTTTAGCTTTGATTCTTTTTTATCAGGTAAAATGATACCTTTAGACCCTTAGCAGGGTGAAGTTTTCCTTGGAAACACCACTTAGCTCCACTTGAGTAACAAAGACTTTGTCAGACTCTTTGTTAGAAATCACTACCTACTAAAAGAGTAAAACTATAAAATTTCTATAACTCACTTCTGGTTAAGGGAATTTGGTTTTGCACATTTCATTATTTTTATTTCACCAAGCTGAAAAATATAAAATTACTGTATTATTATACAACTCAAAACATAAGTCAGTTAAGGAAAATAAATGTGACAAGCCTTTGCTTCCTCAGCTGAATTATGAGTTAAAAGAAACATTTCATAGAAAGATAAAATATCAAGTTATAATAAAATGAAGTTCCAAAACAAAACATTTTACTTTTTCCTACTATTTTGAAAAATTTACTTTCAATGCAAAAGCTATGGGCCACAGTCTAATATATGTTTTAAATTGCATTTAGTAGGCATCAATATATTCTCCTTTGTGATCTCTTCAGTTCGCACATCATTACATCATAAATTACATATTTGAAAATTTTTCTGTCATAAAAAACAAACTAAATTATTATTGTTTTGTATTTTTAATGAGAGCCACAATGGCACTTTGGTAATGCTTCTGATGATGATTTAATGCAACTTAAAAATATATCTTAGTATCAAAATGATCCCTACAAAGATGCAAAGAAAATATGTAAAGTGACAATGTGTGTGTGTGTGTATATATATATATATATATATATATATATATATATATATATAATTTAGAGAGAGAGAGGCAAAAGTGATACTAACCATTACAAAAAATCAGAGGAACCTAAAGCACGGCTTACTTAGGGAAACTACAGGGAAAGCAATATTATGCCACAATTACCTTTATTTCTTTTTTCTTCCTTCTTTTTTCTTTAACACAGTTTAAGTCTATGTAAGGGCCTATGTCACAATTTTAAAAACTCATAGACTCACAATGGAAATAAAAGCACTACTTTAACCTTTTTATTCTATCAATAGGCTGTGTACACAATTACTCATCTGTTTCGTTAAGAATCAGGAAATAAAGATTTGTGGCTCATGCCCAGCAACTGTTACAGTCATTTCAGCACCCACCTGATATCCACTTTACCGCTGAGCGCCATGATGGAGAATACTTACACTGCTTTTAAGGGATATTCCAGGAACAGCCAGTGCACTGGCACATCCCTGTCCCCCAGCTGAGGCAAAAGAAGGATCACAAGTTTGAGGCGAACCTAAGCAACACAAGATCCTGTTCCAAAATAACTTTTAAGGAGTTCCAGAGGTGCCGTCAAGAGAATTACAAAGTCAGATGCTTTGCTATTGGTATCTCAAGCTGCATTCTACATACAGTTCATGTTACTATATAACTATAGTCAGACAACTTCTAAAATAGCCATGACCTTCTTTTTTAAAATTTATACAAACAACTCTGCTAATCTCCCTTCATTGTTAGTCCAGATGGCAATGTGTCTTACACTGTCATCTTGCATGCCAGCACTAACTGTAGGTTTACCATCAATCCAGTATTCTCTGAATCGCTCATTTCTAAGGAAGGATTCATTTTCTTTTATATTTCTGAGCTCCAGGGTTGCATCTTGGTTGATTAGGCATCTGTCATTATAGCAGGTGTACAGTCATCCATGGTGACTTTTTGTGACCACAGACCCCCATCTCCAGCTATGGATGCCCCAACACCAAATCGTGTTGCATTTGTTACTGGTTTATCAGCTTGCAGCAGCTTCAGTGAAACTTCAAAAACTTAGGGGATCAGATTTAATGTTAAATGAAACACAATTCCTGTCACAAATACTATCATTTCAACATAAGTTGTATGCAAAAATGAGAACAGATGGTGGGGGTAGACAGGAAAGAAGAGAAAAAGAAAGGAGATGATAAAAAAAAGAGGAAGAGGAAAAAGGAAAAGGAGGAAGAGGAAGGGGAGGAAGAGAACAAAGAAAGGAAGGGAGGAAAAGAGAGAAAAGTATGTTTTTTTCTGTTTGATTATGGGAAGTAAGATTAACTCACCTGACTGTCAATTGTTTTTAAGTAGTAACATATAAATTGCTGTTTTATAATATTTACACCAATTAAATCTGAGATCAAAGTCCAATATATTAAACAAAATTTAGCTATTCAGTCTTTTCCTCTCTGGCCTCCTGATTAATCCCAGAAATAAGGAAATAATAATTATATCAAATGATAGCTTACCACATAAGAGTCATTCTACCATGATAATCACATACAGGATCCATTTGTTTTGAAAGCCAAACAATCTATCAAGGGAGAAAAGGGCGCAACAGATGTTGAATTATTTAGTGGCTAGGAAGCAGTTAGTCTGTTGTGCCGTTGGAATGCCAAGGTTAACCCTTGCTCTGCGATGCAGCAATTAGGCAAGTTACTGATTTTGCTTGTGTTTAGTTTCTTCTTCTGTAAAATAGAAACAATATTACTTTCCTTATGAAGACAAGGTATCCAAGTCAATAAGAAGCCCTCCATGCAAATCGGCCCTTTGTATCTCCCACTTTAGGAAATGTAGCATAGAGAATTTCAGCGATAACTCTAGAGGAAGCAGCACTCAAAGCTACAAAACCAGCCCTCTCGGCATTGCCTAGTGAAGCCTTCCAACCACACTAGCTTCCTCTCAGCGCCTCACCTGGAGCCTCACCTACAATTATGTGGCATGTTCAGCAAGAGTCAGATCGTCACGTTATTCCCCTCTTTTTAGCCGGGTTATGTGTCTGGCAAACCGCTTTTAATAGTTAACATACAGAATTTAAATACAATGTCAGTGCTTTAGTGTTAGAATTTTTTTGCACTTTTGTTTTTATATTTTATTATTACTATTTTTTCTTAGAAAAAATGCAAATAAAAAATAAAAGAGTTTCAAAACAGGCTAAAGTAATTAATACATTGTGTGCTGTTATCTTCACAGTAGTTATTCAGAGTACAAGATAAAGGTATGAAACACTGGCCAAACAATACTAGCACAAGGCATTTCAATAAACTAAAGAAACTAGCTGTGTAACTATCTTAGCTAGCTTGTGTGTGTGTGTGTGTGTGTGTGTGTGTGTGTGTGTGTGTATCCCTCATCACAGGTTTTTGTTTTAACAGTTTCTTCCAAATTCATAATATCTACTGTGCATTTTTGGATCTTATTTACTCATTCAGTTTCTCACTCTACAGAGACAAAATGATGTTGACACATGTTGGTCTGATTCGTTCACTTATGAATCTGGTCTCAAGTTGCATCTATGGATCCATGAAAGTCTCATTTGCCCTTCTTTATGGCTGGATAGTACTCTGTTAATTTTTTTTTCTCAGTTAATGGGCATTTTGGTTGTTTTCAAGATTTAGCTATTACAACTTGTGCTGCTATAAACATAGGTGCACACATAGCATTGTGATGTGGTGTTTTTAATTCTTCTGGGAAAATACTGAGAAGTATCAGTATTTTTTATGCTACTGCTATTTACATTTCAAAAAAGATACTTTTAAAGTAAGAGTACACTATACCATTCTGTAAACTATTTTATATAAATGTGACTTAGGCACCTTTTCTGATTAAAATTTGTACATTTTCTTTGTTTTTTTAGTGGATTATAGTAATCCATTACTTGCTGATATCTCATGAGCACTTTCAATGATTCTTAATCATTAGATTCCCTCCCACATGAATTGTGTTTTCTGATTGTTTGTTTCATTTGTTACTAAAACCATACAGAAAAAATAATTTCAAAAATCATTCTACATTTGCTGATATTTAGTGTATTTACTGATAGCACTGATGTCAAAAGGTTTTGCTTCTTAATGTTATGCTAGATCTTGCCAAATGGCTACTGAAAGTCAGTAGATTGAGCCACCAAATATGTTTTATGGTAACTATTCCTCCATGGATCTACTGACATTCTTTAGACAACATAATTTAAAGGAAGAAGATTTAAATTGTATCTTCAAGTGCATTTCTCTATTTTCCTATATCTTACTCATTTGTAGTGTACTATGTTAGAAAAAAAGATGTGTGGTAGCTGTAAACATTAAAATACACATTTAAAAAAAAATCCAGGTATAGTGATCCCAGCACTTGGGAAGCCAAGGCAAAAGGATCACTGTGAGTTCGAGACCAGTCTAGGCTATAACATGAGTTCAAAGCCAGCCTGAACCACATAGTGAAACCCTATCTCATATAAATAAATAAATAAATAAATAAATAAATAAATAAAAAGATTGTTCAACAAATAAAAACAAAAGCAGGTGTTTCAGAAAACTTGCAAAGATTTACTGCCTTAAATAAAGCAATAACAAAAATCAAATCAGATTCTTGGTTTTTTGACTCTACTATTAGAGTTATCCAGTAAACAAGTATTTCTTGAGTGGCTGGCACTGTTACAGGCAGAGGTGTAGCAGAGCTCAAACTAGGAAAATCCCTCTTCTCTTTAGCTTCTAATTGAGTAGAGGGATATGATTGAATAAACAAACATTACTTCAACTAGTAAAAAACACTGTTTTCTAAAAAGTGCAATAAAAGGTAAAGGTATCTTATTAATTGATTGACCAATTAGTCAATTAATTTTTCTGCAGTATTTGAATTTGAATCCAGGGCCTACACAGTAAGCTGCATCCCAATCCTATTTTACTTCTTATTTTAAGACAAGATCTCCCTAATTTGCCACATTGCCCTGGTCCAGAATAGAATTTTTGATCCTCCTGCTTCAACCTCGCAGAGCAGCTGGGATTATAGGGAAATACTACCGAGCCTGGCTAAGGTAAGGGTATTTTAATGAGCCTCAATCTTAAACTGATCCTACGACTTGCTATACTTGTACACAAGAGAAGGATTCAAGCAAAAAAAAAAAAAATCAATAAGTTTTAGTCAATAGGAGAGAGAAAGCTGTATTCTGAGTCCATATCTAAATGTGCTATAGAGCAAATGAATGTGTATGGCAATAAAAGAAAGAGAGGAATACAGGTAGTTTCCAGCAAGTCATTCTTTACACTTAAAAAATAACGCTCATGTCCACATGACATATCTGTCCCCACCTTTTTCCATAAATGATGGGAATAACTTATTTTTAATCATATCGCACATTCTGTAAGTAGATGAAGGAAATTAAACTTTATATTCAACGAAGGTCAATAGAAAACTGAAAGTGCAGGAAACAACCAGATATGCTTCTGTTCCATAATACAAAGGATTCCTCCAAACTTCCAGTGGAATTCTTTTCAGGCTCTCAGCTTTCATTCTGCAAGTTTTCATTCTAAAGTAAGGATATGAAAGTTGAGTATGATTTCCTGAAAGTCAGTGATGAGGGAAGACAACTTGGGTATTTATGAGTCTCTTGTACTGTCATGCTTGAAACTGTAGAATGTTAAGCAGACTACTGATTCACTGGAGAAATACTCCCAGTCATCTCAGGTTTGTTTACAGCAACAGACAAAGGAGAGACACAGCTCATAGATCAGCATGTCATAAAATAGAGACAGCGCACTGCCAAGGGCAAATGTAAAACTCTGAATGAGGAAAAGATGCTAGACCCACATGGTACCCAGACACAGAAATCCAAGTGCCTTGATATGGCTGACCAAATTAGAACTGTCCATATATAGTAGGAGAGAGCTCACAAAAATAAATTCACTTCTACTGTCGTGATTAGAAAATAGTGGGGAAAAAAACATCAGTGAAACTTTCCTAGGGGAAACACAGCCCAGAGTTATCCATCTGAAATGATTTGTCAAATTAATATTTAATTGTCCAAGACCCTATATAGACAATGACAATGATTTTTAAATGATACATGTATAACCACGATAACAAACCTGCAAGTGTCAGGGCCATGGACTTATTTCCACAAAAATATTTACAAAATTTAGCTCCAATAGAAGTTGACACCTCACTAAATAAAAGCCACAGAGAAAATCTGAACTGTGAAATAAATTATAAAATTTCTCAAAGAAAGCTTCACCAGGAAATTCTCACAATCTTAAGGAAAGGGTAATTAGCATGAGATATGCAAAACCAAAGAGTACAGCAAGGAAAAGCCTGGCATGGAAGGCTCTTAGGAAAGCTTGCAGCCAGGATAATGCAAGGCTCCCGTGAGAATCAGTATCTTCATCCTAGCCTGCTCGGAGGAAAAGCCTTACCCTATGATTTTTACAGCACAAAATATTGCCTTCTCCCCTGGTTCCTTTTCAATTTCTTTCTAATTAGAATGGGCATTAACCAAAGGAGTTGTGAGAGGAGAAGTTTTTGATGTTCCCTTTCACAGGAGTCTCTGGTCTTGCTCTTTGATGTTCCAGGACGTATACCAATAGCACTGAGTTTCTCTTTCTAACTTTGAAGATCCTTATTACCTAAATGTTACCTGTGGGAGGGATTTGGGAAATAACTTTCTAAAGCAATTAGGTGGCACAACCAGAAGAAAGGGACAACAGAAACTACATTATGCAAATGTGGGGCTTTTCAAAGCCATGCTGCCAGGAGAAAAGCATGGTCACTTATCTAGCTGAGAAGGCACAAGGGGGAAATCTGAAAAATGCTCTGTTGCTCTACATTCTCTTACAATTCTGTTTTAATATAAAACCTCGATTTGACTAATACTACATATTGACAACATAGAAACAATCTTAGAGGAAATTCATTTATGAACACAGACATGAAAATGTCTTAAAAAACACACAAACAAATTAAATTTAATAGTGCGCCTGCCGTGTCAAATTAGTTTTATTTTAGGAATAGAAAGATTTTATAATCATCAGAAATCTCCTTAAGAGCCAAATGTTCAACTAAGAAGACATGCTTAAAACATCAGTGGATTCTAATAATATTCAACACTTATTTCAGATACAAATTTTAAGAAATTAACAAATTACCACTGTAGTCTTAAAAGACCCAAACTATTTTTGGTAATTTCTAGTATTCTGCCCTTACCAATACTACCCAACATTTTTCAAAATGTGAAATAAGTGAAATTATAACAATCAAAAAGGAGAAAAAGTATTTTTATCATAATTGTATAATAAGAAAACTCCCAAGAATGTACCAATAATATTTTATGATTAATAAGCTAGTTAAATAGATTGGGTGTTATAAAAAAATAAATAAGAAAAACCAATAATTTAAACTGACTAAAAATAAGTTCATTCCTACAATTCCAGCATTGAGGAGACCAAGGCAAAAGAATTTCAGTTTCAGTCTAGCCTAAGCTGTACAGTGAGATTTGTCTTTAAAAAACAAATAAAAAATTTATAATTTAAAAATTTCATTTAAACAAGAAGCAAAACTTAAATGGGATCTTTAAATATACACATATATGTATAACAATATGATTTGCGTAACTCGTGAGCCATTGTTTTGAGGAATCAAAAAATTGATTTGCATATGTTATGGTTTATGTTAGTGATCCCCAAACCTCTTGCATTTGCATTGTGCATTTGTGATTGGTTCATTGTCTAGGGCTTGGGTTGGGGGTGTGAACACTGCACCAGCCTGGGGGTGGAGCCAGGATGTGATGTAATGGCTGAAAGAAGGCGTGTCTCTCTCTCTCTTGCCAGTTTCCACCTTGCGTTTGTAGCTGCCATGAACTGCGGCCCCTCCATCCACCCTGCCTTGGAGCCAACTGAGTATGAACTGAAACCCCCAAGAACTGTAAGAACTAAACCTTTCCTTTCCCAACCTTGGGCATCTGGTATTTTGTCTCAGTGATGAGTAAAAAGTAACTAAGACAGCATAGAACCGCAGTTTATTTCAAATTCATTTTATAGATTTAATACCACTGCCTATAATATTCACATGAAGCATTTTTTAAGTTACTACAGTAATTCTTAATGTTTATGAAAAAGAAAAATAATGCAAAGAAATTTCATAAATTTTATCAGCTTCTTGTCAGATAATGAAAAAGGAAATTATAAAGCAAAGTAATATTTAGAAAAATGGGTCACATTTAGTAAACCTGACATGATTTAGAGACAAATAAACAGTGTAACTGCTTCATGGACAGAAAAAAGAAAGGTAAAAACATAATTCAGCTGTTTTCCTATAATGCTTAGAAACATTTAAAGGGCAGAAATACAAAAGTCTCCATCACTAAGCTCAGCTTTGTCAGAGAGGCTAAGTCTTGTATTGAGATACTTGCTGCACTAGAACCTTTCAGAAAAATGCTTCCAGAGCCAACAAATAAGCAGAAGGAAGGGAAGTTGCAAATGCAAACAGTATTTATTTGTATTAAAGATAATGCTTTACTTATAATTCCACTTTCAGCCCAAGAAAAGTAAGGCAATGAGTTAACTGGAGGGAAAAGCAAAACCATAACACAGAAGTAATGGACCCCAAATTTCCAAAGCAGTGAATGAAAAGTACATCAATGATAGTTATATTTTTTAGAAGTTGGGCTTCCTGAATTCCATTCCCACCTGCATGATTTCATCTCTTGTGGTCATATAAACGCTACCCCCACAGTGATCAATACTTCATTGCCATCTCTCTATTCCTCTGTCATCAGTGCAATGTCATTTGCCTCATAGGGACTCAAGTCCTTGCTCATAACTATCTTATGTAAAAGAAAAGAAAAACTCATTTCTCACCGTTGTACAATTATGTACAAAAGGATCACCTTCTTCATTTCAGAGAATAAAACAGGTGGTTTTGCCACTTCAATCCTTGGAAAATGTGGTCAACCCCAAATACTGTCAATAAACACCCTCCACATGTGTGTGTGTGTGTTTTAATTGAGTATGAAGACACCACATGTAAAATAATTCACTCTTGGAATTATGTGCCATGATCATTGCCAACTTTAAATTTCTGCAGCTGAACGAAGTTTCAAAAACTCTCTCCAAGTCTGATCTAAAGGAACTACTGATCTGGGCCCTTTGAGAAGTGAAACTTTTCAACAATATAAAGTAGGAAATGGCGATCACTGAGCCAGAGACACCGCTGTGATGTTCCCCTATATGGCTCATTCAGAGCCTCACAAAAAAGAACACAAAGTAAGCTGGGGGCTCTGAAGCTCCAACCCATGCTTCTTCAAGGCTGCAGTCCTGTGAGCTATTCTCGCAGTGCCCTTTGATATAAAATACTGAAAACACTGGATTATCCTAAGAATACCGTTTTAAAAGGAGGAATTTCTAGGATTGCTTTTTTCCTACTGCTGACCCAGAAAGACCCATCATTCCATGGGCAAGCAAGTTGAAAGAGAGTATGATGGGACCATCAGAGATTTCTCAGTTACAGTGAAGGACACAGAGTCACCATGTCCCCCAGCAGGGATAAAACATATTCCTAGTGTTCGTAAGGCAAGAATCAGGGAAAAAAAGAGTTGTATGCAGGGGAAATTCTAGAGCCAATTCACTATTCCAATATTCATGGGTGACTTTTTTTTTATTCCTAATGAATAGAGATAGCATTCTTTTCTATGAGCAATTACTGGTAAGTACACAAAAGAGACATAATGGTCTGTGAATACAATTTTTGAGATATAGATGTTCTGATCAAAGATCTGACCTGCATTAGCTCAATTAACTCAACAGATGTGTTCTCTTCTAGTGCTTCAGGTAAGTGCTGTGTTAGTCAGTGCCCCCAAAGTTTTCCAGTTTAATCTTAGCTACAATCAGTGCCCTGGGCTATTTATTCTAATACGCTTTGCATTCCATCCACAGTGCCTCAGTCACCCAGTCCCCACTTAGCCATAAAATGCCTATTTTATTATTCCAACAATCATCTCCTGAACTTTAATAGTCACTGAGAGCCAAGTGAGACTGAGCATTGCTTTCTGTCTGCCCTTGGGATATGACCTGCAGAAAATCCCTCCACATCTTGGTGAGGCAACCAAGCTGCTTGAACTGATTTTTCCAAGCCAACTCTTTGCCCCAAGTGGTCTATTTTGATTTCATCAGTTTAAGCTAAGAAATTAGGGTACTCAGCCTTGAGTGAACATCCAATGCCAATTTGAGTCTGCGTTCCTCCCCTATTTTAGCCAGGCTGAGTTCCTGCTTCTCATCGGCTTTCCTTCTGCCATCAGCAGCTGGTTGCAGTCCTAGAATTTATCTCCCCCACTGACTGAAGTACAGGATTGATTTCTGCAGTGGTAGGAAAGAATTTAATTGGTGAATAGCAGTCATTTTTGTTCTCTTACATTCAGCGAATTTACAAGCTATCTCAGTATTTAAAAAAAAAACCTTCAGGCAGGAAGAGTAGCATTTGAATCTGAACCTCAGCCATCTCTCTACCCACAGCACCCCACGCCCAGGGAAGTTCAGTTGTTATTTAGAAAGCCTTAATAGGCACCATGGGACCCCGATACGCTTCTCTCTCACACACATAAGCAGTCTATCAACCTTCCAAAGAACAAAGATCCAATCCAGCCGCTCTCCACGTTCCTGTTACACTCTGATTCTGCTCACTTAATTTTAGTGTATCCTAAATTAAATTTTAAGGCATTTTCCCTATTAAAAGTATGACTAAATTAATGTTGTGGAAAAACCAATTATGTGTCTGTCTTTCTTAGAAATACAGGAATTTAAATTAAACATTAAAATTTTTAACGAATAATGGTATTGTGGCCTACTGCACCCCAAGATTGAAACCCAAAACAAAGCCCTTAGAGGAAGATGAGTAGAAAGGCCGCCTGCAGGACACCTTTCTGAGTTCATGCCCTGAGCTCATCTCCACTGGAGGAACAGAGTTGACCAAGTTATACTCCAGGTTACCATACAATCGCCACAGTCATACAACATGCTTCAAGTTGGTGCTGCAGAGGAAAACAATACCATAATCTCCTGCACACAGGAAGTGATCACAGCCAGCTATAAATACTAATGTACCGAGGTAAATAAAATGTCAAAGGACATGTATCTACTGAATGAAGTAATGGGAGGGTTTATTTTTTCAAGGGGGAGGAAAAAACTCTACATGGCAATTCTAAAACGAGTCATGTGGCTGGGAGATTGACCACTTTGAAATCTGTGAAAATACTAGTGGACATTAGGCAAAAGTAAGATGTTTAGAAATCAGAAATTCTCTTTATTAAGTGCTATTCCCATACTCATCTCATCCATCCATAATTTAAAAATAATATTAAATTATGAATTTGGTATAAAGAATTCCATAGATGAATTTTCATGATGACTACTTATATTTTTTTTTACATTTCCATTAATAATTTTCCTATAATATTCTTCTCCTGGTTTCAAAATGCATGCTAGGGCCGGGGATTTAGCTCAGTGGCACACGTGCCTGCATGGCATGTGCAAGATCATGAGTTTGATCCCGGGTACCAGAAAAAAAAAAAATGATGCCTGCTAGTTGTGTCTACACATATCGCAATGTCTTCAGTATTGAATAGAATTTTGACAGTGGCTGGTAAGAGTAGGACCATAGGGCCAGTACTAAATGCAAACAGGATTAGTAAAAACACAAAATGAAAATGCATGCACCATACAGTCTGTACCTGCTAGGTACCAGTGTCTTTTAGACAACAACAAAATTTCTTTTCTTCTAATGTTTGGTTCTCATTATTCTAATGTTTACAATGAGCCAATACATATTTTAGATCTGTAATGTATTCTTTTGGAAGAATATTTTCACTATGAACTTGCCAATAGAACAAAGAGTGCGGATAATATCTTTCTAATGAAGACAGCAACCTGAATCAAAGGGAATAATTGTAACACTGTACAACCTCAAATATTCTAAGTCCAAGATGTTCTACTTACAATGGAACCTCTTAAATTTTGATCAGCATTACAGATTAATTTAGGTAGAATTCATAACAAGAGCTATCATGCTATATCATATACCATAAATGCTAACTAACAAGATTGATAAAATACCAGGGAAGAAAGAGGCTTTTTTCAAGAAGATGTAGTTCGTTGTTACTAAGTGATAATGTGCATAACCTTGTAAAAGTGCAGCTTAATTTTATCATAGGGCTAATAATATAGGAATCATCTACTTTTATGCATAAACACACAGAGCAACTTTACTGGTACAGAGAAAAAAATGTAGGTATTTTTATCATTGAATATCAAAATGTAGGACCAAAGTTACTGTGTAACCTAAAGCTCATAGTAAGTCTAAGTTTGCTTTTCAAGACAGTGAAAAAATATGTGTATGTCTTACCAGTGTGATACTCTGAGCAAAGAGAAATATTAAGAGAAATAGAAGAATTAAACTATGACAATGTTGTCCCAGTTCAATCCATTTATCCACGCTATTTCTTTTGGCTGAAATTTTCTTTTTCACACAATCAAATGGTATTATCTAACAAATAAGGTAGAAAATGTTCCTGTGTGTTGAATCAGCTTTTGGACTGCTGCCTCACATGTGGCTGTGTTTTCCTTTTCCATTTTTTTTTTTTTTATCTTTTTATGACAAGAAACACTAGTTTTTAGCTGAGTGTCTGTGGAAAGCCCAGAATGCTGGCCACAAACCTGAGAAATATGTGACTGCTGAGTGCCACTGGAGTAGGAGAGGGCAGAGAGAGTGCCTCTTGAGTGATCCTGTTTAAGTTTTTCCCATTCTGACAAATGTTCACTCCGGGATGCGCAGTTCATGAAGCTTCTTCATTAGCGTTCTCACTTCCCTCTGAGCAACCACCAGAACATCATTACTGAAATAAAAAGTATTCCATTTCCATTTCCAATAATTTAAATCAAATTACAATGCGTAGAATTACTATAGAAGACAAAATGCTACTTAAAGTATAGATAAATGTTGTCAACTTATCTTAAAGTCTGCCCTAAAAACATGATAGATCACTATGCCTAAAGGTACAGTGTGAACATCTGACTGTTCTAGAAGTTGCCTATCGAAGTATGTACTCTTTCTCTTCAGTTTCATAAAGAATAAACTTAGAGAAGATTGGCAAAAATATCAATTTATTGCAGTATCTATGAGTGCTATTTTCAAGGTAGTTGGGATGTTCATTATAGCAATACTGATATTCTTGCTCAAACTATTATGCGTGTGCATTTTCAAGGGGTAATACCAGGAAAGGCAAAATGCATACGCAATGGGGAATGAAGAAAAATAATAAGAAGCAAATGTTAAATTTCATTGAATAGGTTCCTATTTGAAAAAGAAACAGCAAAAGAGAAAAATTCTGTTCTTAGAAAATCATTGACCCCCTTCTCCTCCCTACATATGCTCTGATTAGCTCAATAGCAGTCTTTATCTCCTCCAAAGCCTTCAACCTTGAAAAAAAGCACTCATCTCTAATGTACAGTAATTAGGAAAAACGTGTGCCCTGCACAAGCTAGGTTCTCAGTAATGATGCTTTGACCATCCAGAACAACATGGAAAGGAGACAGGCATTAATGAATCCAGTCTACTGGAAGTAGTACACATCTTGGAAATAAAAGGCTTTGTGAAAAAAGGCTTAATTTTATCTCTAAAGGCCATGGGGTCCTTCACATTTGCTTCACTTCTGGGTATTGTGTGCTGAAATTAGAATACTTTTCCTAAGCTTGCTTAGCATCTGCTGAAGCAGGTCAGCTAGAAGAAACCAACCCTCGCATGATTTAAAATTCTAATTATTTCTATGTCATCATTATTTCTGGAGAAATTATTGCAAGAGCATATGATTATGTTACTACATGTATTTAAATTTGTTTGTTGCTTTTTAGCACATGAACAATGCTGAGATAATGTGTCAAGAAAACTTAAAAATTCCAAATTTCCCTAAAAAGTCCCCAGTAAAGCTAGAGAAGTAGTATCTAGAATAGATCCTCAAATCAAGGCTTAATGCTAAATTTTATATTCAAATTTTATAATCCAAAATTATGGTTTGACTTGAAAATTTAAAATAACTGCTGTAATTAATTGTGTTTTTCACAAATGGTTATACTATGATTTCTGGTCCTGTACACTCTTCCAGATCCTTCCACTCCTGGGCCAAGAAGTGGAATCTATTTCACCTCCCCTTGAAGTTGAGTAGGACTTTGTAACTGCTTTGACAAATTACAAAAAGTGATGCTGTGTAACTTCTGAGACTAGATCAAAAAAGGCAATTCACCTTTTGCTGGCTTTCTACCCTGCACCCCACTCTCTCTTTGAGAGCATGAGGCTTGGAGACAATGCATAAGATATCCTGCTACCCTGAAGCCACCAAGCCAGCAAGATCACAGAGCAAGAGCACAGAGACACGGAGAGATGCTCAGAGAAGCCTTCAGAGAATTCCTACACCCAGTCTGCAAGTCTTCTCACTGCGGCTCTAGAGACTGTGAACAGAGAAAAGCTGACCGCAATGCCTTAAAACAAAGTTCCTGCTCCATAGAATTTGTGAAATTGGTAAATGGCTGTTTTATGCTACTAGATGTGGGGATGTTTATTATATAAATAAAAAAACTGGAGTTCCTACATATAAGAAATATAAACTTGCACATAATGTTCCAGTTAGTGAATCTGACTCTTAATTTTTACTGTCTTTAGGCATGATTAAATCAGTACTGCATTCTCTAATTTAATAAGAGAATTTTATGACCCATCAATGCCACAAATTATGTAATAGCTCTTACATATTTTGCCTTGTTAAAATCAAGTGAGATGGGAAGTTCCCTAAATAAAATATCTAGATTTGGCCTCTGTCTACATTTGTTAAAATTACAAAATCACAGACACTCAGACACACACACACACATGCACCCACGCACGCACGCACGCATACATGCACACACACACACACCCTGTAATACAACCGAGAAATCAAACAAAAAGCTAGACGTGGTCTCTCATTCTTCACCTCTCCTTTCTAGTCTACTAATATCTTGCCCCTGAGACATTAGAACAAGAGTGATTATTATCATGAGGGGCTTTGTAGAAGAAATTGATAACCCTCAAATCTCTGCACAAAGAGAAAAAGTAGTTGCTAATGGAATATTTTCTCTTTAACTAGTTTGCAAAAGAAAATAAAAAGCAGAATCTAATTAAATTTGCAGAATTTTGTAGTTTATACACACTTATCATTATAATAAGGTTTTTAAAAAGATCTTTAAAATCACAAATATTTCTTATTCTGGGAATAAGGAAAGTGGTAGAGTCTTGTATATTCATTCAGCAGGCCGTTAAAAAGTAGCTGAAATGTGCATTGAGACGATCTAAGCATTTGGGACTGTGAAGAACCTTTTGGGAATATATGGGAAGAGAGACAAAATCACATCTTAAATAAGGTAAAAATTAATAAAAAAACAAAAAAGCAGGTATAATTTTTGAGAGATATGAGGAATTACTCCCATACTGAGGAGGGCAAAACCATGCAAAATATCCTAAATGGAAGAGAAGAAGTAGAACAATTATGGGGAAAAGTGCTATGTAAAGGAGGTCACAAGCTAACACTTTACAATTTGAAAAACAACTGAATCAAGAGTTCATTAAAAAAAAAAAAAGAGGGAAGCGAGACTGGAAAGGCAAGTGAGTAGAAATCATATTAAGGTTGATAAGAAAAACCTAAAGATAGATGATAGGAAAGGTAAAAGATTTTTGAGCAAAGAAATGACAATATAGGTTGTGCTTCAGTAACAGTGTCTTTTATTTTTATGGTTCTATCATTAAAAGCACCTCAGTGTAGCTTGTGTTTCCCTCACAAAACTCTTTAAGGGATATAGAGGTTATTATCATAATAATGCACCTAAAATCATATTGATATGTAGTGGAATAAGCCAAACTCAGATCCAAGTCTCATACCAAATCCACTAGACTTCGCATTAAAGCACACAGTGGGCTCACAGTTTGCAAAAGCCGTGAGTTCTTGGCCAGCATGGGCTGCAAAGTGAGTTTAAGGTCAACCTGAACTCTGTAGTGAGACCCTGTATCTAAAAGACAAAACAAAACTAAACAAAATGAAACAAAATGTGCCATGCCTTATTGACACAGGAAGTAAAATTTTCCTGTTGAGAGAAGTTAAGCCAAATATCTCAGAAATACTGCGACTGTGAAACTTTACATTTTCTTCCACACATATTGCCCATTCATTCTTTACTACTCCAGTTGACAGAGTAGAATTGATGGGCCTCTTAGTAACTGAGTTACTGGCATATAAAAATTAAAAATAAAATATGTTTTTATAAAACAAAATAAAGTCAAATTTAAGAATACATGACTTATTCTAATATTGGCTAAGGAAAATATGCTGTAACACATGTATTGGGAATCATCTCAAAGTCAAGTAATACAAAGAAGCACAAAATATAATTAATAAATTTTTGTAGTGCTGGGGATTAAACCCAGGGTTTCACGCATGCTTAGAATATTTAAAATATCCTAAGAAAAGAGTAACATTCTTTGTATTCATTTCAATCTCTACAGGGAAAGTGATTACCAAATAAAAAGGTACAGCACTTCTTATTTCTCTTTCTTCTAAATCTTAAACAAACTTGTAAATGTCCCATCAACTCTTGGTTTGTATATACAGAACTAATTAGAAAACCTAGAAGTGGACACTAAGGTAAGCTTCAAGAATTTGAAATTGCTAAAAATCAATAAGAAATTAACATTTTAAGCCATAGTTGGTCTTAAAGATTTTTGTAAGTTCACAGAATGCTTCCAAATCATGGCAATTTGTTCCTAGTGTTTCAAAGAAGCAAGAATTTTGTTTTTCATAATTATGCTTCCCTGTGAATAATAATGTTAATTATTCCTCCTACCTTCCCTCATCTTGTCCTGTGGCTTATTACAAAAAGGAAAAAAAGTAATTTATAAAGGTGAAGTCACACCAAAGATAAACAAGGCCAAGTGGATAAAACTTAGCGTCTACCAAGAATGCCCAGGGCACAGTACTTACACAGGATTTCCACATAGAAGGCATCTGGGTAAAGTTTCAGGAGTTACTTGATAAGAAAAATGAAGGAAAAAAAAAATGCTGGTGATTTTCACTGACACAGAATTGCCTTCTCTCTTTCTCACCAACTCTGCCAAAGCTACCTTCACAAACAAATGTCAGGAGACACATTTCAAAGTTAAATTGACGATCAAACAGGAGACCAGCTGCATGATCTGGCACACTGGAGATTTGGAAAGCATTTACCAAACGAACAGACATCCTGGAAGTCATTTTTGTCCAATAAAGAACAATATCCACCCAGGTGTCCATGGGAAAATATTTCACCCACTCAAGGAAGACAAGGGAGGAATGTTTACTCTGCGGAATACATGAAATGTGTGCACACCCCCATCTCGACTAGTTTCCATCTAGTAATGCTCAAAGCTCTCAGCACATTCGTCTTCAGTCCTTCCCAGATGCAACTTTGTAAGCAGGAAACACTTCCCAGGAGGTGCGCTGAGTGGGCCCTTCAGCCTGTAACAAGATCACCAATGGTACTGAAGGAAGCACTGCAGATAATGAGGGAGACAAGTGCCATCAGCTCCCTTCCCAAACTGTAATAATACAGTCACTTCATCACCCAGATATTATTTTTAAAAAATCAAACACTGCTGAAAATACTCTCTTGCCTCAGAAAAGTATGCTGATTGGAACTCAAATGGCTTAATCATCTTAGTGTTTTGATCTTAATGGTCTTTATTCATCTTAGCCCTTCCCATTAGGAGTGATATTCTTGTATGATCTCCATTCATGAAGCATTTGTTTGACTCGAAAGTCACTAAATCTCAATGCAAATGTTTGCATCTTCCAAATGTTAAGGGGATAATCAAATCTATAGTGCAAAGTTCTGGAAAAAAATGTTTAAACTTTGGTTTGTAAGACACTGGGTCATGTGGTGTTTAATTTTTTTACTCTCATTAACTTCCAACACATCTATCACACCATATTCTTTTGCAACTACATATCTAAATATCCAAGTGTCACGTGTCATAGTCCAGAGAGAATTGCAACATTACTCCACCTCCTGTGTCTGATGTTGGTTATGTCCATTTACACTTTGGTCTTGGTATACTGTAAAATGCTATCAAAGAGACATAAATCTGTACCACAACATGTCAACCACTTTGAATAACAAGGTAAAATGTATCTACGTGGTCAGTGATAAGGAGTTGGAAGTGCTAAAGCTACATGGAAGCCTGTAGTGTTTTTATCTTATGTGGTTCCCATGATGGCACAGCACAGACATCAGTCAAAATCAAGATTGAGTCACAACCTTCAGCTTCCCTGGAGTGTTTCCATACACTGGTGGAGCACAGTAGTTTCAGCCCCAGCCCCTTCCAACCACACCTTGTTCTTTTCTCCCCTCAGATCTTTTCACAGATAGAATCCTGAAAGTAGCTGGCTCAGGAGTGATTTCTGAACACGAATACAAAGTGTTACAGAAACAAAGTGATACCGGTACATTAGATCTCTTGATTTCGCAGCTGAAACACCCTGGTGGATTCTCATAGTTTATGGATTAAAATTCCAGCCCCTTACAATGGCTCACAAACCCCATGTGGTCTGACTCCCCTGACCCTCTCTGACCACAGCTTTGTTTACACCCTGGCCTTCTCATGTTTGGCCTTGCTGGGCTTCCTCCTGCCCCACATCCACCAGCAGTGTGTAGTGCATCCAGAACATGCACTGCCAGAGCATAAACTGCAGCCCTGAGTGTGTCCGCTCCCAGCTGTGTGACGGCGGTCAATTTTCCTAAAATCTCTGTGCAGGAGAACAAAGCGTTGCCCCATTTGTAACTTGGGAATCATAATAGTAGCTACTTCATAATGATGCTATAAGAATTAAATTATTCATATTTATAAAGGACTTGGTACATACTAAGTGTTTTGCTGATTCTTTCTTCCCCTCTAGGCTTGTATAATGTTCCCTCTGCTAAGATGGTACATTGCCAGGTCTCAGCTCCAGACTACAGGAGCCTTCCCACCTGTCACACCCTGAGCTATAAACACCCCTGTCCTTGGCATAGTACACAGGTCCTCTCTCATTATTTTATCATTTCCCTTCATTATCTTGTGATAATTTTTTCCTTTAATTTTAACTTTTCTCATTAGGATGCAAGCTCAATGAGGGCAGAAAACTGATTCATTCGAGTTCTTACCTTTTAACATAGAACTAGACAAATATTGGGTACCTGTCTAAATATATGTTTAGGTAATTAGTCAATGGCATTGGGAGTTCTGGATTTTAATCTCATTATTTACTAAGTTGCTTAATTTCTCAGCACTTCAATTACTTCATTTATAATTGAAGATAATTATAGACTCTTTACCTCTGCCTCAATGTGAAGCACAAACCGGACAATCTACATGAAAGTGCTATAGAGTCTATAAATGGATAAATATTACCAAAATATTAGTTGTTGTTCTAAAAAGCAAAGTACCATAAAAGAATAAGGATGACTTAGAATTAAAAAAGATTTTGCAACTCCATATATGACTTTCCTAAGCTACTGATGCAGAGTACAAATACTATTCTACTGTGGCAATCTTATGTCCACGTGTGAAAATAAGAAAACCAATACTCTTAAAGCAATAGAATCAGACCAAGGCAGCCTAACACTCCTTTCAGCCTGAAAAAAAAAAAAAAAAAAAACCTTTACAGATTTCGTCTGGACTAATTCTGATCTCCATTTTTAAAAGAACATGTTCTCTAGAAAACTTGCAATTATGTGTTTATTCTCTGCCCCCTCTGAAGATCCATCTTCTCCTAGCCAGTGCCTATGTTGTAAAACTCAGGAATCCTCTCCAGGACCTGGGAACTATCTCTTTGAAATGTGATTACCAAGAATGATGATGCCCTTATGGCCTAGTCTCTTGGGAGGAGTAGGAGCCTAAATTTGATGAGTGACAATTAGCAAACAAAAATGGTCTAATCACATTAACCAGTGGCTTCCCTTAGTGCCTAAACGTGCTTCCATTTTTTGTTTTAGCAGAGCTGAGTTCAATGTTTCTTCCTCATTTCAATAATCTCTTGTCTTAATAGTTTGGAAAAAAGTTGTCCTTATCTGTTTATTTGGTAAATTTTTTGTAACAAATTGCAGAAGTGAAAGCAAAGACACTGACACCACCAAGATAATCTGGATCAGTCTAACCACCAAGATAATCTGGATCAGTCTAACCCTGATGTATTCTTCTCCACAATTTTCTCTCCTCTTTTCTGCTGTCTTGTTTCATCTATTTTCTGTATCACATATATTTGAAAGAACTTTACCTTCCATTTTATTCCTGTAATTGAGGTCCCCATGTGATGATTGTAATTTTTATCTAATTTGATTGTACAGTTTTGATAGTAGTTAACATTGATGTCATTCAACATGAGTCACTTCTGAATCTCAATCTCTACTTCTATGAAATGTGTGGGTGTCAGACAATCTCTTTGCAGCCCTGTTATTCAATGAATATTAAATGCTTTTGTGAGGCTTTATGTCTTGATGCTCTGTTAAAAAATCATGTGGATGATCAATAGAAGTGGGAAGATACAGATATGAGCCCTCTACTCAGAAGAGGAAATGACATCTCTGCAATATAACTTTTAAATGTTTTAAATATGTGGAATTTTTTTCTTATCATCATCACTTCCGGTCTGACACCACATTTACCCGCAATTTACTTATATTTCCCTGGAGTAAATTCAGCTCTGAATGACACATAATGAAACCAATTTTAGATACCCAACATCAAGATTAAATAAACACTTATTTAGCAGGAAATTATGACATAGCTTTGCATTTCCAAGGTTATTTAAGTTTTCAATTTTTTGTTCTTTTTTTAAAAAATCTTCAGAACTTGGAAAATATCACATGGTTAAAAAATCTGTTCTGAATACTTTGACATCTATTGATCCTACACCTTTGCCGTATGGGTCTCCCTATTTGCCAAATTTTGTGCTAGAATACCCTTAAGAACAGAATTATTGAAGCACCAGCTTATAATAGCTTCACTTGGAGTTTTAAGTAATGAGCTACCCATGAAAATAAACAAAACAGGAGTATCAGAGTAAACCAGATGTTTGTGTGAATAAGTGGTAGATTTGTATTTGATCAACTGTCTGATTTTTTTATCATCCCCTTTGTAGATGGGCCACCATATAATCTCCTGTTTGTTTTATGCTAAAATAAAAAGTAAAAATAGGCCATCAGTATATTGTCTTAAATTCAAAATCAGCAGGAAGTCTTGAAAATCTATGAGAAAAAAAATTTTCTTTGCTTTTGTAAGAACTGATCAGTGAGATGGTACTAAGTGAAAACTCTCAGTATTTTCTTTGGTTTTCTACTGCAACACAGTTTTATACTGATTAACTTATTGACACCATAAACAGGTAGCAGGTAAAGTAAAAACTTACGAGTTAATATCACTGCCAATCAGAGTAATGTAAGAAATGTCCAAAAAGCGAGACTACAGAGTATCTAATGAAAGTGAAAATTTGATACTGAGTCATAGCCTACATATCTAAACAGTGTCCATGACTTCAATCCTATTTTCCTGAATCATCCTTAGTGATATTTTAGATAGTTAACATGCTTTCCAAAATATCCTAATAACTATCTCCTCTGACAAGTCCAAGGGGTACATGGAAAATAGAAGTTCAACACTTACCAAATATATATTTTGTTTCATTTATTATCCATAATAGATTTAAGGGTTGAATATTTTCCATTTTATCGATAAGAAAACTGACATGTCTAAGTAGAACTTTTCCTACATGCCTCACACATTAAAATAATGTTTTATATCTGGAGATGGAGAGCACTGTTAAAAAGAAAATTGCCAATCACTGTGACGTGTGTACTATATATGGTATTAGTCCATACAAGATGAAAGCACCGAGTTCATGCACAAGTTTGGTCTGGAGCCTTATTTGATAATGATAGTGGTTTTGGTTGGAAATATTTTGCAACGGAATAAAGAATAGTGAAAAATCAAACATCTCCACACAAGAATACTGAGCAGTACATACTCTTGGCTTAGACTTTTCTTAGGACTTTGCAAAGATAAAATTCAAGGCCAGGGGTAATTCTTTAAATGTACATGCCATTCAAATTCGTTTCTAGCCACTGATGTGAAATGAGATTCTTGTGCTCACTCCAGCAGCACATATACTGAAATGCAATCCTTGCGTTGCTCATATTCCTGAGAAAGAGACTTTCCATTACCTGATTGCTTTCCATAAAGTACCTAAACTACTTCCTGGACAAGGGTTGGAGACGTGTATAGCCTCAAAGCCAGGCATGCTCCTGTCTCCACCTATTATTGCTGAGATTCCTATGCCTTGACCTATTCTCTTCAGGGCTGTGGTACATTTTTTTAGGATCAATTTACTTAAATGTGACAGTCAATTATATGTTAATTTATGGCCATAGCACCTAAATGTTTCATAAAACAGATCTGGATGTTGCTGTAAGGTATTTTTAGATGAGATTAACATTTAAATCACTAGACTACAAGTAAAACAGATTTATTCAGTTAGCCTCTATATGGTAATAGAAGTAACCTTGTGCAGTCAGTTGAAATCCTTAAGAAAATAACTAATCTTACCAAAGATAAAGGAATTCTGTCAGCAGAATACTTTCGAATTTAAGCTGTAACATCTCCAGCCTGTCAACTGTCAACTTGCCTACCCTGAAAATTTTGGACAAGCCAACATTTACAAACTGAGTAGACAACTCCTTAAAAATCTCTCTGTCTCTCTTCATTCCCTCTCCTTTCTTTTTCTCCACATATTACATACAAATATATAGACATAGACCTATAGACACACACACTCTGTTGGCTCTGTTTCTTGCAAGACACCTGATTACTACACAGGGTATATGGGCATACGATGCTACACTGAAGTGATGCCTAATATTTCATGATAACATGAATCTTCTCCTTTTCATTTCCTAGGATTCTCAGCCCTAAACTGATCCAAAGACTAAGGTGCTAAGATTCTGTTGTTCATGTCATGAGTCCCTTGAAAACCTTTTATAATAATGAACCATGCTCCTTTTTATTAATTTAACATGCACTTTTATTGAATCCAATGTTAAAATGTATAAACAGACATAGCTATCAATCATCTGAATTATTATGAGAGAGCTTATGAAGAGGTTTACAAAGAAGTGGAATCATTGACTTCAACTTTTCTATTTTTTCAAAAGCAGGCAACAGGATCTCTTAAAAACATAACATAAATTGATTCATGTTAATATTTACTGAGACTCTTCTAATGGATTTCCAGCATTTAAGATAAAATTTGTGCTCATCACTTAGAGAACCCCAGTTGACCTAGTCTCTGTCACCTCTTTAAATTCATCTCATACACAGCATGCCACTCTGGTAAGTGGCTGTGGCTTGGCGAGCCGGCCGCCCCAGGGCAAGAACCATGTCAGCGTTTCCTGAGATCCGCGATGCGCCATGTTGGACCTTGGGGCACTGGGAAAACGGGCAGCCAGTTCACCCCTCTGGTGGGTGGCTGTGAGCCTACCAGCGTGTGGGCTAAGAATCAAATATTCATCCCCCAGCCCCAGCAAGTAAGAGCAGGAGATCTGAGCATGTCTTGCAAGTTTGACTATAGGCAATATAGCAAATAAGGGGAATTTTCTTCTGCCATCTCTTTGAAAGCAAATATTTTTATCTCTGTTTTGCTCTGTTCTGATCAATGGTCAATATTCTGTTTTTATAATTTCGGTATTTCCTTCAATATTGCTCTACCTGATTGAAGGAAAAACTATTGTGAAGAAAACCAGATAACTATTGCTGTTATCCCAATAACCTGCTGTGAGGTTCTGTACCAATTTTACTGCACTGCCTCAGTTGGCTATGTCCTGTCTTGTTCTGATGTATTTTACTACCTTCAAAATAAAATAAATAAAAAATAATAAGAATAAAAAAATTTTTTAAAACATTAATAACAACAACAAAACAGATCAGCAAAGTACTGAGCAACCTGAAACGTGATATAACTAAACAGATAATGGACTTAAAAAGCAAAAGGAGGAAAAGCAAGTGCTCTGAAGGATATAACTCCATGTATATTTAAGTGTGTAGGATTGATAATTATGTTGCTAAGTTTTTGTTGGATCAGAGAACAGAACTGTCTGCTGCCTCACTGTTTGAATGTCCATTTTGCATGCTTTAATTTTTGTAACTTGAACAACTACATCCAAGAAGACAATATGTAGTGTATTTACTAGTGATTTCTTACTGTTCATTTTTTAAAATTTCTATATTGTTTCTACCCTTTTTTCTATTTTGCTTTATTTTTCTCCTCTCTTTAAAAAAAGTAAAATTTTAAAAAATTCATCTCATACACCAACTCTTGCACACTAGCCACAATGATCACATCTCTGCTTCCCGAACAAGCTAAGCTTTACAAGCAAACAGCAACCTAAACCTTTTGTAGTTACTGCCAAAAGAACTGAGGATACTCTTCCCCAAGAATTATCCTTGCTGACTGTATACTTTGATGAGGGTTCAGTGAAACATTCCCCCTTAAACAGATTGCTTCTGAGGCTTGTCTGAACCCAGCATCCCTGACATCTCTCTCTGTCATCTCACAGTGGCTACTTTTCTTCATAGAATGTTTTACCATCAGGAGTATTTTGCTTGTTTGGTATGTTGCCTGTTTCTCCCACTAGAATTTAAACTATTTGCTAGTGTTAAACTGTCTGCCTTGTTGATCCTGATATCTAAATATTTATTTACATTTAATATTTGTTGAATGAAGATATTCATAAGAAGGCACAATCTATGTATCAGAAATAAAGACAAACATACAAAAAAATGTATGGCAGATGAGGTAAACATTCAGGAATTTCATGAGAAATGAAACACCACAAAAGGCTCATCCTTGGGAGTAAAGCAAAAGATGAGTTCGCAGACTTCCATATATAGTGAGATCTAGCCTGGAATAGAAGTAAACCTGATAGCAGAACACTGACCAAGGTGTCATCACATTCTCTCTCGGAAGACAGGATCAGCAGAAAGTCTAGGGCAATCCATCAAAGTGCAAAACAGCAACAATGACAAACGACAACAAAAACAACAAAACAGTGCTGACCTGGAGGTAAATGAGAGAACTTGGTCACACAGATCGGGATTTAACAAACAATTGCTATAAAGACTCAGATAATAAAAATCCAAGTTTTGCAGGGGTGTAAATTCTAAGTAACAGCTATTTAATTCCACCACTGTGACACACAAACATGTATGGGAGGTACGTATCCACATGAGTAACTGTGCACCATCAAATCTTATCCATGAATATCACATTTTGAATTTCCTTTAATTTTTAAATGTTTTGAGATCATTGTAGGCATATTGATATCACAAGCAATAAGACAAAGATGCCCTATGTATTCCTTTTGCTATTTCCCCAGTGAAACAAATAAGCAGAATACCGATTAATACGGACAACAGACGGAGCATCTCCATTCTCACAGGGTGCCCTCCTTTCGTCTTGTGAAGGCCACACGCATCCCCTCCTCAGCAACTATTCTGCTATCCACCATCGCTACAATGATATCATTTTAATGATGTTACACAGAACTATACAATGCTTTGGCGTTGCCTGCTCTTAGTCACCATAATTTTCTAGATACCAATCCAAATTTTTTGCATCTATCAGTCATTTGCTCCTTTTAATTGTTCAATAATACTCCATAATATGGCCATACCAAACTTTGTTTAATCATTCCCTCATTAGAGGACACTATTGTCAGTTTCAGTTTTCAGGAATAAAGCATTATGAACAATCATGTTCTGATTTTTGTATGAACGTCAATTTTCAAATCTGTGGGATAAATGCCTACTGGTACAATTGCTGCACAGTGGATAGATTGAGTTTTAAAGATATTTTCACACTCATTTCCAGACTTATATCATTTTATAATCTCAAGAGCAATGTCTCAGTGCTCCAGTTTCTTTGCATCCTCAGATAATTTTGATGTTGTTATTTTAGCCCTTATTGTAAGTATATCATAATATCTCTTTTTATTTTTAATTCACCTTTCTTTAATTCTTCATGACACTCAAAACCTTTTCTTCTGTTTAAGCTAAATAAAATAACAGGTCCTCATCAGTGAAATACTTGCTCATTTATTTTGCCTGTTTTTAATTGTTATATTCTAAAAATTATCTCTATATTACATGTTAATTTTTGTTTCATTATGCAGCTTACAATGCTTTCTTTTAGCCTGGATCATCTCATTTATGGTCCAGGCTAAAAGAAAAATTCAATAGAATTTTCTACAAAACCAATTTTTTAAAAATTTTAAAATATTTTTATATGTAAGTATTATATATGCATGAATTTATTTATTTTGTAATGAGGTATCACTGTATGGCCCCAGATGGCTTTGAATTCATGGACTCAACTGATTTTTCTGTCTCAGCTACACAAGTAGCTGAGATTGTAGCACCTACTTGATTTTTTAATTTTTAAAACTTTTATTATTATACATTTGTAGCACATAATGATGACACTCATTGTAGGGGGTTGGCATGGTACATAACACTTCTTAGTTTATTTTGCTTCCTTTTCTCCTCTCTTTTCCTCCTTCAGAAAAATTTAAAATACATTGTGAATTACTATCACATTTAAGATTTATTGATTTAGCCTCAGATCTATATTTCCCCATGCATTCTTTACTAAAAAATTTTTATAGTATAATTAAAACATTGTTAAGGTTACAGAAGTAGTTTAGTAGTAGAGTACATGGTATGAATATGCCAGGCTGTAGATTTTATCCCTAGCACAGTAAAAAGATGGCAATGTTTACCGTGTTATAGTTTCAGCTGTATATTTAACTTTATTAATCATTTTGAGTTAATGTTTATATCAGATGAGAGGTTTCAATAGAGATTCCATTTTATGGCCTAGGAATGTCCAATTAATTCAACACCACTTATTCCCAAGGTTATTTTTCTTTATCAAATCACATATAAATTGTTGCTAAAAATCAGTTGGACAAACTTGGATGTTTTATTTCTAGGTTTTCTACATTTTTTGTTGATTTATGTGTCCATCCTTTCAAAACCCTGTGGCTTTGTTTTCTACAGCTATATAAACTCTTGAACTCTTGGATATCAAGTACTTCATCTTTATTGTCTTATCTTTAGCCATTTAAATTCTTTTTGCCTTCCACATACATTTTAGGGTATTTTTATCTATGCTGCCAAGAAACATTCTGAAATTTTAGTATAAATTATATTAAATATTTATATAAATTTGAGGAAGAATGTACATCTCCACTAATTCAGTCTTCTAATGCATAAACATGGTATATTTCTCATTTGTTTAGTGACTTTTTTATTTTAAAGAGAATAAGACCAAACAAAAGAAAACAGAATAAAGCCAATCAAGACAAAACAATGAGAATGATACAAGACGCTGAAACAAAATCATAGGAAATCTATAATGGCTAACGTACTATGACTTGTTATCTGTAGAATAGCTGCCTATGCCATCAGACATAATAAAATCAAACAATAAAACCAAACCAAACAAAACAGTGAAAATGACACAGGATGTTCAAGCAAGATAATAAAGAACTAATAATGGCTACCGTCTTCAGAAGGAAATCCCCCATAGTTTTTATATTGCGTATTTTTATCCTCTAAATGGATTCTCAGAGGATAAGCTTTATGCCTAAAAAGCCAGTTAAACACTAAACACTGCAAGCATTAAACTATGTTTTTGTTTTGTTTTTGTTTTTTTCTTCAATACCTATCATCTCAGCCTATGTTTCTCTGGATCAGCCAGTTGCTTGGGGGGTAGGGTAGTGGAGTTGGCTTTTCTTGTCTCCCAGCCAACAAGCCAGCTGGCTCACAAGAAGGGATTGGCTTCTTGTTTTCTCATTTATTTAGATTTCTGATTAAATTCATCAGTGTTTCATAATATCTTATGTATAAGTCTTGTATATGTTGTTAGATACATACCTAAATATTTCATAGTGGCTTACTATAAATAATATTTTAATTTTGGTGTCCACAGGCTCATTGCTAGTATATAGAAATACAACTGATTTTTATATTTTCTTGTATTTTGCAACTTTTATGAACTTACTAGTTCTGGAGATTTTGTGGTGGATTAGTTGTTATTTCTACATAGACAATTATGACATATATGGATTGCATAGTTCAACTATTGTTCCTCATCTAAATGCTTTTATTTTGCATGTTTTTATTCCATTGGCTAAAATCCCAATACTATGGTCAAATTAGAGGTATAAAATGGGTATTTTGTCTTATTTCTATTCTAAGAAAGAGAATAGTCAGTCTTTAGCATAATTTAGCTATAGATTTTCTGTGCATTCGCTTATAAAACAGAGGATTTTCCTTTCCCTACATTTCTGAAAGGTTTGTTTTTTAAATAAAGAATAAACTTTACCAAGTCCTTTCTGTACTGATTATATCTTGAATAAGCCTCTCTTGGTCATATTCCTTTTATGAGTTGCTGAATTATATTTCCAAGTATTTTATACATATTCATAAAGGATACTATTATACTCTAGTTTTCTTTTGCTACCTTCCTTTTTTTTTGCTTTCAGCTTAATTTGGCCTTTTTATTCTAGTATCTTGATACTGGAATTTAGATTATTGGTTTGAGACTTTTCCTCTTATCTAATTTAAATGTCTAGTGAAATAAATTTCCCTCTGACAACCACCTTAGCTATAGTCTCTAAATTTGGTTTGTTTTAATTTTCAGTCAGTCTAACTTTTTAAATTTTCTTTGGGGCTTCCTCTTTAGCCCATAAATTATTTAAAAGTATTTCATTTGGTATGCATGTGTTGGAAAAGTGTATAGTTAGAAGAGCTAATGCTGCACACTGTAATACACTGCTGTATGAAAACACCAGGTAAAACCATGAAGAACAATGTGTTTTCTTGTGGTTGACAGATACCTGTGTGGTGCCAACAGGCAAGGGTTCCATAAAACAGAAATACTGCATCAGTTCATTTTAACACTTGGTAAAACTCTCATCACCAGAAGCTCTGAGTAACTTCATTATTTTTTTAATTTTATAAAGTTTATTTTATGCTTGTGAAATAATTTATCTTGATATCAATTTAAAGGATGCTTAAATAGAATAGGTATACAGCTCTTGCTGGGTGTAAAGTTGAGTAAATATCAATAACATTTTGTGGGTACGACAGTGATGGCAAATTCCTCTATATCCTTTCCAAGTTTTGTTTCTCTTTGCTTTTTTTTAATCAGTTGCTGATACGTGAGTTTTATGACAGGTTAAATGACAGCTTCACCTTGAAACTTTGAATGTGAGGTGACCTTATTCGTACAGTAAAAGATTCTTTGCTGATGAAATTAGTCAAAGAACCTGAAGAGGATATTATCTTGAATTTAGGTTGGTACTTAAATTCAATAGCTAATGTCCTTATAAATGGGAAAAGTAGAGAGATATGTGAGACACAGAGACAGAATAAACAGAAAGTTATGTGAAGGAGGAGGCAAACATTGGATGGATATGTCTGCATGCCAAGAAATGCCAAATATCACTCATAGTCGCAAATACTAGAAAATAGGCAGGGAGCTAATATTTACTTATAGCCTAAAGAAGAAACCAACCTTTTCAACATTTCAATTTTAGGCTCCTGGCCTTCAAAACAGTGACAGGATAAACTTACATAATCGTAGGCCTCCAAATTTGTGATAATTTATTGTGTCACACTTAGGAAAATAACACATGGCTATTGAAGCCTTGTAATTGTGTATTTATCTACTTTTTTCTTCAAATCTTTGCTTCGCATATTTTGCAGCTCTGTTGTTTGTTGCATAGTGAATACATTTAAGATTGTAGTATAACTGATATGAATATACCCTTTCTTCTTCCTACAGATTAATGTTTCCCTGGTATATAATATCTTCAACTAAGGTTGTAACATTTGATATATTTATGGACAAGTTTTTTTTTGACAAGGTTTTTATACTACCGAACAAATCCTTATCTTTTAATTGTTGTACTTAGATCGTTTATAGTTATGTAATTATTGATTTGCTACAAATTGTACTTTTATTTATTGATCTAGGTTAAATTTTTATGAGCTCATTTTTATGCAATTGTTTCTTTTTTTTTTTTTAACTGAGCAGGTTTGGTGTTAGGCTGTTTTTTCTATAATGTTTAGCTGTACTACAGCAGTTATTATAAAAAAGATTTCTATCTTGTAAAACATCCATTCCCCACTATGTTAGCCATAGAGAGAAGACTATTGCTCTTGTGGTTACTGTTTTCTCTGTGTTAGTATTCCTGGATTGCTGGCTTCATCAATTTTAAGTGTGTAGTAAATGAAGCAGAAAGAAAGCTCAGGGAACTCACCACGATATTACCTCTTGGTTCTTAACTTCCCAAGTTGGTCTGCCTTTTTTTTCTCCACCTCTCCTTTTTTTTCTGTTAGTGGCAATGTAACATTTAATAGAATAGCTGAAATCAATGCATTCTCTCTAGGTGAAAAAGTCCCAAGTGCATATAAGTTTTAAAGTGTTATAAAATACTATTCTTTTTTATTTTTGCCAATTATCTAAAGCTTCAAAATCGTTTCTATCAGTCAGGCTATGTACAAAAGCTAGTGGACTGGATTTGGCTCATGGCTCATGGTTCTCCAGATCTTGGAGGACTGAGACTTCTGAACTGCAACTCTGCTGGGCACAAAAGCCTGCCTTAAAACGGGAGCTAATGCCAGTGAGATGTTGGGACAGAAAAATACCCATCCTCTTGCATTAAATCTGGGAACTCTGGAGAGAGTACAAGTCCTGTTTGGGAGACTGTATGAAAAAGAATATGTTTCAAGTATTAAAGACCTTAAGGGTTACAAGAGAGCTCATCATCTTTTTAGGTGTAAGTCTACATTAAAACATTATTTCGTACAGTGCAGGGAATTCCAACAAAAGTTTTCATTTTTCTAATTGTAATTTTGTATGTTTATTTGTGAGCTCCACGTGATTTTCCTTATTTGCTTATTTTATCCATGTGGCTAATCTGCTTGTTTTGTTAACCGAATCTGCAAATTAAATGCATAAATGTAGTATTTTCTTCTTATGAACAAACTTTTTGCTAAGTGATAAAAAAACACATTTAAACAAATCATAGTCCAAATGTTAAACATGTAACTAAGCCTCAGGAAGAAGGGTTAGCATAAAAGCAGCTGCTACCTGCTAAAACAAAAACTAAAACCATTGAACATCTAAGAAGCTGTAGAACATTCAGAAAAACGGAACTTTAATAAAACCCAAGATAAAACTGACTTCAGAGAAGAAATTCAGACAAAGTCTCCCAGTGGAAAAGTCACACAGCTGCAACACATTTCCAGGGAAGGCTGGCTGGAAGGGGCGGGGGCAGGCGAGGAGAGACAATGTTGAGCTCCTGTGGCAGAGGAAGTCACTGTCACATCCTATTGTTCAGCTGAGCCAGCCTGGAAATTCATGCGAAGTGCAGACTTAGTGTATGTAATCTTATTCGGAAGCTTTCTTTCTTGGATTGCTATTAAACTGTAACTAAACTGAAACATGAATATTTACAAAAGTCATTATGATTCCATCACCCCATGACATGCAGAACCACACCCTTCATGGCAAACACAATTCTATTCAAGGTTTCTCTACTGACTTTTTATTTATTTGGTTTGCACATCTTCGGTAAGAAACAGAAGTGCCACCTGAAAGGACACATATTGCAAGAAAGTAATTTCCTTTCTTAGCAGAGTTACACGATGTATGACTTCCAGTCGAGTACAGCTGCCAACAAGGTCCAGGTGTGACCCGCATAAGGTGGCGACAATGTGGTTATAGGAAGAGAGAGGCTGGGATTTTGTTCCTATACCCATCATGGAATCAGCACTAAACGAAGGTCTCATGTTCTTTTCCAAAGTTAGCACCAATCCTAGGAAATAGGAAAAACAAAAACTTTGCCATATTCAGCTTCATAACTACTGAAACAAGAGTCAGATCTAAAAAAAGCTTTTTCCCCTTTCATTGATAGTTTGGCTCACTACAGGAAAATATTCTGGAAATTCCTTTTACCCTAATAATTTTCATGCTGCCATAGTTGAGTAGGTAAAATTAACATAAAATAACTTTTCCCTTTATTAAATAAATTAAATTGGCAACAAATTTCATTTCTACAGTGTGGTTCAGAAAATTATCACTTCCTATTTTCAGTAACAAACATGTTGTTTTGTTGAAAATTCTTATAAATTTGACAGTAAAAGGTAAAACTATTGAATTATAAGGCAAGGCATCAAATGTAATTGCATCAAGTTCAAATATTTACTCAGCAGTTACTGTTCTCAACTCTGATGGGTACAAATATAACATAGTCAGGGTTATTTCATGTAGCATTATTTGCATTAACATGATTTTGGAGACAATGTACATACCCATTAATGTGAGAATAGTGGTATAGCTGTATATTGCATCATAGTAAAAGATAAGCAAAGTATTTCCCCTATGTATAGGTAAAATATTCTACCATTTATTTTAAAAATATAAAAGGACATTCATGCTTATGTACTTTCTAATATGGATGCAATACATACTCCTCTGAAATGTAAATAGAACAATAACTTTAGTTTTTATATGGAAATTAACCAGGTACCTGAGAAATATTGACTGAAGGATAACTATTATTGCTTATATTTAACAATTTTGATTTCTTGAGCCATGTAAATGGCTACTCACTTGGCATATTAAATTTCAAATTTAAAAGTTTTAGAAAATTTAAATATTAGCTATTAGATTTCTAGTGTACTAAAATGTGATAACTATGTTGTATGCATAGGCAACATTAATCTTGGATTAAATGCATAATGCATTAGACTTATATCAAAATGGTTAAAATCTCATAAGATAAACATGATTAGACTCAGTTAACACAGATGTGGTCCTATACTGAAGTTTACCCAGCAGAAATGAGTATGTGTGGGTAAAGTTAAACAGATAAAGATATATTACAATTTGGGGAATACATGCAAATGTCTTTTACTGTTGTCATAAATTCTGAAAGTTTTTCCACTGAAGATATAGGAAGGACTGCCTAAGGAGGGCTCTACAATATACTGGCTAGCTTTAAAATGAACACAGGTTAATTCATGGAATTGAATGCAGTCTATTCTAGCTATGGTCAAGAAACTAAAGGATCATAACCCAAGAATATATCGCTGTGGTAAAAGGGAAATTTGGAGAACAATTGTTCATCTTTCTTGGATTAACAGGATAGAAAAACATTTCAAACATCTGTCTCCTAAGTTGTTAATACAAAAAAAGATGATTTAAGAGAGGTTAGTTGTCTCAGAAAAAAGTAGTTCTAATTTTATATTTTGAAGAAACTATCTTTAATTGATAGAAATACAATTTCCTTAAATATAAGCAAGTTATCCACTTACACCAAAGAGTTAAGAAATTCAAATGAACCTCTGATCAAATAGTTGTTTGTATTCTTGAGGACTGCAATAATCTAAAATTGTTTCACTTCTTAGAAGAGATTTCTTTAAATTGGTATCAAAATAAGCCAAAAAAATCAATAATGTCAAGGACAAACAGTAATAAAATTAAAAACCTATAATTAAAATGGTGAGTAGACTCATAGACTAAAAGTAAGTTGTATTAAAATATATATTTTATAATTAAATAATCCTTGAATACCTTCCCTTCTGAGATAATTCCTATTTTATTGGGGGGGTAGGAAACAAACCTCAATATATTTTAAATGGATATATTTTAAATGGATTATTTAAAAGGATAATCTCTTAAAAGTGTGTATCTGTCCCTTTCAGATGGAAGCTTTCTTTCTTTCAAAAATTTCTTCCTACCTATTAAAAAACATATACATTAAGCATGAGGAGGAAAATGTCAGGTTCAAATGGCATTTTCTTAAATGTTGGTAAATAAGCAATAAAAAGGACCTTGCTCTAGGCAAAATTATCCCAAGTGGCCTAAAAAAGAATAACTGGGACTACAGGAACACCTGAAATTTTAATACGAGAAATATTTCTTTTAATTTAAAACCTTCCCTAGGTATTTTGAAACTATAATTTCTTTTTTACAAAAAAATAGCCTAGAGAGAAAAAATGGGTCATGGGATAAATAATAAACATAACTTAGGAGAAAAAATTAGAAATAAGTATCATTGCCAAGGTTTTTTTAGAGTTTAGAAATCTTTGTTTTTTTTTTCATTACCAAAGGATATTTTATGGTCCCCAAAGAATATGCTTTCTCCTTTACACTAAAGATGTTATTTTAAAATTAACCAAATAAAATTTCTCAAAGTAACGTTATGAAAGATATTGCTCAATATTGAACAGAAACAAATAGCCATGGTATCCCTGTCCATTGTCTTTTACTGAAAAACATTTTTTACAATTCTGGAAGGAACAAATGAAAATCAAGATAAAAACGAAATGATAAAACCATTCAAAAGACAAAGTAACTCTGGTCCATTATTAGAAAATATAAAATTTCTTACAATTTTAATTTTGTTAGCAAAAATAAATAGTAAAGGATGTACTGAACACTCAACACATTCTAATTCTGGAAACATTTGCAAGTATCAATAAAAAATTACATGGGCTTCTATAAAATATGGCTATATGGGGTAAAACTCCATCAAGGATGACAAAAAAGGAAATCATAAGAAAAACACTGTACTGATTAAGTGATTGAAGGAATAAACATCAGTAAATGTTTGGAAAACTGATAGTGAAATTTTCAGTTAAATTGGGTGCTATCTAAATTTCAGTAAGGTCACAGAATCTAGACAGATGAGCCTGAGAAAAAAGAGATATGAGTAAGAAATAAAATCAAATTCAATTCAGGAAAATTGAAATTAATATTGTAAGAAATGTGTGGAATCCATCAGTGGAAACCGTTATAAAAATGAACCACTAGAATTAGATAAAAATTTGAGATGATAACAAGATCAAGATGCAGTCACACACTGATTGGGGTATGCTCTAGGAAATCAGATGTGTCGGTAAGGGAGTTTATCACTGCACAAAGACCACAGAGGATGTGTATTCAAATGTACGTGGCATAGATCAGTAAACCCGAAAGAGATGAGGCTGCTACCCACATAACCTGACAATCAATTTTACAGAAAAATTTTCTGTAAGCAGGATGAATGTACTCTGAAATAATGGTAAAAATTCTAGTAGTAAATTCATAAATTGTTAACATAGCTTCATGTTATGGAGTATTGTGTATTCTACATAATTGCATGTGCTAGATCATCAGGGCAGTGTGTTTGTTTACACAAGCATCATCACCAATGTGTGTAATGGTTTCCACAAGGACATGGCTTTAGATACAGACTATAGGAATTTTTTAGCTCTATTCTAATCCTATGGGACCACTATCATGTAGTCAATCAATTGTTGACTAAAACATTACTATGTGTTACATGAATATACTTTCAAATTCACAATACTGAGGTTTTGGAAAATAAAATCTCCAATTTAAGATTTATTTATTTATTTTCTTTTTTTTACTTTACAATGGCAGAACATTTACTTTATGATGATGGAACATGATAAGAATTTATCAGAAACCCTACTTTGAAAGTTTTTTCCAGGCTAGAGCTAAAAGTGTACTAAGATAAATTCTTATGATGACCACAACTCCTGGTCAGCACCACAATCCAGAAGATAAACAACTGCTGCTGTTACAGAACATTGTTTTGCTAAACTGTGGTCAGCAGTTTAGGTCTATTAAATATAATTTCAGCTTTCAATATTCTCAAAGTATGATGTGTTTATGAGAAGAAACCCCATAATAAATCAAGGAATGATTGTACTTTTTAATCAAAACAATCTATTATGTTTACACTATTTCCTGTTTGTCAAACTTAAAAGTTAGGAATCATGACATACCTCGGATTTTTTTTCTGTTGTTTTAAAATGTTATAAAATTTAATTTCAGTTCTATAAACACATCAAGCTTACAAAAACACTATAGTAAAGTTTTTAAATTACATTTTATCTCAGGTGATATGCTCTCAAAAGGAAGGCAGATAGGGATAAAGAAAGAGTGAAAATGTGTTATGTACATGCACAAATCCTCAGTGATGAAAGTGATAACTATGTATGGAAAATATGTACCACTTTAAAAAAGGAAGAAAAAGGAATGGAGAAAGAAAAAAATAACAATAGAGAAAAACATATATTCTTAAAAGGACTATTTCGATGACTAAATGGTCCAAAATCACTGTTTACTAGACTAAATATTTCCCTTTATCTTTAACATTCCCAAACAGATCAACCACAAGTCTCATGAGAATCTCTCATGTAAATTTTCATGATTCAAACAAATAATCACAATATCATGTTAAACTAATATAATCAAAATGAAAATGCAAGTTATGACTGAGTACTTTGTATATGAATATAATGGTCAGTTTTTCTATCAGTGGGACACAGTATCTAACATCTAAAACCTAAAAGTAAAGAGGGCTAGTTAGGTTCAAAGTTTCGGAGGATGCAGTCCATGGTCAACTGATTCCAAGGCAGAAACATAATGGCAAAAGAGTATGGTAGAATAAAGCTACTCAGGTCATGGTGGAGAGGAAGCAGAGAAGAGGAACAGTGCCAGAGGAAAAGGAACAAGTGGCCAAATATAGACTCCAAGACCATGCCTCTGTCACCTAGAGGAGTAGGAGAAAGGGATGCCACCATGGTCTTGGCCCACTTGTTATATAAAATTCTACCAAGGAGTGGGACAACCCAAGTTTAAAGGTAAAACACGTCAGTAATGTGTAAAGACTCCTACATTGTGTATAAGAAATTTCTCAATATAAATTCAGATAAGAAAGTTTTCCTGAGGAGGAAACTCTCAGTGTGGATAAGATTTAGATAAGAAAATCAACGATGGAATAACCTGAGAAGGAAACAGTATAATTCCTAGGAAGAAATGAAGGGTAGCACAGAGGAAAGATCATCAGTTCTAGATAATTCCTGGAACCCCACATTTATTCACATCCCCTAATGAACTTTCACATTTTCACATCTTTTTACATATTAACAAGTTTAGCTTCTTCATTTGGGTAGAAGGTGTTGACTTCATTTTAAAATTCATTGGGATTTGTAATATTTAACTTTGAAAATAAAACCATGCCTCATAATCTAAAATCATTCAAACGAGGCTGAATTTTTCCATTTGACCAATTATTCCTAAATGGCTGGTACTATTTGTTGTCTTTTAAATGCTCCTTGTTAAGTAATGACTAAATTCACCTTGCTTAAATAATGATTTTTCTTCCATGGCAGTATTTCTTCCTAATAAGTGGCTAGGTTATTTGGATCTTCACCTAAAATTCTACATAAAATCAATACCAAGAGCTAGTGTTGGGCTTGTGAGTAAAGAACTGTTAAGTTTTCCAGAAACTACATTATTATGGTCATAATCTGTTAATATTTTATGCCCAAATAATAGGTGTAACATGAGGCATTAGAAATGAATAACTTCATTTAGCATCAAAAATAAAACAAAGCACTTATGTAGACTTTTTATGACAAATTCTAGCTATCATTACTTTCTAGAGGACTATATTGTTCTCTTTGGAAAAAAAATTTTTTCATATTCCAGATTTTCTTCTTTCTCTGAAGGATAATCAATACCTATTCATATATAAATTATCCAAAGGTGTCAGTGAGTACAAATGTGAGTCAGTTTAAATTAAAATAATATAATTCTTATGTTTATTAGTACATGTTTGCAGTGCATGATTACATTCATTGTTGGGAATTAGTACATATACACAACTCTTCATAATTCTTTCTACTTTGCCTTTTTTCCTCTTTCCTCCTTGACTCCACTGATAGAAACTATTTCCATTTGCAAAAAATTCTCTCTCAAAGTTTTCTATTATCTTATATTTTGCTCCTTAAGTTTTATTATACTTTGGATTTGTCATATAAGAGAAACTATGGAATAGTTAAGCTTGTATGTCAAATATTTTTAGCTTTATATTATACACTCAGGGTGCACCTGTTTTCCTACAAATGATTCAAATTTATTCTTTTGTACAGAAAACTAATAATTACTGTGCATTTATTCCATGTTTTCTTTATCCATTCAGCTATTGATAAAATAATCTCAGGATTGATTGACTTCAATTCTGGGGATCAAACTCAAGGACTATTTTACACTAAACAAGTACCTTACCACACAGCTACATTTCCAGCCGTGTTTGTCCATTTTCATCTTTTCTAAGGCTACTCATGAATGATAGTTGAGACAATATCATTGTCAACCAGTTTCTGATCTCAGCACAAATGACACCGTATGGCACTTTACCTTCAAAATTCTGCCCTTTATCTATTCAGTCTTTTAACTATTTACTTAGCACTTGTATCAGGTAATGTTCTGGCACATGAGAAGCAGCAGTAAACAAAGCCCATGACCTAAAGAAGTTTGCATTCTAGTAGAAGGATATTAAATAATATACAGTTAACTGTATGCCATGCCAAATGAAAAGTGTGTGGAAGAAATCAAGTGTCTTAGTTACTTTCTCTCCTTGCTGAGACAACAAACCTGACACCCAAATTGAAGGAAATGTTTATATAGCTTATACTTTTTGGAGGTTTCAGTCCATACTTAGCTGATTCCAAGGCAGGGTGGTGTTAACTGTTCATGGGGACGGCAAGCAACATGAGTGAAGGGGCAAAAGGGGATAATAGCCTCCTCCCCTCCCTTATATTATATGCTGGTTATCTGCTCTTGGGCTTGTGTAGCACTCATACAACCAATCCCAGCACTAGACAACGAGCCAATCACAACACTAGATTCTGCTGCCTTTGAAAGTCCCAGCCACCCATGACCACAGAGGCTTTGGGGGGACATTTAAACACAAACCGTAACATCAAGCAAAGCCTTCTGATAGGTAATAATGAAGGCAGTGAAGAGAGAAGTTGTCACTTTATATAAAATGGTCAGAGAGTTATTAAGGGTCTCACTGTGACCTCTCCAAAGGAAAGTGAGATTCAGATTCTGAAGAACACAGACAAGACAGAAACATGGAGACAATTCCTGGGTAGAAAGATCACTAATTGGGACATCAATGAACTTTAAACTGGTAGGTGTTCTAAGGGTTTTGTTAAAGTATAAAGAAGTTTCTGAATTTTTTATAATAGTTCTTGTAGATTTGTGGGAGTCAGAGTTACACCATAATAAAGCCTCCTTGATAAGAATTAAAACTTTAGACATGAAAGACCTGGAACTAAATGTGATTCTCAAGATACCTTAAAACTCCTTATCATTATAATGTAAAACTTTGATCATGTTTTAAGTTTCAGTCATAAGTATAAATTCTAAGTTTATATTTACTAAATCCAAGCAGTCATCCAAATATATTTTTCAGATCAGCTTTGAATAGGAGAAGAAAGATACTGAGAGTTCTCAGCTTCAAACCATAATGAACCAAGGCAATTTTATTTTTGTTGACCACTGTTCCAGGTCATTGTAATTTAATGATTAGTAATCCTCTTTAAAAATATGTTGTAGGTAGCAGAATACCTGCTGGGAGAAAGTAGTTATGCCTGAATAAATCAATATACATTGTGTGCTTTCAACCATTCCATAATCGATTCACCCTTTTTATGAGAAAATAAATGCCAAAGTCCCCAAAGTTAATTTCTAAAAGAACTTTTACAAGGCTATCAGATTATTAAAAGTTTCCATGGATTATCTTCTGTGTGTTTATTTGTTCCTGAAATCTCCCTGCTGCATCGCACAGTATCTCATTCAAATACTGTAAGAGATCCTAAAAGTTACTTCAAGAAGGAAGATTGGCTACATTTCCTTCCTAACACCAAAATGCTGAAGGCTTATTTGGACTAAAGCATTTTACAGACTCAACTCTTTTTTCCCCCCTCTAGTCTTACTTTTAAGTATACCAGCTGCATTTAATAAGCTATCAAATAAGGCTTTCAGCAGGCTTAACTATAAGATGTCAGATCTTCTACTTCATGTGTTATTCAGTAATTTTCAATTTCTCAAATTTGTGCATTAAAAAAAGATAATGTATTCTTTAGACTAGTCAGAATTTTCAAAAGTCTTAGTTATATGTCATGGGCTTTCAACATTTCTTGTTACCATAGAAATGGGTTTATGAAGGACTGAATCTGTGCAGCATAATCACAAACATTAAGTATAAAAGCATTCCAGCCTGGCATCTCTACTGTTTATGCTAATGATTTTGCAGCTTTTATAGCAGTATCTTACCAGGCTGTAATTCATTCAAGGAGCTTTAAACACTATCTTTCATTGAACTGGATTTCAGAGGAGTGTCTTACACATTGTGGACCATTTTTCTGTTAGCTAGCTAAGCTCTCAGAACATTATATTACCTCATCAGAATTCAATGATTTGAAATCAAACCAGAGAACTATACACATCACAGTACCAAATGTAATGCATGTGTATTATTCCTTTTATTTCAATTAGTAAGAGCTTGTGAGTGGTAAACAAGATTCATTTCCTTGGATTCCAATCACATTTCTGTCTAACCCAAATGTATTAAAAGTTTAACTTACTGAGTAAATATACTTGGTAACCCAAGTTACAAAAGTTGATTTTTCTAAAATATTTTTCTTCCAACAATGTCATTAAATAATTTAAAATGATGAAGAACTTTAAATAAAGATAACTCTGGGTAATTACTGTGTTCTTAAACCAATTCAAAGCAACTTGAATTAGTCATCTAGGTAGCTTTAGGAATCCTTGCATTTTTTTCATCTGCTCTGAAGCTCAGTTGAGATTGCCAGTTTTCTATTTAATGGCTCACCACTGTGGTTTTAATCCCTAGACATTAAAAAAGCAAATGTTCTATTTTGCTATCTACTCAAACTGAAGCTAATTAAATTCTTGCTGGTAACTAAAACTAGGAAGAATCTAAAATTAACAGCTACTTTAATTCTTCTGTGTGTCAGTCTTTGTTGTAATCCACATGTAGAGGAGACATTGTTCAGCAACTTTTCATTTGAACATGGAAAACTAGTTTCCTTTAAGCTGATGTCACTAGTGACACATTCATTTTTGGAAAGGTCAAGCCCTTAAAAGAGAACTAAACTCAACTTATTTTCATTGGTCAAAGAGAATGTCCGGTGTCCTTTGTAAAAAAGTCAAGTATAACTGTTTTCCTCATACTTTGGTTAGAAAGAAAACATCAGGTTCACTGACTATATGTTGCTTTTTCTACTAAGCATCCATTCATACATCCTACGGTATTAATTTATCCTTTCTTATTTTATTCTTGTCTAGTGAGGCTAAATCCAATCCCAGACATGAAAGATTTTTTTACTGCTCAGCCATAGGATAGATTCAGGGAAGGCAAACAACTGATGTTAGACCAATTATGATAACATGCCTCCAAACTGGAAAGTGGATTTTCTTTCCCTCTAAAATTGGTTTTATGATGACATGAGTGAAATGCTTCTATAAGAATAAGACCAACATAGTAGAAGGAATAGCTAAAAGATGAAAGAAAGTGACAACATTATGATGGCGTTTCAGTGAATTAATCCACCTATGCCCTAGGACTTGCCACTAAAATGGACCAATTTGCTTTGGTCAAATTAAGTCAGATTTTCTTTCATGAGTAATGACTGCAATGCATTCAGTTTCACAACCGAAAACCATTCGAGAATGGAATACTCACTTGTATACTTCAAAATGTGTTGTACATGATAAATACATATGATTAGTAAACTTAAAGAAAAATACAAAAAAATTAAGTGTCCTAAAATTTACCCTAATGTTGATAAGGATATCACCCATCAGATATGAAACATTGTTTTAGTTTGAAGAAATAGAAAAAATATGCCATTATACTCAATTAAAATATGTTTAAAAAGAACTTGGGAATATAGCTCAGTGGTAGAGCATGGGACTTGGGCTTGATCTTAATGTACACCCCATCACGCACTTAGAAAAATAAGTCTACCAGAGCAATTTGTTTCTCTAAGAATGCAATCAGTTCCTGTTAATCTTCATGAAATATCTTAACACTTTTCAAAATATCAATTGTAAGTCACATAGACTTTACCTGCTTATGATACATGCTTATTTATCCCTGTGTCACCATGTTCCCCTGCTGAGAACTGGAGATGAGACACATTCCGTTTTCGAGGATACATTCTAACAGAGATGAGACATATAATCAAGTTAATAAAAGATATCCATTCATGGCTCTTCATTGTTTCAAGATGATTTTAATGGAATAAAACAAAGAGAGTAAAATATCAGAGAATTTTGAAATTAACTAAAGCAAGTCCCCATCCATACATACATTTTTTCCATTAATAAGCTATGATTATATAACTAAAGCTGAACAAAGTAAGTTTTGCCAGTTTGATAGCTAGCCCTGTAAATTATCAGCATACACTGATTTTTATTCTAGCAATCTTATATCCAAGGTCATGTTCACAAACTCATTTTTTTTAATCAGAACCAAAAGTACAATCAACATACGTTAAGGTCACAACTTGAATTAATATTAAAACCTCCTCTAAAATGTGTAACAAAATGCCAGCATTAGCATGAAACAAGAAAGGGTACAATATTCAAGCCATGTAAAACATATTTCTCAGTACTAGCCTACCAGGAAACATGTAAACTGTCTTGCTAAAAATTTATTTCCAGAGTATAAAATTCTAAATTATAAAGGCAAACTTTCCTTAACCCAATATTCTCTTATTATCTTTTTAAATCTTCATACCCTTGAGAACAGTTTAAATCCTTCCTCCAGAAAGTTACTTCTTTTAAGTATGTGCACATCAAACATTAGCTATTTGCACTAATGAAGATGAAGTATAATTTAACACTTAAGAGCTTTTAGATTCAGCTAAATCTATTTCACTTTACAAGGATGGGCAAATTAATTCAGTTCTCTGAGGCTCAGTGTCTTTATCCATAAAGAGTGAATAATAATAACTGGCATGATAGGCTTGGGGGTGAAATGAAATGAAATACTTAAAGCACAAAATAGTACCAACATGAAGAGAGTTCCAAAAATGATGGCTAAAAATTAAATATAGTAACCCAACACACTTTCTGTAGGAACTTTAGCTTGAGCATTGAACATCTTAAGCTATTTTAACTGTATGATTTCTTATTACTGCTTTTAAAAATACTCCTAGAAACTGAATTCATGGGTTAAAATAACATAATATTATCTTATAGTTCTAGAGGCCAGAACCTTAGAAAAGGGTCTCACTCAGCTAAAGTCAAGGTATCAAGAGAGCATCACTCATTTGGAGGTTATCGGGGACAGCCCATTCCATAAGCTTGTCCCACTTCTATAAGTCAACAGCATTCCTTGACTTATTTTCCCTTTCTGAGACTTCAAGACTATCAGCACCGCATCTTCAAATCCCTGTCTCTGATACCTCTCCTTTTCCTCTCTTATAATAAAATTCTCATGATTTCATAGAGCTCACTGCATAATCTAGATAATCTCTTTACTTGAAGGTTAACGGATTATCAAGCTTCATTTCATTTGTCCTTTAATTCCCTTTTCCAAGACAACATAATTAAATCATAAGTTTCTCACCCTGAGACACAGGCATCTTTGCCAAGTTGTTATTTTGTCTATTGTGATAACCAACCTTAAATTTATTTTTAAATTGCAAAATGGTAATTCCAAAATTTACTCCAATCATCTGTATCATACATATTTCTCTATGACCCAGAAAACACATCCACCCTAAACATCTACAGCAATGAAGTTTTTAAAAAGTCAATGTATTCATTATGTAAAATGTAAACCTTTATGGATGATTTGCAAATATAAAATTGTTCTCTTAATACCAAGATAGCCAAAATAAGCCATTCACTTACACAGCATAATTAGAGTTAATGTTCTAAAATGCCACAGGTCACAGAAACATAGGTTTGGAGAGAGTCTTGAATTCTTATACTCAAAACATACTGTATGGTTAAATTTTTCATTTTTGGTTAGATATTTATAATATTTGTTTTATATACTAGTTCTCAGGTCTTCTGTGTCCTCTGAAAGTGAGGGGCCGATGCAAGTGTCAAGACAAGTGCCAGTGGTGGGGAACAGATCAATTAAATGTCCCTTTCCTGCTGTTTTCTCTCTAATAGTCTTTAATTTTAAATTTAAGAATCCATTGACCGAGTCCAAAGACTGGCACAACTCTTGATAAATATATCCGCACAATTTTACAATTTGGCATAATTTTCAAGGGACCTAGGAGCCTACTAAAATCCACAAAATTTATTTGTAATCTGTTATCCTCCAGCTGGTGGGTTCTCTTCTCAATCCAGAAAGAACGACAAGACAGAGAGTCAAAAGAGGACTGAGTAAAAGTATTTTTTATAGAGCAAAAACAGAAAACAGCATTTATTATAAAGTGAAGGCAAATAGCACCCAGGCAAATAAACCTAGGAGGGGACCAGAATAGGTTGCCAAAGGGACTCAGCCTAGGGTTTTTTATACATAAAAATCACTATGTCTCAGCCAAATTGAGATCAACCTATGGGATTACAAGCAAGAGGTTTTGACTCAGATGTGGGCCTCTAGGAACTGCAGGTATGGAACAAACATATTCTTGCAAGCACCACTATTATAAGTTTATACAGAACAAAGACGTACTTTGGAGGTGTAACTATCTTATTTCTGGGCAAGAAAGCTCTCCCAGTCCAACGAGGGCTTCGTGTGTTGAGCATCTACGTCCTGGCGATGGCCGTCACATCCGGGTGCCTTTCGCCCAGTCATCCTGACTGCCTGTAACAGTCCTTACCAGGGCCTCCCCATTGGCCTCTCCTTTCTCTGGCCAGTATTACCCTAAGAAATCTTATCACTCTCCAAAAGAGCTCTGCTCCTCGTCAACATTTTCTAATACACATCTCATTGTACTGAAAGTGATTGTTTATATTGTTGTTGGGAGCCTCATATTAGATCAGCAAAATGACATCCCAACCTTAGAAAAACAGACCTAAGTGAAACCACATCAAGTGTCTCCTGTTATCTCTTGTTATCTACTTGTTTCATAAGTCTTTGTTTTTTATATTTAAAATACATTTTTAGAACGGAGTTAAAATCTTGATGCTGAGATAGTTCTCATGCATTGCTCAATGAAAGGAAAATGTGCTGTGAAAGGTGTCATCAACTGATTTCATCATCGTGTGAGCACTGCAGAGGGTACTTAATAAACCTAGATTGTATAATCTACCACACACCTAAGATATGTGGTATAGTTTATTGCTTCTAGGCTACAAAATTCATACAGAATGTTAATATACTGAATATTATAGGTAATTGTAATATGATGATAAATATATCTGTATCCAAACATGTCTAAACATAGAAAAGGTATAGTAAAAATACTAGGATACAGGAATATTTTTAACTCTTTTATAGTCTTATAGGACCAACTTCATGTATTCAGTTAGTTGTTAATTGAAACATCATTATGACTTGTGACAGTTAAAGTTAAGATTAATTGTAAAATTGATTGACTTGGGAATTAACTAAGGGACTAGTAAGGCACATTTCTGGTTGTGTCAGGTAAGTCACGGAGGCATGAAGTTCCTTACTATCTAGGGTCCCTACCATTCTCTCAGACATTATTTTCCTGCTCTGTTTCTGGGTCACCATGAACTACGCAGTTTTATTCAGCCACTCTCTTCTATCATGATGGAGCCAGGTGAATACGGACTGCAGCCTCTGAAACCTTGAAACAAATAAATTTCTGTTCCCTTAAATTGTAGGTGTCAAGTGTTTTGTCCATCAGTTGGAAAGCTGAAAGATATAACTATACTCATACAACTTTTCCTTTACATTTTTAATGTCTTGTTCAAGAATATTTCCTACAGCAAAGTAAAATAATAATGTCCCATAGTCTTTTCTAATTTCTTTTAAATGTTGGATTTTTCATTACTTCTATAACTTTAGTATTTTATTTTTGTGTACATTGTAGTTTTTTTAAACTTAAAGTCAAATGTGTCAATATGATTTAGTGAATAGTATTTTTTACTTACCTAATGTACATCAAGGAAAAGTTTCCATTTGAGCAAAACTCTTCTAAGTTCCTCTTATCAACCAATCTTTATATAATCACATTTTCTTGTTGAACTATTATTGAACTGTTACTTCTCTTTATGAATTTTTAAATCAGTTTGTAAAGTTCCACAGGGGAAAAAAAACCTTTTAGAATTGTCATTGAAGCATCATTGAATGCCTAGAGTCACTGAACAAAAATTGTCATTGTTATAAAATTCATATTCTCACGAATAAATTTAATACATTTTTCCATTTGTGCTTTTTATACAGTGTTCCATTTGTTTTTCAAAGATTGAAACAACAACTTTGTGGAAATTTCTTAACGTTTCTAACACTTTGCATATTTTCTCTACCAGGTGATTACTTTAAAAAAATACCTTTCCCTTTCTTTCAGTCTCTTAAGCTACAATCATTTTTGATGACTTAATGCATTCTTCAGGTTACACAATAGAATACTATTGAATGGTGTGTATAACGTGAAAATCACTATCATGTCCCCAGCTTCCCAGAACCCTTAAGGATTAACTGTATCCCTCACTCCTCACATTTCCATAAACTTTCTAGGCTACAACACTATGCTGCTATTGTCACTGTTTTTAAACCACTGATACATCGATTCCTGAGATTACAACCTATACAAAAAGAGATGATAGCTTTAACCATTTTTATAAAGGCAGAAACAATTTGTCTAATTTATCTAAGATAAGAATTTACTGTTCCTTTAAATTTGGAACAAAAAATTAGTTTAAAATGACTTGCACTTTTTGTTTTTTTCAGAAGGTCGATTTTACTCCTGATTTACTATATAGTGATGTCTTTGATAGTACATGTACATCTAAAAAACCTTAGGTTTCATACTTTTACATAAAGTTTTGTTTTATTTCTTGTTGAAATTATTAACTTTACTTACCACTGTTTTAAGAATATGTCATTTAAAAATTTCTTTTTTTCTCTGTATTAACACAACTGTGCTAAATTTTTAATCTTTCAAAGAACAAAGTTTTGGTTTTGTTAACTCATTTTAATTGTGGTTGGTTGCTTTTTCCTTCTTTAAATCTTGAAAACTCATAAATCTTCAAGCCTAGCAAGATTTCAGATGTGTATTGAATATAAAATACTGGAAAATAAATCTTATTCCAAATTATTCTACACATCCAATGCAATTCCAATCTTAAAAGGATTATTTTGTAGAATAAATTTAAATATAAGTCTTAGAATAGGATAAGAATTCCATACAAAGTTAGTCAAATGGTACTCTGGGAAGGAGAATGCTGAGACTAATTGACACATTAAATTACACATTAAAAGGGAGACAGTAAACCGGAAGTGGTGGCTCATGCCTGTAATCCCAGCACTCCAGAAGCTGAGGCAGGAGGATCGTTGCAAGTTCAAGACCAGTCTAGGCTACAAAGCGAGCTCAAGGCCAGCCTGAACTGCATAGAGAGACCTTGTCTCAAAAAAAAAAAAAAAAAAGGGAGACAGTAAAAAAAGGAAAACATAAACCTGTTACTTAGCATAACAGGTATGTAAAATTCGACCAGAACCAATATTTTCCTATCTACATTTTTATCAAATATGCATTGTTGTAGTCAGGGGTTATGAAGGGAACAATTAGAATCAGGACAATTAGAATCAGAATTTATATTATTTTATGATGGTCACCCAGAGTAAAACCAAGAAAGTGCAGGAAATCTATCCACAATACTAAAGACTCAGAATATTCAGCCAAGGGTCAGAATCCCACAGTAATGTCCTGCACAAGTCCAGATAAAAACCTACAGCCCATGACAATGCTTCCTATGAGTCTAACTGGAGGTCTCAGCACACAAGGACTCATACCTGTCAGTTTTACGGATCCATGCTGGGAAAACCCAAAGGTCAGTGGTGGAAGCTAGAAAACCTATGCCAGCAGGGTGAAGGAGCTGTGCTGATAGGTTGAGGGTTCTATACTGGAGCCGAGAAGTCACACTCATAATGAAGACCAGGGATGTCCTGAAAAGCACAACAGCCATCCTCAGTGACATGAAGGTCCCGAGCTCCCCCAACAAGGAGAACAGTCGAGTACATGCCAGAAGGCCAGCATGAAGATTTTCTCCTGGAGATTAAGCAGCACACATCTTCCTGTCCGGCTCATGGAAGCAATGTTCGATATGGGGACCAGAGCTCCCCCAAAGTGAACCACAGCAACTCTCACCATCAAGGTCCCAAGTTCCCCCAGTGACAATAGTCGAACTCACACTGGAGAAGCTAGTCATGAGGAGCTCTTCCAGGAGAATCAACAGCTCAAAACAGCCACTCAGGGAAACCCATAGCACCTCACTCGTCTTCTCCACGTCTCTATTTATGCTGGCAACTTTCCTCAGGTGGAGCATCTATGCTCAGCACCATGCTGATTTAATTCAGCTGGCGCTAAGTTGACCATCAGTTTTTAATCCATAACATGCAGTTTACCATTATGAACACATGTATCATATTTCCTCATTGTGTTCGTGAAGTTACATTCCTCTTTCACAGACAAGTATTAAAAACCAGAAACATCAAGATGAGTGTGGTGGCTTACTCCATAATCCCAACACTCTGGGAGGCTTTGTCAAGAGGAACACAAGTTCAAGCCTACCTAGGCAACTTAGTAACTTCTAGAATCTGTCTCAAAATAAAAAAATGGAAAGGGCTAGAGTTATACCTTAGTACAAACAGTTCAATACTCAGTACTCCAGTACAAATAAATAAATAAGTACATAAATTCTGTATACCAGTCATTTCTATAATACACATTTTATAAACATATACATATATATATATATATAAATTTAACTGTGATTAAAATTGGACCTCAAACTTTTAAGTCAATTTTTGCTTCCAACAATGCATTAATTTTGTATTTACTAATTTACTGCTTGGCTTTACTAATTTACTAGTTTACTGCTTAGTCACATTGAATATGAGATTATTTCAAAATAAAAATTAATAAAATATTCTTTCTAGAAGCCTGCGATTATTTGTTTGATTTTGTCCTCTATTCCCTGAGTGAAATATAATGATCTAAACCAAATGACATGTGTAATATTTTCAGTCCATCTGGTAGGTGGAATAAAGTTCCTTCTTTTCAAAGTCATTCCTATGATTATCTAAAACCTATTAATCGATAAGTTATGACATGAACTTTGAAGATGTACATTAAGAATCGAGAGGAAGAGGCCATTCTGGATTATCCAGGAGGCTCAAATGTAATCGTAAGTGTTCTTAGAAAGGAAAGAAAAACACAGTAGAATCAGAAAATAGATGTAACACTGGAAAGAAAGAGACAAAAAGCAAGAGAGGGGAAGTCACAAGGCTGCTTTTGTAGATGGAGAAAAGGACTAATGGCCGAGGTATGTGATGCATGTGATATCTCTAGAAAAATTCAGGAAATAGATCTTATTTTCAAGCCTTGACAAGCAGCACAGCCCTGGCGAAATGTTGATTTTATGACTTCTGATGTCTAAAACTGTAATATAATCCACTGGTGTTGTTGAAAACCACCACATTTCTGGTAATTTTCTATAGCAGTAAGAGAATATAAATACAGTCAACAATATCAAACTTATTCATGCTCTTTAAACATATTAATTTAGAAAGCAGATCTGTCAGCTAGATGGGCATGACAGTCAGTATCTGCTATTCAGATACTCTCCAGAGGCGGGTTCAAAGTCTTAAAGTATGTCAAAATAATAGTTGGTAGTTTATAACTACCTTTATTTTATCCAAAATGTCATTCATTTGATCCACTCAACTTCAAAAGCTCCATTTCAATGTCATACCTAAAGCATTAAGATTTTTTTGTCAAAATGAGATACCCTCAGTCATTTGCTTTTGTAGTGTTGCCACTTACCCAAAGTAGGGTACACAGAAAGAGACTGAGTCTCCTTAAATGAAAAGCTCACACTTCCAGCCTTTCCAAGTTCTATGAGCTGATTTTTTTTATGCAAGAGAAGGCATACTCTCCCATTTTACACTGTTTTCAAAGTCAGGGTCCTTCCTCTCCTTTCAGAATGCCTACTATCATTTATTTGTGGCCTTAATTTTTGTAGAAAATGAAGAGTTTGGTAGGCGAACTTATTTCTGCCTTGCCTGAAGCCAAGACACACAAAGTTTGCTAATCTCTTCAAAAAAGAAACATTCAGAAAAAATAAAGGTGAAATAAAAATTATATTTTATATTGTGTGACTCACAATAATAGCAGAGTTAAAGTAGTAGCCAGTAGTTTTCCTGTGCTTATTTTCTTTATAAATGTAGAAAAAATATCTTAAAATTTGAATAAAACATAAAGTAGAAATATTGAAATCTGTTTGTCTTGACCAAGTCATTTACTTCTCTGGTCACCATTTCTTCATCTGTAACATTCAGGTATTAGAATGGTTTATCTAACTCACAGAGTTAATGAAAAGATTAGTTGATAAGAAAAGTAGTAGTACTGCATAATATTAGTGTTATTCTTTAAAAAGCAGTATCAACTTTGTTAGGAAACAATAACTAGTTTCAACATGAAATTTTGAAGTGCATACACAAAATACTAAAACCTAGATGGCTACTCTACACTGCCTATTAATTATTTAATCTTTTTATGTCTCTGCAGCATGAGAAAATTTGCATGGATCTGTTGCAGTGGGTCAAAAAGACTGGGGAAACCAGTTAGTTTCTAAAAGGAAACCAGTGAACCAGATTGTCAAGTTGTCCATAAGGAAAAATGTTTACCCCATGGGATATTTGTTTTCCAACAAACTGTCCTGTTTCTCTTTATCTTAAGGCCCCATTATCAGGCATATATTCTACTAAATTCCATATGTGGTAAAAATAATATTTATTTAGTGTTTATTATATCTGTGACACTGTACAGATGCTAAAAATGTCAAAACCAAAGAGATTTGAAAATTTCTTATCTTCATGATGCTGGCAGTCTAGTGTACAATAAGAAAGAGAAAGAGATAACAAACAAATGAATATAATTCATATGTTGATATGTTAATCCTTAAGGTGATGATTAAAAGATTGGAGCTTTAAAGTGGATGAGGTCATAAGTGTAGAGCTCTCAAGATTTGGACTAGTGACACAAGCTCCTTCTACCACATGAGACTACAGCATGGAAGTACAACATATAAACCCAGAAACCAACCCTCACCAAAAAATGAATCTCCCAGTACTCTAATCTTAGATTACTCAGCCTCCAGGACACTGGAGTAATTATTGAGGAAATGACATTTGATTTCAAGGAATCGTAAGGAGTAATACAGATATGATAAGCCCAGGACTCCAAATAATGACAGAATTTACTCAGAAATGAACTCAGCATGATGAAGGGGGAAAAATGAAGAAACATAATGTGGCCAGAACATGTACATGGGGGAATAAGAATGTTAGAAAATGAACTAGGAAAGATGTAAGTCTTGTACTGTGTTGTTTATTTTTCTTTCATTTCTGAGACAAAATATCCAATGCCCAAAATTAAGGAAAGAGAGGTTTTTTAGCTTACAGTTTGTGGAGGTTTCAGTCTATAATCAGCTGGCTCCAAGGCAAGTTGGCACATGGCAGAGGGGTAACAGTTCATGGCAGTAGAAGACAGCAAAAGCAACAAGAGCAAAAAGTAGTGTGGGGGGTATTTTTTCCTCCCTTTTATTGTAAGTAGGTCACCCACCTCAGGGCAGATGTTGCACTCACATCATTTCCCTGAACTCTTCTTACACAGTCTAAATTTTTCAAATTGATACAATGAGTCAACCATTATAACATTCTGGGCCACAAACAGCCATCCTAGGGCTTGTCCTCTACACCTTATGATGTAAAACAGCTCAGTTATTTAGTTAATCTTCCAAACTTCTCAAACTGACACAATGTATCAACCATTGTCAAAGACATGTATGGGATGATAAATGTATCATAACATTGACTGTGATAAACACAGAAATTCATGGCCCAGGCTCCCCTTTAAGACAGCAATTACTCTTTCTTCCCTGTAAGGACTGCAGTTAATCCACAACTTTCCTTTATCTCCCTAAGAAAGACTATAGATGCAAAAGTGGAAAGAGGCCTAGAAAAAACATCCAACAGGGTTGGGTTGGAGAACTGTATGGATTAGGTTGACTCTAAATCTTATCCCCTAAAGGTCTGCATGCATCACATTTAGACTTCTTCCTCTGCCAATACTGGTTGTCTCACCTTTTCTGCTCAAATGATGATAAACATCTTGTAACTCAGATTTCTTCATAATATCTGATTAAAGGAAACCAAATCTTAAGCGTTATGTAAAAAGGATTTGTAGAAGAGCGGCACAATCTGATGTGTATTTTCAAAAGACCAGTCTGATAAGTGTCCAAGGAATTAAATAGAGGTAGATGAATGTGGAATTCAGGGGAAAATGAAGGCTATTAATGTCCAACAGTGAAAAAAGTGATGTCTTGACTGATGTTAGCTGAGGAAAATGGAGAAATCTGGGTATATTTTTGATAGAACCAATAGATCCTACTGACCAATTGGATATGAAGAATGGGGAGGAGTTTCCTGTCTACCACTCCACATCTTCCCTTATACACTGAAACATAGTCCCTAGAAGCAAACATTGTATCTTTCAATTGTTGCTTTTTAATCCATATTTAGATAGAAATTCATTTTCATCTTCCATAAACACATAGAGAATTATAGAAATAGAATTCACAAGTATATAATAATTTAATAAAGCAATTTTTGACAAACAGCTTTCTATTACAGTTTTATGCTAAACATACCAGATTTTATATAGTTATTTATGTTTTCTGTCTTCTAATCCTCTATCATAATGAAAATGATAATAACATTTTTACCACCTAGAAAAATAAAACAAAGAAATAACTATAGGTGAAAGACACCCACAATGTTACAGTAGGAATCAGAATGAAAACAAATGAGTCATAATGCACTTAAGTGTGGGAAGGAACTAGCATGTCAGCACATGCAATGAGCACAACAGTGCATGAATCCAACTAGTGCTGCAGAATTCAAACAGCTTCATGAAAATCTATGAAAACAGAATTTGGGAAGAGTGCATTGAAATTAAGAAGTATACAGTAGAACTCATCAGATAACTCCTCACCTCAGGCCAATCAACCACTCTAGACCACCAGAGAAAAGAATGTTCCTTCTGGAAAGAGGTGGAAAGCTCTAGTCATTGAGGCACTTAACTAAATCTAAAAACAGGAGACTAGTAAGGATCTCATGGAAATGGAGACTAAATCTTATGTACTGAAAAATGAGTTTCCAATCTTCTTTCCCACATAAACTCTTACTATGCTAACAGCCAGACACTCTAGCAGTTCATAGATAAGGTCCAGGGAAAAGTTCAGAAAATCACATAGCCATCTCACAATGGTGAGGCCCAGGAGGAGAAACAAAAAGCCAGTTCGTCTTTTCATGAGCCAGCAGAAGCCATGTGGGGTGTGGGAGGAGGAACAAAAAGCCAGTTTGTCCTTCCTGTGAGCCAGAGGCAGCCATGCAGGAACCAGGAGGAGAAACAAGAAGCCAATTCACCATTCCTGTGAGTTAGCCAGTGTGCAGTCTGGGACACAAGACACCAATTCCCCTCCAAACCTGTAATCAACTGGCTGATTTGGAAGAACACAAGCTGAGTTGATAACAACTGAGATACAAAAATAACTTAACACTTGTATAGTTTGATTGACTTTGCCAGACTAAAGCCAGCCTCAGTATCTATTTAGGGACAGAAATATGTAATATAGCAACTATGGGAGATTTCCTTCTGTCTTGGTTTTGAAATCCTGTATTGTTCTTACTGTTTTCTTTTGCTCCATTTTATTGTTTGGTTTTATTCAGTGTTCTGTTCTGATTGGTTTTATTCTGAGCTGTTTTGTTTGATTTTATTCTGACTGATGGTATGGTCAGCAATTTTAAGAAACATGAGGCCCTATGGTAACCATTGCTGATTTCCTATTATCCTGATTTGAAGTTCTGTATCACTTTCACTGTTTTGTTTTGATTGGCTTTATTCTGTTTTATTTGTTTGGTTCTCTTTAAGATAAAATTTAAAAAAGAATTTTTAAAATAGGTGTATTATTAAAGTAGGGTCATATATCCAGAAAGAGCATGTGGACATATTTGAAGTAGTGTTATGGTTGATACATTGTGACAATTTGAGAAGTTTAGAAGTTCAAGCAACTGAGCAGGAAGTCAGAGTCCTTACTTTGTAAACATCCTCATCCTGTGCAAGAAGGGGACAGGGAAATTTTGTGAGCGCTACACCCACCTGAGGGGGTGGGTAACAATCTTACAATATAAGGGAGTAAAAGAAGCTTGCTTTCAGTCTTTTACTTTTGTTGATTTTGTTGTCTTCTGTGCCTGAAGTGGTGGCCCTGGGCCATGCTACCCTGCTCTGGAGCCAACTGTTTATGGGGTGAAACCTTCACAAACTGTGAGCTAAATAAACCTTTACTTCCTTAATTTTGGGTTTGGGGTATTTTGTCTCAGTAACAAGAGAAAAATAACCAAGTCAAACAAAAATATTTGAAATACAACTTTCAATAGAAATTTTGAAAAGTTTCATTGAATCAAGCTTATATACCAAAGAATTTTTTTTTAAATGAGGAGAGTTGGAAAATAGAAAAGATTAGGAAAATACATTTCAATGCAAGAAGTCAAGCATCCGCCTAACAGGTGTACTAGGTAAAGAAGGGAAGATTACATAAGTAATATTTCTTTAACTGAAGGCTTATTACCATACTGATGCACCTTAAGCACTGAGCACTAAGTACCAATTCAAGGAGTCACATTAAGTATAAAATTTCAAAACACTGGGTAAAAAGAGCTTCCATAAGCAAAATAAAACAAGAGCCATGTTGGACCTTGGGGCGCTGGGAAAATGGGCAGCCAGTTCACTCCTCTGGTGGGCAGCTGTGAGCCTAACATCGAGCGGGCTAAGAATCAAACATCCATCCCCCCACCCCAAGCAAGTGACAGCCTGAGATCTGAGCAGGTCTTGCGAGTTTGACTATAGGCAATATAGCAAATAAGGGGGATTTTCTTCTGCCATCTCTTTGAAAGCAAATATTTTTAATCTCAGTTTTGCTCTGTTCTGATCAATGATATTGCTCTATTCAATATTGTTTTTATAATTTCAGTATTTCCTTTGATATTGCTCTACCTGACTGAAGGAACAACTATTGTGAAGAAAACCAGATAACTATTGTACCTATTGCTGTTGTCGCAGTGGCCTGTTGTGAGGTTCTGTACCAATTTCACTGCACTGCCTCAGCTGGCTGTGTCCTGTCTTGCTCTGCTGTATTTTACTACCTTCAAAATAAAATAAATAAATAAAATAAAAAATAATAATAAACAAAAAATTTTAAAAAGTAAATAACAACAACAAAACAGATCAGCAAAGTAATGAGCAACCTGAAACGTGATATAACTAAACAGATAATGGACTTAAAAAGCAAAAGGAGGAAAAGCAGGTGCTCTAAAGGATATAACTGCATGTACATTTAAGGGTGTAGGATTGATAATTATGTTGCTAAGTTTTTGTTGGATCAGAGAACTGTCTGCAGCCTCACTGTTTGAATGTCCACTTTGTACGTTTTAATTTTTGTAACTTGAACAAGTACATCCAGGAAGACAATATGTAATGTATCAACTAGTGATTTCTTACTGTTCATTTTTTTTGAAATTCTGTATTGTTTCTACCCTTTTTTTGTTTTGGTTTATTTTTCCCCTCTCTTTAAATAAAATTTTTTTAAAAAACATGAAGGACAAAACTACAATGTGATACAGTATAATAGCTGGAAATGCTTTAAAGACTATGAAGGAAACATTACAAATCACAATTTTGTAATCAAACCAACTATCAAGGAAGTGTGAGCATACAATGAAGCCATCACTAAATACATTATCTTTGCATTCCTTGTTCACTTTCAACCTACTAGCAAAGCTCCACTGAAATGAAATAGAGAATCAAGAAAGAAGAAAAGTATGAACTGCAGGAAACATGGAACAAAGCACAATGAAAAATGAAGAGAATATTCAGGATAATGGTTAAAAAAAGAATCACGGCAGTCTCCTTCAGACTTGGAGAATAACCAGTGCTGTTTGATACAAGAGCAAATGGTGTGCAAGAGAACATGGGCTGCTGCATGCTTAGCATGGGGGTAAAGGCTCCATCTGAATCACAGCCTGTGACAATGTGCGCCCAGCATGAGGCCTCTGCTATGTTCAGTGGGGCTAGCAGAGCTCTAAATCACAGGTCGCCTAGATACCAAAAGTGAACTTGGTTAGTTATCAGATATTTCAACATGTAGGAAAAGTATCTACCAGATGAGAAGAGGTGATTCACAGTCATGTGCAAGTTTGAAAGGAATTATTGATAATTTGAGGCAAAAAAAGAAAAATACGAGACAATTGTAAACTTCAGGAAAAACAAAGGAATTTATAACAATGAAAAAGTGGGTAAATCATAATAGTAGAGGATACTACTGTTCTCATCAGTTAAAATAGTCACATAATGGTCACAACGATTGGTACTCAAATGGTATGATACAACTCATGAAATAATAGAAGAAGAACATAAAACCTACCTTGATTTACACATAGAAGTAATTGAATTTAGAAATAAGATAAGTATAAAATGAAACTGCTTGATAAAAGCTAAATGTAGATCCTCAAAGAGGCAGATCTTGGATACAGTGCAGGAAAAAAAGAGAAAATGTCCCCATTCTAAACCTAATTTTATAAATCCATTAAGATTAAATATTTTAGATGAAGATTATGGAATAAGATTATAAGCCCATAAGATTAAAATAAATAGATATCACTAACACCTTGATAAAAGTATATTTGGAAAATATGAGGGTCATATGAGGGTCAGCCATTAAATGTCAACTCTTCCTGTTTTGATTGCAGGTTGCAAGAGCATTATTTTAATCTGTTAATATTGCTTTCACGATGTGATCTGTGACATGCAACACATTTGATCTAGCAGCAATTCATGATGAGGAAGCTATTTTTCTCAAATTCTAAAAGCATCTTTTTTTGTCTTTGTCAATTTCTTTTAGAAAAAAATCAAAATAAATAGGACTGATTACAGTCTATTAAGAGCAGATGGATAATGATCCCATCAAGAAGTGGGCCAAATGGACGTAATTTTTTTTTTCCATTTTATGTCCATCATCTGAACTGGATAGAACAGGCAAATATATATATATATATATTCATAATATATAGATTGCAAAAACAAATATTCCTAAACTATAGATGCAAAACAAAAACAAGGAGTTTTATTTTCCTTCCAGGGATAATAGACAAATGACAAAGCAATCTTCATAGCTCCTAATGAGATCCCCAAGTAGCCATAGTCTCAAAAGCAAAGTAGTTAAAATAGCTAAATTTAAATGAAATGCCTTCTCTAGAATCTTCTAGTTTTTTTTAAAACAAAGAGTAAGGCATACAAAGCAGTGGACAACACAGGAATAATATATTTTCACATTCATGGGAACATCAAGATTTATTATCAGGAGGTCAGTACTGACTAATGGTATCAAAATGAATACTAAGAGGGAACAAGGAGAAATTTGTCACTTATTACAAAATGTAGTCACATTTGTTTTAGTTTCTTGCTGAGGGTCCAAGGAACCAGTCATTATTTTCTGAATGAAATATTGGATGCCAGATATTAATAATATGGCATCTAGAGTTCCCCAGCTCCCCTGCATTTATCATTCATGCATACGATTTTGGAAGGGAGTTTAGCGAACTGTACAGGGCTTTAGAATACCTGAGAATGACAGTATTGCCTAGGGCAAGACACCAACCCCTTCAGGCCACAAGAGAATTGTGTAACTGGCAAATCCCTCAGCTCTAATCTGAATTTCTCTCCATCCCATAATCACTTCGCTCCTGCTTTCAGAGGCAACGGGTAATTTTGTTATGAATATACATTAATTTCTGTCTTCCATGTGACATTTTTGGTACATTAAATTATACATCTAAATTTTATCAATTAACTTTATCTACCAGAATGTTCTGTTCTCTTAGTCAAGGACATAAGCAATCATCACTAATGTCAGGTTATAGACACTGCCAGCAGTAAGTTGAAAGAGGCTGGTTGCCTTCATGCAATAACTAGTTTAATATCAATTACCATTTTAAGTGTCTGATATATGCAGCTTTGTTTGACAAAAACTTTAAGTGAAGAGCAATTTTGTGTGTTAAGAATATAACTGTGCTTCTAACCCACACACCTCAGCTGGTTTTATAAATTAACTTTTCCAAAGTGTTCGTTTGTCTCTATTCTCTGTTCTGTTTGACTTTGTAGATTTTTGAAATACTGTCGTTTTTATCTGTATTATTTTATAACTCTCTCTTTCTTACTCTCTTTGTCCATCTCTATCTTTGTCTCTCTGTCTCTCTCTCTTTCTCTGTCACACAGATACGCACAGCCCACTAGCAATAGCCAGATGCCCAGAAATCATGTTTCCAAATAATTTTCTAACCTTACTAAGTACACATTTTCAAAGTACCATGCAAATTTCTTTAGTGATTTGGCTTGTATAAATATAAAAGAAAATTACATAGCTATTTTTTTGGTTCTTTGTACTGAAATCTTAAACCAAATTTTGGTCAACAAAAATAGCTCTAGATATATTTATCAGATGCACACAATCACAAAGAACACAAGGCTTCAATTCTTTAACCATTCATAATAGAATATAATCATTAAAATATCTTTAGGAATTAATCAACAAATAAATAAATGATAACCCACTGGTGAGAATGAGCAGACTTCTCTAGAGGAATTATGATATTGAGTGTTAGTGGTTACAAATTCTGGGACCTCAGTAATTTCTGTGACTTTGGTAGTCCTATTAGTTATCCCATCAATAACAAAGCTGCTGTTCTCACATTGTAAGGAATTCTGGTGTTAACAAGATTTGTAACAGAAATTAACATTCAACTTGAGTACCTAAGACTTTGCTGCATTTATATCCATTAAGACTCAGCAAATGGCTGAGACAAATATGACACTACTAGCTTTCATGCCGAACCGTAACCTAGATAGATGCACTGATCTATCTTTGCCTCAGACCTTCTGAGTGAATGCAGTAATGGATTAGTCACTTTCTTTATGGATAGCTCAAAATACCCAAAACAAAGGAGGAGAGGCTGACAGTTATAGTCCAGGGTTGGCTGATTCCTAGGCAATGAGCATGGCAGAGGGACATAATGGGGAAAAGCTACTCAGGTCTTGGTGGCCAGGAATCAGAGAAGGAAGGAGTGGAGGAGGGAGATAAATCCTTCTAGCTTACATTCTCAGTGACCTGTGTCTTCCACATCTCATCTCCTAAGGCCAAGTCAGCTGCCACCTCCATGATCCAATCACCTTCCAGATGCCCAGCCTATGAACACATGGGGTAGGGCTTCTCCAACTACAACAGGATGTAACCCAGTGCTTACATCTGTCTTTTCTGTCTTAGGACTACACTGCCCTCTGTTGTGGATCTTGGCTACATAGTAGAAAACACATGCATACAATTTATCATTTTGTTTACCTACGATAGAGAATAGTAGTGGAAATATGAGACCCTGTCGAGCCACCTGCTGGGACAAACTTCCAGTTCTGCAGAACCCACCCTCATGATTGTGGTTCTGTGAAAAAGTAGATGATAAGCAACTTGCTTATCCTGTAGATCTTGTATGCCGCTAATTAGGCAATGAAGGAGAAGCTCTGCAAGAGAAAGATGGCTACAGAGTGCAATCAATGGCAGACCATATAGGGGAATGTGACGGGCACCATAAATTTGTGAGGGAACTAATACCTGCTGAAAGATAACTCACTGAATATCGATGCAACAGAGAGACTTAAATTTAATCTGTTCAAATCCACCATCTGATAGTTCTGTTCCTAGTAGAATTCTCTGTCAGTAGGTTTTTTACCATCTTCTTAAAATTATGCCATAAATTTCCAAGTGCTGAAATTGAAATACAGAAAATCTAAGATTAATGAGAAAAATAGAAGTAGAGACAATAAATTAAAAGAATTTCGCAAGAAAGTAGCTTAAAATAGAATGACCAGGGAATTTGCAAGCATTTGAGGAAGTTTTTATTCACTGAAGATTCCAGTTCAACCTTCAGTGTGAAACACACTTGATCTTTGTTACTTCATTGTGCAAACATTTATCACATACCAAGTAGTTGGGAGAAAAGAGCTTAGACTCTGAATAAGAGAGGCAAATGTTAGAGATAAGGAAGTTTCCTGTGTGAGTGATAGGGTTAAGATAAAGTAATTCTGTAAAAGTAAGGGAATGCCTTGGTGTCTTGATTATACATTGGAGGTGAATATTTGAGAACTGCTAGAGGGCAAAGCAGATAGATCAGATGGGTGGGAGCTGACAGAATCCCAAGCAATGTGATTTGAAGCATCAAATCTATGACATGATTAGTGAGTAGCAAAATGCAGTTGTGGCTATAATTAGAGATCTATGGAAGAGTGAGAGAGGATATTAGGAAGGTAGTTCAAGGTCCATTCAGAAAAGTAGAGTATTCTAAAGAAATTCAACCTGATTCACGATGAACCTACTTTCTGCAGTGGGAACTGTAGATGCTGCATTAAAATAAGCAGCAAAACACAGTTACTGGGGCTAATGTATTCACAGTAGGTAGAGTCTTATCTTGCTCAAGACAATGATTGAAAAAAGAACATGAAGCCAAAAAAAGACGTGCATATTTTATTACTTAGGATAATATTTTTCTTAACATATGTATTAATTGCTAGTTGTAATTTCTCATTTTTATATTCAACCATATATATAAAGTATTATATACAATTTCTTCTTAGTACTTTTCAAATAGTGAAAGAATTTTAAAGTGTTTTAGAAAGATAAATCTACATTCTAACATTTTTCCCACTGGTTTGTATGTGGCTTGATTATACCTAATTTGACAGCAGACAGTACTTTTAGCTACTTGCCTTTATCAAAAATTTCCAGAGCATTCTAATTAATTATTATGGAAACAACTTTCTTGTCATTATCATACTACATTAAGTCATAGATTGTAAATTAAATTTCCTAATTATAATAATAATTGATGAAAAAATACTTTGGAAATACAAAGTGTTAAGCACACAAGCCAATGGTAATAGAACCGCTCAAATACACCAGACAGTAGACCATCATACTACATTAACTCATAGATTATGAATTTAATTACCTGATTATAATAATAATTGACAAAAATACTTTGGAAATATGCTGTATTAAGCATATAAGGTAATGGTAATAGAACCACTCAAACATGCCAGACAGTAGAGCTGGTTAGTAGCTTTCTAGCTTTGCTTGCTGGATAGAGAATGACATTTTCTATGAACAGAATAGAATAGAGAGGGCTAGTTATTCTCAGCTGTCTAAGTGGACAAAGGAGAATGGAGAGTCTAATTTAAAAATCATTTTTTACCTTTTTATCTTCACCTTGTGTACATTTAGAAATTTCACAGACTATACCAGCTTTTCTGTTCTTTTTTTTTTTTTCCCCTCTTAGGAGAAACAGTAATTTCAAAGATTTTTCAGGCATCCTAGAAATGCTTCATTAGATCTCTAATGTCAGAGAAATGGTACCTGGGTTCACGAGAGAGGACCTAGTGACTAAAGGAATTCCACATAAAGGAAAATGGGCCTTCAATTTAAAAACTAAAAAGCACTTATATCAGATGCAAGGCAGGCAGTCTCATGTCCAATGACACAGAGATACCAGGCAGCAGTACAACTGCAGCACATACAGGCTTTGCCCCCTCCTACATGAAAACATCTTTGAAGACAAATTGCATCCCAAAGGATCACAGGCTGGTATACAAGGGACGAGCATTCCGTCTTTAATTTGTAAAAGCCACAACACATGTCTTCCAAGTTCGAAGCCAGCCACACAGGAGAGTTCTTTACAATCTTGGAACAGAGACCAGTAGCAGTTGCCTGTGGCCGATCCAACTTCATATCCCCACAGATATTCTCTCCGGATGAGAGAGGGGATGCCAAGCCATAAAGAAGTTTTCAACTTCTACAGTGACACACATGAGCCTAAAAATGGCATGAAATAAGATCTCATGCTTCAGATATTTTTGATCTATGCTATAACTATTCAAACTTTGATTCTTTCTGAGTTATTGCAAAAAGTGTCTCAATATATTGCCATGAAATACCCCAGAGCTTTTAATCTACTTCATGGTAAGACATATTTCATTCAAAACTAATTTGGATAAAAGGACTGGAATGTCTCTCAGACCAAAGTGCCTAGGTTCACATGCTGGCACTGAAACAAAAACCAAAAATTATTTAAAATCGTTTCAACTGAAATAATAACTTTTCACAGAGAAATGTATCTCAGTTATAAAAAACAATGAAATTTTCTTGCTATTTACTGTAGTCATTTCAGTTGTGATTGCAAACTTCGTAATATTTGGGGGAACTCAGAACTTTCAGTACACACACATTTTAAAATGAAGCATACAAGCCATTGGTATTTATAACATCTGGGATTTGGCACACACACACACACACACACACACAGTGCTCTTGTTTTCCCAGGAATATGATGCCATGGTGTAATATGACATATTTAAAGTAGCCTAACACCTGAATCCAATAACAATCTATTAAAAAGGGGGAAGAAGGGAAATGGCCACTGCGTATCTGGATAAGCATCTTTCATGGAACGATTCTATGTTTGTTTGTATTTTTATCAAGCAATTAGAGTGAAGGCATATGCAATATATTTTCTTTCAGCACACATGATTCTCTTTGAAAATGTTTAATTAGGAATATATATGATATTGATTAACTTGGTAACTCACAAAGCAATTATAAAGTCACCTAACATGAATTTTCCTACATCTTAAAATTGGACAAGGGCCACTACATTATGAAAAATAATTAGATTTCACACTCTAAGCCAAAAGTATCACTGATTTGATGTTAAAATGAGCTTGCTATGATTTTAAGAATACTAATAAAACATCTACTTCATTCTCACAATTAGGAGTGCCTTAATTAATGTTTTAAAAAGTTACTGTGATGGAATAACTAATGGTCAATTTGGAACACCCAGCTGAACTGAATCAGTGTGGTCCTGGGGGCAGAAGGCCCACCTGGGATTGTTGCCAGCAGCATAAAAAGAGAACAAGAGGAGAAGATGGAGTGCTATTGATGCTGGTTTTCCTGATATGAGCTCAGCTGTTTTCATTGTGGAAGGAGCTCTGGTACTCACTACTGCTGAGGATGGCTGCATTTGGCGGGGGCGAGCTCTGGTCCTTGCCTTGAGTGCTACTTTGTGGCTCCAATACAAACCCTTTGGCCCGCTGCCACTGGGCCTTCATTCCACTGATGTAGTCTTTCTAGCTTCCACCACTGATCTTTGAGTCTTCCCAGTGCAGATCCTTGCTACAGACTTGCATGAGACATTGTCATGGACCCCGGGTCTTCAGCTGGACTCATGCAGTACATTGCCCCATGGTGTCCAGGGCCTTGGCTGGACTCTTTGGGTCTCTACTGTGGGACAGATCTCTCACACTCTTTTACATTTGACTCTTCGGGTGAATACTATAAAATAATCCTATAAATTATGTGCCCTGTATTAAATCTTTTTCCACTGTAAATCATTACAGTTACAACAGTTAAGCACACTGTCCTAGTGCACAGTCTGTGTGGATCATTTTGCACACAGGCTGTCTTTTCATGTATGGAATCAATAAGCCCAGCTCCTTGACACACTTTAGATATTCATTAACATACACCAATTTCCTGTGGACATCTTCTCTGGAACTTAATGAATATTAGTTTTTCCAATCAAGGAAAGATCTTTCAAAGCAAAGAGGATGGAGTTAATTTTTCTGTTTCTCACAGATGCTTGGAAGTTTTAGCAGAAGCTTTGTGGTAGCTTCCAAAAGTAACTTCTTCCAATCATAGATATTTTAGACAGTATAAAGAAAGAAAAGTATTTTAATCTTGGAAACTATTTTAGTTAAAGTGAGAAAATGAGTTTGGTTGGAGCATAAGACCCTGGTTGGAATGTGCTAGCAGCTAAGATAATAAAGGTAAACTCTTCAATGCCAGGCTGTGATAAAGCTTATCCTGATTTTCAACCAGTGTACAGATATGGAAAGCCACTTTATGATACATTATTCTTACATTAGAGTACAAGGTTTGCAACCATAGTAAAGGTAAAAAGGTAGAAAGGGGAAGGACATTGTAAGAAGCATCTTCTACTAAGAAAAATAGCATTTGGAGGAATGTCATAAAGGGGAAACAAATATTAATGACAAGATGAAAAGCAAAGTCAATGTTTAGAGAATATAAATGGAGAAAAAGTTTGGATTTGCTAATGTCTTGTCTATAAATTTAAATGTAGAATTTCAAGAGATGCAAAATGGCAAAATTCAGTAAGTAGTGGCTTGAAGTCAGGGTGCATAATTACTAAGCAACAATAGTTGCTAATTCTGAATCCAAAAGTTTGATAGCAAAGAAAGGGGATGCAAACTTCGTGTGTTCTCAAGTCGCAGGAAAGAAAAGTTTGGAAACAGAAAGATGCCTTTAACAGGAAAGTGAATGAATAGTGTCTTGAGGAGACAATGAAATGTAGCCACCTTCAGAGAGAGGAAGGGGTACATCATCCCCAAATAGACAGGAAAGGAAGCAGAAAGATCAATGTAAATAAAGGGTACTTGTGACTAGAAGAAGGTGAAAATTCAGCAACTTCATAATACAGCAATGGCCTTTGTACTTTTTGGGAAATAGGAGAGATTATCTGACAAGGCTGGGACAGGTGGAATGAGATTGAAAGTCTGAAGCAATCAAAATTTAGAAAAATGATTACTAAAAAATGGACAGATGGATAAAAACCTTTCCTTCTTGTAGTGAATTTAAAAATACATTAGAAGCTATGACCAGTCAAATTAACACACTCCAGTGACCCTGCAGATATTCTACAAACTGAGGGAATGAAGAAATGGACTAATTGCTCAGGGGCTGAGGCGGTTGCATAAGGCACAGGATTCTAAGTATTAGGTGCAAGGCTATAGGCTAAAGATGCAAGGCAGTCTGCTGTAGTGTTACGATTATATAAAGGTCGCCAGTGAAAGTTCTGGCCCAACAAAGATTCAAGTGAAGTTGGAAAGAATAATGACAGGGAAGATGGAGGAGCTGGGCCATTAAAGGTGTCCATGGGAGCAGACTGTGGTCCATGGGAGCAGACTATGGTCCATGAGAACGGGAGAAGATCTGAAATAGAGACAGCAGCAATACTGGAATGACTGCCTTTTCTCACTAATAATGTCCCCAGAGCCTAATAAACTTTAAAAATGGATGAAATAGTAGAGGAACTTACACTGAAAGATAAACAATTGCTTGCCACCATTTGAAGTCATTGTTTAACTTTTAGAACATTTGTAGAAGGGCCTAACCTCACTAAGGAGAGGGATGTGTGGTATTTCCTTCCAAGTGAGAAACAGCCATCGTCAAAATTAACTATACATTGACGGTAAGATTAATAAGCTCACTTCTCTCTGTGTCGAATCTGCTCTCTGAGCATAAATCAGGCTTCTTCAAAAGAGCATTAATTTTCTCAGAACTGTAGAATGCCACTTTATTAGAGTGGGTTTACATTAATTCAGTGAACATCTATCAAATGCCTACTAAGTGTTGAGACACTGTTAATATAGAATCCAAACATGCATTGACCACAAACCTCCTTTGATACATAGAAGGTGATTTAAGATTGCTCAAAGAAAAAACCAGAAGAATCAGCAGTAGAGAAGCTATGACAAAGGGGTAAATTATAGGTTAATAAAGGATACAGTATACAGAAATCTCCTATAACCTGGGATTCTGCCTTCTATAGTTTCAGTTACTTGTTTTCAACTATAGTCCAAAAATATTACATGGAAAAATTCCCAAAACAATTCGTAAGTTTAAAATAACATTTACTACAGTACATTATTGTAATAGTTTTATTTTATTATTAGTTACAGCAGTTAATTTCTTCCCACTGATGACTTATTTTTATTGCTAGTTTATAAATTAAACTTTATCATAGGTGAGAATTGTAGGAAAAAGACATTGGAGAGTATGTGGGCTCTAATGCCCTGCAATTTCAAGCACACGCTGGTGCTCTTAGAATACACCCCCTATGATAAGGGGAGATGATTATATATAAGAAATATGAGAAAGAAAAAGGGAGATAGAATTCAAATAACACTTCAGATCCCAGAACTCAGAGCAAGAGAGAGAGAGAAAGAGAGAGATGAGACAAAGACAGAGGCTGAAAGACAGACAGAGAGACAGATAGGAGAGAGGGACAGAGACAGAGACAGAGACTCAGGGACAGAGAGGTGAGAGAGACAGAGAGACCCAAACCACAGCTAAATCACAAATCAGGAGAACTATAGAACAATGATGGAAGAATAATGTCAGTATTAATAATAAAATAACTTGAAAATAAACAATATAATAAGCTAACTCAGCTGGTTTAAAAGACATGATTATTAATATCCAATCAGAACTAGTCATTTACACTGCAAGAATAATTTATATTTTAGTTACTAAATATATAATCAGTATTCACAATGCTAGAGAGAGCCTGTGGATAAGAGAGGAAACAAGCTAGAGGTAAATTATCTTGTGAGGTGTGTAAGTGTGAATATAAGTAACATTTCTTCAGCATAGCTCATGTATACATTTTGGAAACCAATGGGATTTACTTATTTCTTAATTATTCTAGAGGAGGTGCTAGATAACTGAACCCTTGAAAAGGTGAAGGTAATTGCCTTCTTTCCCCAATTTTTGTGCCCCCCATTCTGTCCAAACTATTGTTTATCAAATTTTTTTCAGGAATTCTAACTGCAAAAGCAAAAGTCCCTCCCATTGTATAAAGAGGCATTATTGAATAATTCTTTTAAACTTACATACTTTTAAAAAAAGAAGCAAAGATTTTTCTCACAGTGGAATTACCCAAAGCAAAAATAACAAACAAATAAAGAAACAAACAAAAAAATCTGCTCCTCTGATTCACTCATATTAATTTGTCTGCATTTAACTAAGAAAAACAAAGATATGGTCACAGAGAACCTACCTCAGAGATTGTGTTTCTGTGTAAGTACATTGACTCAAAATCCTAAAATGCTAAAAGCAATTCTTGAGAAAAAGTTTCTAGAGTTTGCAGGTTGTCTTTGACATCAAATACTAGAAATGTATTACTTTTATGTCTTTCAATAGGCTCAATTCTCTCAGGTATTGATCACACCCCCCCACACACACACACACACAATTTAATGATAGCATCCATTACAGAGAAATGTCTTTTAACCGCAATAGGTGGTGACTTATTTTTACAATTCATGTTTCTCTCCAAAATAGCCATATAGAAAATAACTATAGGTTACATTTATAATGACATTTTCTATGTGTTTAAGATAAAATGAAGAAAGCCTTGTGGATCAATTTGATATTAAAGATGTTTGTACATCACTCTTTTCCTTGTAATTACTCAACACAATTCTCATGAGTCTATGTCATAATTTATAACATTGACAGCAGTTTCAATGTTTGAAAAATCTTTTTATTGCCACAAATGAAAAAGGGAAAAAACATCTTATGCTATTCAAATGTATGAAATATTTTTTCAAATGAATACAATCAGTGAATTCTTGTGCATTCATTAAATAAAATTGCTTTTCAAAAGTAATGTGTTACCATTGATTTGTGTATACTATTGGCAGTTTTTATGCCAGAATGTTTAAGATCTAAACTATTATTGCTCTTGAGTTGTTAGCAATTATTATTTCAATATGTTTGTATCTGTGTGCTAGACTTCTTACCATTGTCATTGCTGTCATGAAACCAACTTACCTTTCCTTTTAGTGCTACTCCAATCAATGTAATGGATTAAAATGTATAAACTATATAAATGTAGAATAAAAGTTTGCGATTAGTTGAGTATTACATTGTAAAAGTTAGATCAAAGTTTAGCTGTGTTCACTAATATTTTGAGACTTTTTTCTTTAATTTCAAGTGTAGGAGAAAATCTTTACATTAAACTCCTAAGGATAATATACCAAAATTAGGCCCATTTGAGACAAATGACTATTTCAAAGGGCACTATTACTATTTAAAATTATAAGCTGACCACAGAGAAAGAAAGGAAGCAAAGAATCCCATGCAGAATTCACAAAAAACAAGAATTAGAGCCTCAATTAGTTACTTCTGGAAGAAAACTGAAAGTAAAATAATAACCCAGAAAGAAACAGCAGAAATAGAAAAACGTTTAAGAAACAAATGATTTCCCTAAAACTGAAGAATACAAATTTTTAATTGAGTGGACCTTCCAAATTCCTAGGTTAATAAAACATTCCATGGTGAAAGCACAGAACAAAGGAGGTGAAGCCAGGAGTCTACACATTTCCAGAGCAGAGGGAAAAAGTGATGAGCAACATTCAAATATTAAAGGAGCTTTGGACATCTTTAAAAAAATAATCAAAGTCAAATCTAATGGAATAGTACCTTCAAAATTTTGAGGAACAATTCCTGTAACCCAATTTCCAAACATATTTACTGAAATAGCCCCAGCACCCAGAGTCCCACTTTTGTATAAAAGGGAAATATAATGAGCATAGTATATATTCTCACAAGAAATGACATTAGTGCCTAGAAGAGATATCTGTGCCATGATATTAACTGCATTATTCTTCACAAAGTTAAACCATTTAAGTGTCTATTAGCAGATAAATTGACATGCATCACACACCACACACACACACACACACACACACACAGAGGAATAGTATTCAACTTTAGAGAAAATAAAAGGAACTTCTCCCAATTACAGAGCATGAGTGAACCTGGAGGATATTGTGCAAAGTCAAATAAGCCAAATACAAAAAGACAGAAATTGTATGATCTCATTTATATGTGAAACAAAATGTCAAACTCAGAAACCAAGAATAGAATGGTGCTCACCAGGGCTTGGAGCACATAGAGAAAATGAGAGGGTACCAAGTGGTTCAAGGTGTCAGTTATGATATAACAGGGTCTGGGTGATACGGCCCACGATGAGTGAGGAGAGATGTGTTAACTGATTTGATTGTGACAATCATGTAATATATACTTCTATGAAGTCTCCACGTCTTGAATATATGTGATGATTATCAATTAAAATTTATAAATTATAAAATTAAAACTTATCATTAAAATTTTATAAAAATTTATAAAACTATCAATATAAAGTTTATAATTTAAAATTTATAAAATCAAGTAAAATATATAAAAGTATACCACATGACTCAGTGTTGAGTAATAGTTACATCATCGTATTTAATTCTGATCTATATAAATTTACACCATACTATTTTAGAAGTACAAGGAAGGAAAAAGAACATGTACAATAGGAGAAACACTTAAAACCCTTACCTATAGCAGTGAAAAATGCAATAAATAATACCCTAAGCTAAGGTGTAATATGTAGATGTTCTTTAAAGATGCAGACACAGATACTAAAGTAACCAGCGAGTACTTTTAAGTCAAACAGGATGAAATATGTGAGAATGTGAATCAATGGTGAGTTTTAATCAATGAAGAAATTCTAAATAGGTGGGCTAAGTTTTTAATTTGTTTATAACTAATCAAAAAGGACAAAGAGGAGAAAAAAGGAGGAGAAAGACAAGCCACTTTCTAACAGATTGCTGGCAATCCAAATCATCAATTTAACTGTCTTTCTACAGACAAACTTGACCTCCCCACTGGATTCATAAAATTCATAGTTAGTTTATTGCAAATGAAACACAACACTTCTTGTTCAACTTGGCCACATAAAAGGTTTTTTTTTTTTTTTGTTAAACAAAATGGCAATTTATAGCTCTCAATAGTTTTGCTGCATTTCCTAAGACAGGTGTGTTTTTACAGAGGATTAAGCCTCCATTTGTCCCTTAGATACTGAACAGATGAGCTAGTTGTCAAGTATATCTCGTGAACATACAATCACGTATGGGTCACGATGAGAAATAGTTTCCCTGCTGCACATGTGACCATCATGGCAGACTCACTGCAGACATCACTAATGCAGATACAAACAGTGAACGCTAAAGTTGCTTTCCTTTTTCTCTTCATCTTGAGTGCCTCACTAACATCCTTACAGGAACAGTCTGTCAGTGTTCAACGGAGAGACTATGTTTCATGCTCTTTGAGTTCCCCTCTCCTAACTTCACCCTTGTCACTTCCTGTTAAGTGCTACTCTCCATTGGCTCTCACATTCCAACTCCATTCCTAACCACAAGCACTTCTTTGATGTGACTTTCTCTGTGTGTTTTACAACCAGTTATGTTTATTCCTCAGAAGCCTTTTAGACTTTTTCATTCTTCCAGTCCCTTCTGTAAAAGCCAAACCACTTCCTCTGAGCTCTGTAGCTGGCTAAAGCTTTAGTTGGAGGAGCCTTATGAGTGGAGAAATTATTTAATTATGTTCAAAATCCAGGTGAAGTCTTTACGAGACTGGGAGAAAAAGCAGACAAGGTAGACAAAAGCATAAGTGTCCTCATTGCCACTACGATAAGAAAAAGGAAGTAAAGTGTTGGACTACTTATTGACATCTTCTGTTTCAGAAAGGAGTTTTATATCCACCTGAAAATGGATATGTTTCCCTGGTATTTCTTTTTTTACTTTTATTAAAAATTTTAATCTGTATACCCATGAGCCATCATGTGATTTCTGCTTGCAAGGAAAGTTTTTGACCTTGCAAGAATTAAAACTTTATAATCTGAGTTTATTTTGTCCTCTAGCAGGAAAAAGAACACATTACAACAGACCTCTTGAGTCTCATTTTGAAACTAATGCATTCCAAAACGCATTCAATTTCTAACAAAGAGCAAAGGATAAACAATTAAGTATTACATGTAACAGAACTCTTACCCACCTGCCAACAATTAAACCCAGTAATTAAAAATTGTAGGAGAATGCACATAAGCATATCCTCAGCAAAAGTCATGCCATGGCCAAAGAGGGAGAAAAATCTTTCCTAATAAGTTCTTTTCCTATTTCCCAGGTCACTTTCTTTGACATTAAACAGACACAAGACTCTGTCAACTGTGTTTCACTTTCTTATAAAAGAAGGAAATCCCATTCTATGTCCCCTGGGAAGACTATTATATACAGATGAATGTATTTTGTTATTTAGTTTAATAAATGTAGTGTTCAGAACAGATGTTGAAGCTTGAAATTGTCCAGAGAAAGGAACAGCTCAGGTGGCAATAATGCAGGCTTCCCGCCTGCTGTGCTTTTTTTCTTTGTCTTTGGAAGAGCTACTTTCACAGGTGAAAAGGTATTACAGTATTTATAACCACTCAAGTACTCACCACTGGGCTGAAGCTGACAAACGGGGTGCTAATTAGTACCAGGAGTGGCGGTGGTGGTGGTGGTGGTTTTATGACACAGGCATCTGGCCAGTAAATTGGACTAAGAGAAACAACACAGTTACAGAAGCACTGAAAACCCAGCCAAACGCCAGGTTAGACCAAATGTGAGGACCGGTTTAAATGCTGGATCTCCTCACATACCATCCTATCTCACCTTTCCATGGCTGGGCTCTTCTGAGGACTTTCTAATGCACAAGATATTTACATCACTATGGTCCAGACATAGTTTCATTAAAGTGCACCTGCATGCTTCACATAGAGGTAATATGCCATTTGGTCAGGGCAAATCTCTCTCCTCTGAGAATGATCATTTATAACCCAAACTTTAATGTAAATAGTACATTGTTCTACCATTGAGAAACAGTAAAACGGTAATTCTAATCATAGCAATTATTTTTTGACTTTTTATATATAATGTTCATTTTAAATGCATCTTTGCATACATTTGATAGTTGTCAGCAAAATTATAAGACCAATATTCCTAAGACCTGCACCATATCTTCAGTGATTTTTAGGTCTACGAGTGCTACGATGAAGAGAAAAGCACGATATAGTAAGAAAAATGAGTTTGTTAATAGGAAAGTTGCAGTAAAATTCTAGGATCACGATTAAGAGCAAGAAACTGTAACTTCAATGGACTGGAGGACAAACAAAGCACTCGTTGTGCCATTAATTATAGGGTCTTCAACAAGATCATTCCTCTAAGCCTTGGTTTGCACATTCACAATACAGTACCCTACTTTCCTGGGTCGTTGTAAAGATAAAAATAGATAATACATAAACCAGTCAGTAGAATTCCTGATGTACTATAGTTTCCTAATAAATGGTCAATGGTATTAAACAATTAACTGTAGCAAGAAAGACACATTTCTTTCTCTATTTTTTTAAATCATTCAAGTGTCAAGTTTCAATTTTATCCCTGTATATTTGAGGATTATATATGACATTTAACCAGATAAAACATGCAAACAAATCACTTAAAATTATGAAAAACTATATAGCTTCTGCAATTAGAGAGCATGCATCTTATTGAGTATTGAAAAATGTATTTTAAGGACAAAGCATCCAAAACCGATTTTAATGTCTATCATTATTCAGTTCACATTCATTATATTCTGCAGCATCACATTTTACAAAAGCTGACGTTCTTCCAGAGTAACACATTTGCAATCTAACACCAAAAAAACACAAGTACAAAATGACTAATTGGATTGTGAGGAGTGGGATAGTGATAGTTTTAAATACTTTGTACAGCCCATAAAGATATCTTGATTACATTTCAAAGTCACTGCTTGAAAGTACAACCCAGAGATGTTATCATGTGAGGTAGCAAAAGGAATAGAATGAAGGACTCAGTTCTCAGTTACTATATTTCTTCATGTTCTAAAAAGTACTAAGTAATCACTGGAAGTATCTATTTTAAAAATTATAATAAACCATGCCACGCATTCCATCAGTTCAAAGACAGTAAGGTCAAGGTGAAAGAAAAACAGCAATTACTGGGGAATTTAAATAAATGAGCTCTGGTTGTGTGTTAAACACTGGACACAGATGCAAAATTATGAGAAATAAACCTAATAACTAGGTGTAGAGTTATGAGCCAAACTCTGTAACTTTCCCAAGAAATAATCAATATGGGATAATGTTATGAGATCATTTTATTATTATTATGATTCTAAACTTTGAGATTAACAAATGACCTATGCATGAATCTTTCATTTGTAGAACAGACTCTTAACAGAAAAATGAAGTTATGTCAAAAGTATAACCATATTCAGTATTATTTTTGACTCACATGGAGTCAAATCTATAAAATTGTTCACAAGGAAAGGAATTAAAAAAGTTCATTAGTTTGTCAAAAAGTAGGACTGACATTCATCTCACATTTGACTTACTAGATTTTCTCTAAGCACAGAACTTTTCCCGGAAATTTCTCTCACTCCAACTAGGGTAACATAGAAATCCCTTGTTACAGTTTTCTTATTTCGTTTAACATGGACTTTGAAGTTTTGTTTAAAATATCTGCCATGGCAAAGCTTGTTTAATATTCACTGGATATTATATCAATTTCCAGTGCAAGTGTTTACCAAAAAAAAAAAAAAAAGGAAATTACAAAGTGACTTCTGGTATTGTCTTTAATCAAAACTCCAGTTAGATGGTGATTCTCAAACACAAGAGTGCATTAAAATTAAAGACATTTTTTAAGCATGTGTATTTGTTTCCCACCTCTAAATATTCCAAGTTGATAAATCTGGAACAAAACCTTGGCATCTGAATCTTTTAAATCTCCATAGATGATTCTGATGCACATCCAGGGCTAAGAATCTCTACAAAACAAACCAATAGAAAGTTTTAAAAATATCTTCTTTTCTCACTATGCTCCCTGAAGAAAACAGCTTGCATAGAAAAAATGCATAGCCATTTTTGGAAAATAATATTCATTTATATGCTGAAGAGATATTAGTTTTAAGCAGTGGACTGGCCTGATATATGTAAATTAAAGCCAGATTACCTGACGGAATCTTCTGTGAATTGTCACATCTATCATTCCCTGCCTTCGTAAAGAGCCAGGTGATTCATTACTTTCCATGAAACAGAATGTTCCAGTGTTATCATTAAACTGTGACAATGTTCATAATAAGAGACAATAGCATGCAAATTATTTGAATTCAAATAATTAAATTATCCAATTTTCCAGAGGCTCAGTCCAAGACTCATAGTCTTGAAAAGTACAGGAAATAGTGCGTTGACTAGTTTCTAAATTTATTAAAACATTAATTCTGCATTTTAGTACATTCCATTCCCACCCCAGAACTTGCATAACGCTTTCTTATCTTGTACAATGAAAACAGCTACAGATGTGAATTATGAAAGAATGTACATAATCTTTGGAATGCATCATTGGAAATACAGAGCAAGTGTTGCCACAGTGATTGATAACACAATCGTCTGAAATCTGACTTAATGGAGAACAACACTGAACTAAGGAAACTGAAAACAAATTCTCAGTAAACTACAGTGAGCTGAGAAACTTGACCTGTGACTCTACCACAATTAAGTGTTTTACTGTCATTAACCAACTGACCTTAGGAGGGAATAGTGAAATCAATTAAACCATTTGGTCTGATCCTAAGGGAATAAGAATAAATTGTTTGAAAACCAAGTACTTGAAAATTAGGTGGTTTTACAGATGATTGGTTTGAAGTTTTATTTAAAAAGAAGGGTCTTTTTAAAAATATTACAATGCCTATAAAAAGGGGTTGATTTCATTATCTATTGAAAAGAAAGAAAGCAATGTATATTTTATGGTAAGTACTATGTCTTTGCTGAGATAATTAGCGACAACAACATTACAAACAAACTATATTGAGCACTTATATATCACTCACGGTACTAAACAATTTACATGCAATTTTCACTTAATCATCACAATCACAAAGAATATGAAGTATATTAATCCCATTTTAGAGATGAGGAAATTGAGACTTAGTCTATTATATCCAAGATCTCAAAACTCCTTATTGCCTGAGGGTAAAATGTAAAAACATTTATGCAAAATAAGTACCTATGACTGTAATTCAAGATGATGAACTAATCACAGAGATGGACCTCAATATCCAAAGGAGGAAAGTGAAAAACACATTAAAGGCAGGCACAATTGTAGAACAGGAAACTGTGACCTTTATAAATTGAGAATGTTATTTCCAAGTGACATAAACTGAACGTCAAAGCTCTTATTGAGGAGGGTATGGTGGCACATGCTTATAACCATAGCATTCAGGAGACTGAGGCAGGAAGATAGCAAGTTCATGCCTGGACTGGGCAGTTTGAGGAGACCTTATCTCAAAAATGAGTAAATAAATAGCCACTATTGTTTTATACTGTAACAGCACAAATACAGACAGGACAGAATTAGTTGCATACAGCATATTCTTCATAACGAAGCCATTTTAGAAATGTGTATAGTGATAATATTTTTCATATATATCTGTAAAGAACAAGCTAGAAATCAGACTGGATTAAATTATACCACTCTTGATGACTACAGAATGCCCATTCCGGTGGTTTCTAATGTATTCACATTTTTTTTACATTCCTTTCAGAAAATGGAGACTAATTTTTAAATTCTAAAGAATAATCTGGACATAACAATTGATTTATAACAAATTAAATGAAACTGACCAAGTAACCAAAACAGCAGCTATAATGGTAAATGTGTGTACCTTCTTAGTCTAGATAACTATCTTATTCAGTTCAACTTGCTCTAACAAAGTATCATAACCTGGGTGGCTTAACACTTATTTTTCCCAGTTCTGGAGTCTAGAACTCTGAGATCAGGGTCTCGGCTTGGTCAAGTTCTGTAAGGTTCCTCATCCGGTTTGCAGACAGCTGACTTCTCTTTGTATCTCAAAGGGCAGAAAAAGCCAGCTAGTAGCTCTCTCCATTTTCTAGTGGGACACCAATCTTTGTGGAAGCTGCATTCCCACAACCCAGTCACCTCATAATAAAAGAGACTGTGTGTTCTGTATCTCTTTCCACCCTGATCCTTACCCTGTTTGGAAGCCATCCCTCCTGTCATGAAGAAGCACAAGGCAACTCTGTGAAGAAGCCAAATGGCCAAGAAGGAGGTTTCTGCCAGCAGCTGGAACAAGTTAACCACAGATGTGAGCATCCAGCATAGAAGTAAAGTCAGCAGCAGAACAAAGCCCTCAGGCAACTGCAGACCCAGCCTACACTATAATTGCAATTTGATGAAGAAACCCTTTAGCCATTACCACCTAGCTAAATTGCTCCTGAATTCATGATCAACAGAAACTGTGTTCAATGGTTGCTGATTTTAGCTGCTAAATATTTTTATAATTTCTATGAAATAATGTATTGCATACATAACCATCTTGCTTGTGTAATTAGTGGAGTATAATCTTCAAGCGGATGGTAGTTCCTGCCAGTCTTGGTGTGTGCCACTTACTCCTTGTAACTCAATTTCCTCATCTGTAAAATGAAGAAAACATATATATCTCTTGCAGTCATTGTAAGGATTTAATGAGACAGTTTATAAATGCTTACTAGGGGTGCCTGGAAAGTAAGAAAGATATAGCTCTCTTCATTTTCTTCTGGGACATAAATCTTTGTGGAAACTGCATTCTCACAACCCAGTCACCTCATAATAAAAGAGACTGCTTTCTGTCTCTCTTTCTACCCTGATCCTCACCCTGTTTGGAAGCCATCCCTCTTGTCATGAAGAAAAACATGAAGAAGCTAATGGTAGCCATTATTACTATTGATACTACAGTATTTGTCTTTTCCCTGGGATTTGAGAGGGACTATAGTAACACAGAAGAGGGAAGTGGAGCTCCCTAGCTACTAGTCTCAGCAGTATTTCTTGATTCCATACCCATTTTATGTCACCACACCTCTTACTTCCCTCACCAGTACATGAAACATGATGAGAAAATATTAAATGAGTGTGTATTCTATTTTTTTAATCTTTAAAATTTCTCCCATTTTAGTAACTTAAACCCTTGGCATCCAAGAAAAGTTTGAGACTACAGAAAAAGTTTCAAATGTCAAAACCAAAAGTCAAAAGCCCAAGATCTACAGAGATTCCAGGATGAAAAAAAAACAGAAGGTAGGAGTAAACTTTTCCAGTTCCATTAAAAGAAGCAACAAGAATTTAGATACTGGGGTAAGAGTAACACACATGATCTATCTATCTATCTATCTATCTATCTATCTATCTATCTATAGTGGACCAATACCCCATTATGGGACAAAAAATTCAATTATAAATGGTTGTGGAGAAGTCCAGATTTCAGGAAAACTGCCTTAATTCCTATTAGATCCCACAGAGGGAGAACCCCAGAATAACCCTGCATACCAGGTCTGATTTAGGAACAATGACTGGCTTAAGAGTACAGGACAATGTGTCTGAGGCCACTCTGTAGGTTCCACTGCATACCAGGAAAAGGCATGAAGAGAATAAATATAGAAGGGGAACTCAGCAAGCATTAGACAGTCTTTGGCCAAAATCAAGACAGATATGATAGAGCAATGACCTAAACACATACACACACACACACACACTCTCACACACACACACACACACACTCACTCACACACAGGCCAATGGTTGAGATAATATACAACTCAGTAGCTAACAAGCACAAAAAGTTATTCCATCTTAACACACTATCTGGGCTTCTCAAAAGACTTTGAAATTATCAACTTTAGAGAAAATGTGACAGTTACACATTGGCTTAGATTGTCTACTGTGCAATAAAAATAAAGCTTAGAATAGATTAAAATAAGTTACAAATAGTAAGGGTTTAATACCAGAAAAACTGATTTTGTAGACTTCATTTGATACTAGTATAGGGTAGGCGTTATAACATTAATTTAAAACCTTTATAGAAAAGTCTGATATTTCATATAAATATAAATCAGGCTGCCCTCCTTTTTTTTTAATCTTTGTCCTACTATTCAATATTCAGAAATGCCCTCAAATTACAAATTTTCTTCTCCAGTGAAATCAGTTAAAGCCCTTCCTCAAAAAAAGACCCTTTTCTTTAAAAAAAATGTTCATTTTTTCATAGCAGTATTTGGTTTACAATAAAGCCAAAACTGAAATATAGACAGTTCATGTGCAGCCTGGTACACACACATGCACAACTTCCACAACCATCAACACCCCACACGATGACAGTAGGTTCATTATAATTGGTAAATACACACTGATGTGTTCGCACTTTACATCAGGACTCATTCTTGGCATTTCATGTTCTGGGCTTTTCACAGGGTATAATGACATGTGTCTACCATTGTAGCATCACACAGAACAGCTTTACTGAGCTAAAAATACGCTGCGCTCTACCTACTCATCTCTCTCTACTCTTAACCTCTGGCAGCCAGTGAAGTAAAGTTTTATCTTTTCCAAAATGACATATAAGTGGTATCACAGAGTGTGAGTCTCTTCAGACTGGTTCCATTCCCTTAGTAACACACATTTTGGTTTCTTCTGGGTTCTTTCATAGCTTGACAGTTCATTTCTTTTAGGCACTGAATAATACTTCTTTGTCTAGATGGGATATAGTTTATTCTTTACCTCCTGAAGGACATCTTGCTTGCTTCCAATTTGGGGAAATTATAAATAGCACTGCTATAAAATTCTATGGCCAGATTTTAGTGTGCACATAAGTTTTCAATTTATTGGATAAATACCAAAGAGTGAGTTTGCTGAATCATCTAATAAAAGCATATTACACTTTTGTAAGAAACTCCCAAACATCTTCCAACAGGAATATACTGTTTTTCACTCCCATAAGTGATGAGTGAGAGTTCCTGCGGATCCACCCCCCGGCCAGCATTTGGTAGAGTCAGTGTTGTATATTGGGATCATTTGACTATGTGGGTAGCGGTCGGCATTGTTTTAACATGCAGCTCCCTAATTGCATATGATGTGAAGTATCTTTTCATAAACAACCCTTAGATATCTTATGAACATTTCATAGACGAGGGTTTTCCTGATAGCAGGAGAGTTACCAGCACACTTACAATGCTGATCAACGAGGCCACCCATCTTCTTTTATTGGAAGAGAATGGTTTTTGTATTTTGTAATCAAATATTGAGAGAAACAGAGACAGAGAGAGAAAAAGAGTGACAGACGCAGACAGAGACAGAGACAGAAATAGGATTTGGGCCACTTATTTTAACCCTTTGTACTGTACTATATCATTCAATCATTACTTAACCCTAAGTGATCTTTGAACAGAGTCCTCCAAACTATTGACTCCAAATCAATACATTCCTACAAATAGGTCCTTGGATCTTTTTCTTCTTAATATATATTTGAAAAACCATTTCTAGCAGCACACAGAATGGCTGATTTCCTTCTCAACTGCTAATATGTTAATAGACATTAAATATATGTGTGTGTGTGCACGCGTGTGTTTGTTTGTGTAAATTGTTCTTGCTGCATAAATGTGAAAAAACTATAGAATTATAAAAATATAGACAAGTATGTGTCACTTAATGACAGAAACAGGTTGGTGGTCAATTTTGTCATTGCGTGAACATCATATACTGTGATTACACAAACTAAAATGGTTAGGACCTCACTAGGAGATAGATAGAATCTCATGGAAAATGTATGTATACCATGTCTGTATGTGAATTGTATGTATACCATGTATGCTTGTGAATTGTATGTATACCATGCATACCATTGTATACACAGTCCATCACTGAGCAGAGTGTCATTAGACAGCACATAACTGTCATCACTACTCAGGGTAAAAGAAAGGAAAAAAAAAACCTGCAAAAAAGTCATGAGAAAAACAAACTTTGAAATTCTGTTCTACAACCTTAGATAGTAGAAAAGGTCTGATTTGCAAAGCAGAAATTCTAGAGTGGAGAGACTTGTTCACTTTGCTCACCACAAGTCTTCTTCCTCTAGATGGCTGAGTGGCACTGATGGTCCTTTAGTCTTGATGTAATGATGCCAGAGAGGTATTTGTCTCTGGAAATGAGCACCTTTCCACCCAAGGACTTTTTAAGTACCTTTTTTTTTAACAAAAAAATTTTTAAAGTACTTTAAAATTTTTAATGATTGTTCATTAAATTTTGTTTGCCCGTGGAATATTTTTCATAAAGTGTGCTAATTTCTCCTCCATAAATTAAAGCATCCAATTATGTAGTTGAATGTGTTTTTTAAAAAAATTATGGCTACATCACATTATTATAGCATATTTAATTTTCTTCTGGCTTCAGGCATCAAAAACAAAAAGTAGAATAATTCTAACTGGTTCAAAGCAATCCTCAGCAACATATTGTCCAATACTGTGACAAAAAATAACAAGATATCTGCAGAGATTACAAGTCTAGACATTCTCCAAACATATTGTAATACAAAAATACAAATACCAAAATTATTGTTTCACATTTGGACAAATTTTTAAAATGACACTGGTTTATAGTTATAGTTGTTACTTTCACCCAAGACAAAATAAGAAAAGATTAATCTGATCATTGATATTAAGAAGACAAAATATCCAGACAAAAATGCAAGCTAATTCAGAAGAACTTTTGCTTACAGAATTATGTTGATGCCTACAAATCTGGCATATATTTTCATCTTCTGCTCTGTTCTTTTCATTTCAACTTCTCTTTCCTTCACTTTATTTACTTCTAAGGATATAATGGTACAATGGTGTAATTCCCTTTTTTCTCAAGAATCTATTCTTAAACTTAAGAACCAGGGTAGACATTTTCTCCAGATCTGCACAGATTACTGTTTCAATAAGCTATTGGTATTTTTGTTGCCTTTTTTAAAAATTTTTCTAGGTTCCACAACTAGACAGAAAATAAAGATGCCAAAGAGTTCATTTTCAGGCTTAACTATATGTCATATACTAAAGGAATAAAATGTATAATAAACTGTCATTACTTATCCAGATTATTTTTTACTACAAGAACTGGTATAAATTATCATTTCTTAAGCTTTTGTTTATCTTTTTTAAACTTTTGTTTAAACTTTTTGTTTTTTGTGGTTGTATAATTTCATTGAAAGTATAAGTATAGGAAATAGAAGCAAGTAATATTAGCAGAACAATTAATGAGAAAACAAGAAATTTTATTGAAAAAACAGAAGACACAGTAGAAATACATACAAGGGAAAAATAATTTTCAAGAAAATAACAACAAATTTGAGATATGGCTTATGCTTTCTTGCATGAAAGTTTAAAAAACCTCTCTGTGACAAGACACATTGTTTGATCTGACAGTTTTTATTAGACTTTGATATTCTTTCCAGTATAATAGCAATCTATCTCATATTAACAAAAAAGTACATCATCAGTAATGATGGATCGACTTTTGATTTTTAGTGATGTATTGTTTAATAGAGGACCAGGCAAACTCTTCAATTTAAACCTGTGAGACCTTTTAGTCAATAAATATTTATTAAATAAATTAGAGTATTAAGTTTTACATATAGTTAACATATGAATTTTATTACAGAAAGGGCCCCTATTTCAGTTGTTCATGTGTATAAATGTGTTTACTTTCTCTTTTGAACACCCACATGTTAATCTTTAGAAATGCGCTGAGTGTGCCCAATGCACTGAAAGTATTTCCAAAGGATGAGTTTTGATAAGAAATCTGGAAGAGACCAGGTGGTCTTCTTGCCAGGTTGCAGGTGCAAGGAAGAGAGGACGAAGTTAGGTCAGAGACAAGGGACGGAGGAAGCAGGCGTAACAGAACAAACAGCAGCATGTTCAGTGCGGGGAAATGGATATGTACGGAGGAGAACCAAGAAAGAAAGCAGGAAGCTGCCCAAAGTAGGCAGTAAGAGGGAGTCCCTGCTGGGAGACAGCTGCAGAAAACATCTGCAGACACTTCTCCGTCACCCCCAGCAAAGCGGATCTCTGCCATGCAAAAAGGCTTAACTACCTGTGATGTCTGCTTTAAGGGCATAGACAGTACTCAGCTCAGTGCACAAGCCTCTAATTACTCTATGACAACGCCAGCTCCACCCTCCCGGTGGAAAACATATGTCAAAGCAGCACTTAGTACTGATTGAAACATAAGGAAATTCTGATTCATCTCTTTCCCTAATACATGCCTGCCTTATTTCACCTCATTTGTCTGAAGAAAAGGCAAATGCATTTCTTTCCAAGGAGAGACAAGACATGGTTCTGATTCATTTATCATGTAACAGTTTTGCTTTGCTTTTGTACCTGAGGTTAGAAAAATTCTGCCAACACTACCCTGTCAGAGTTAAAAGCGAGAGTACGTAAGACAGAGGTACTACCCGCTGGAAGAGGACACTGTCTAAAGTGCTAATACTGATGACTGGGCCAGCCACCTGGAAGACTGGACAAGTCATTAGCAGATCAGCAGTGAAAATGACCAGCCTCCCCGCTCTGCCCTCTTGAACATCATATCCGTCCTCTCTCCACATTATCCCATTTACAGCTCATTTGGGACTAACGTAGCAGAGACGAAACACGGAGAAGTCAGAGCAAAAAATTCTCACAAATGGAAAGAAAATTCTTCATTCTGACAAGTGGAGTTCGTGGTTTTTAAAAGGGAAAAAATATATACTGTAAATTTCTGGACACACATTGCTACCCCTGGCCCATTTAACTCATTCAATGGGATGAATATGGGCCCTCATGGAGCGAGTGCGTTTTGTGGGTCAATCACAGGCACGTTTGTGGAGAGAGGCTGGTGTGCAGAGCCAGGGTCTCCAGGTCAATGATGAGCCAAAGGCTGTTTATGGTGCCGCTCCTGGAGTCACTGCTTCTGAGAGCTGATGCTTTTGAAGTGCAGCCGGCTGAAAGAAACAAGCAACCGCAGAAAACATAATGGAGCCTATAAGAGGCCTGGGCAAAAAATGCAGCTACACAATTACCTGATTGTTAGGCCTTCCGTTCCATCGCTGAGGTCTGCCTTATCTTGACAATGACTCACTGAGCAGCGCTTGCAAAGTCATTAAACTTTCTATGCTACTCAGTCTTTCAATTTATAAAATAAGTTAATAAAAGCAATTTGATCTAGAGTAGTGTTCCATACAAGCAGGTGTCCTTGAAACCATTCACTTTATTTAAGAGATCAAATAGATTAGCTTCCTATTGACAGGTTCACATGCAAGCATAGAAAGTGTCCATGAAGGACAATAATCAAATGCCTAGGACATTCACAAAGCCAAAGTTGACAGTAGCATTTTGAGGACACCCACTCCTGCCCAGGCCTTCAGATTAGGAAGGATGAAAGATTCCAACTCTTCAGGCAAATGAAATAAACAAATTCTTCTTTTCATTTTTAGTCAAGAACAATCACAAAGGTGAATCCGTTGTGATCCAGAACCACATTAAGAATTGAGGTCAATAGAAAAAAAAAAAAAAAACCTAAAATTTGAACCCATGAACAATCCAACTATTTTCATTCTCCACTTCAGCCACTTTGGACTTGTACTTAGATATCTGGGAAACATAAAAAAAAGAAGAAAGATGTATTTCTATGAGCTTCTCTCTATCTAAAGAGACAGGAAAGAAAAAGGAGGGGACATAAAAAATTAAGATGTGTTATCTACATTTACCAATCCCCGATAGGCAAAATCATTATGTTCTGTGAAAATGAACTGATAAAAATAAAAAGAACCTAATTTAAAATATAAAAATACAGAATACAAAAACCCCACCATCTTCTCACCCCCTCACAAGTTTTAATGAAATATCAAGGAGACATAGTAGATTCTTATTATTAATTGTACCTCACCTCACTGCAGGCTGAAGAGTTGAATGTACTGGCTATTTTTGAAAATAAATATGACTTTCCCCACACTAGTTTTTAATCATTTGTCAAAATGATCAGAGGAAGAAAATACAAAGAGAATACAGTAATCACCTTGGAATATAAAGACACAACTCACATCTGTATTTGTGTGTATGTATGCATCAGACACCTTTTCTTAAATCTGTTTACCTGTCTTAAAATTTTAAAAAGTTACAATACCTAGGGATACAGGTCAATGTAAAGACTGAGTTCAGTGTTCCAGTATTACAAAAACATTATATCATATTCCTTTATAAATTATATAATTTATAGAGTAAAATTTCTTTAATGTATAGATTTATATAAGATTTATTCTTACAAGTTTTTATTTAATATATTTTTTAAAGGAAAGAATGATATTCTTTTATCTTCTATTTTTAATAAATGCTGAGTGACCAAGAGACGGATTTTAAGGACAGTCTGTGGAAGTACTTCATCTTTTGCCATTGCTAGTTTTATAGTCCTCTTTTGTTTATTTGCTTTTAAAATATGAGCCATCTGTGCTTCTCATCTTGTATTTTTAAATATGCTATCTAATTATAGGGTTTTAAGTCTTTATATTTTAACTTCAAGCCTGCTGGTGATCACTTTTGTCAAAATTGAATGCCTGCCCTTTAAAAGGTCATTTCTAAGGTTTAAACCTGTTGGTTTGTGTTATTACAGCAAATCTCACTACAGAATGTTTGCTGTTGTACAATAATCCTCATTCACTGCTGCGTATAATGAATAATGAAGTCAAAAGCCACTATTTCCTCTTCGTCGTTAAAGATCAGCCTTTAAACATACCTATATTTTATAGTTTGGTTTTTCACGTTTTCAGCTGCTAGTAAAAGAATACTCAAAAAATTACAAAGGCAACTTTTTATGCAACTGTTTGAAATATAATATTATACATGAATTATGGTGCAACAATGATGATTTTCACTAATATACTAAATAAATTATTTCTCTAGTCATAATAATGCTTGGCTTCATAGGTTTAACAACTAAATAATTCTTTATATTTATTCAACACAGGATAGAGATATATTATTCAATGTAAAGAGAATATATGATCTTTCTAAAAAGAACTGGAGATAGTCTAGAATATAGGCATATTATCAAAAAATGCACATGAGAACAAAACAATAAAGATAAATTTCAGAAGAGCAATATAAATTCTGTAAAGATGAGAAAGAATTTTTTAAACCAGGGACACAGATCATGTACAACAAATGTGTATTGCATTTGACCCTAGGAAGCCACATCTAAAAGGAGTTGAGGTTAAGGCAATGGTCGTGTCCTGCAAACATCATTTATTTACCTTGCCTATTTTTTTTTTGTAACAGTAGAACTCAGGGGAACCCCAAAACACGAACGCTGGAATAGCTTTACAGTATTGATATCCTGGCTTAATAGAATCAAATGCTGTTTCTTGAAGAAATACAATAGGTCTCAAATGAATTTACAGCTCCAATGAAGTCTCTAACTTTGGGAAGGAGTTGTAAGTTTAATAATAATGTTAGACAGACCACAAACAATAATATGTATATGGTAATCTACATGGTGCACGTATGTTAAAGATACTATAGATACTGAAGAACTTCAAACTTCAGATAATAAAGTGTCCCACTGACTATTATTTTTTTCAGTGAATACAATACTCTACAGTGTACAACTAAAATAATTCCACTTTTAAAAACTTGGCATGCCCTAGAATTACACATATAAAATTGCATTTTTCTCTTTAGTTATCTTGGAAGGTTCAAATACAGGCAATTTTACAAGTATTATAGAGCACAAACATAGGAATTATCAGTAGAATTAGTTGACAAGAAGATAGGCCTAAAGTTTTACTAACTGCATGTCCTCCCATAGTCGTCCTTGTCACTTTTATTAAAGGAATGTAATGTTGGCAATGTGAACTTGGAAGGTGTATAACCTGAATCTGAAACCAAAACTACCTGATACTTCTCTCATAGACTGCAAAATAGTAATCACACAGACATTGAAGACTTTGGCAAAGAAACAATACTTGGGAAGCACCACTCACAGACACTTACCCATGGTCGTTGTATAAAAGTTTTATTTGTCTGTAAACAGTCTTTCTCCAGTTACATAAAATGTCACAGCAGAACACTTCTGAATTTAATTCTGGAGGGTATATTACTAATATTGCTGGAGATGATATTTCTAATATTGCTAGTGATGCCAATACTATCAGTTGCTAAAAAGCAATAACAATCATGACAAGCTTTATTTTTTACTGTCACTTTCAGTTGAATTGTATGTCATCATGAAATCCCTTTATTTGCTTTCTATCTCACTTTTAATGTTATCCAATTATCACTATGACCACCCTTTCACCTACTGCAGCACAAGAATTAAAGATGAGAAAATGGAAAGAAAGATAATGAACGCATGTTCTGGTATACACAAAAGCACATACACCTAAAATATCCAACTGCCAGTAGGACACAGATTTTCAGCAAGTCAACATATTTTGAAAGTGTGATATTCATATGATCTCAGAAATTGACCTTTCAACTTTCTATGCATATTACCTCCAATTCTCCAACGAACATTCTATTCATACCCTTTGCCTTTAAGGACATGGTAAGACTGAAAAATAACACAAGTAGAAGGAATATATTTTTCCTGATTGGTATGTATGGTTTGATTTTCCTGGTTAGTATACACTGTTTGGTTTTAAAAGTGTTTTCTTACTTTGATGTATCAGAAATACTTTCCTTTATTCATCAAGAAAATACAGCTTCCATTTTAAAAGTGTATAATAAAAAATTGTTTTGCTATTAAGATTCTCACATGTAAAAGAATACTACAATGTTAATAACATGTAATTATAATATCTGTCAGTTGTTCTCATGAACACTCTTATGAGAAATGAAATAATTATCACCGTTGATAATTTCAACTGTTTATGGTAATGTAAGTATCTAAATAAACCCAGATAAAAACCACTAATATAAAATAAAAAATATGAATTAAACATGATCAAAGCTGTAACAGTAATAAATTTAAATTAAGTTTAATTCAGTGTAATGTTTGAAGATGCTTTGCCTTAGCTAAATTGTCAGATCTAACACATATATGTTACTGGCTGCAAAAGTAACATTTCTCTTTAGTTCAACATAACTACACAACTTCTTAGTGTCTATTAGCTTTGCAAAAGAAATGGCTGGTAGGCAATTGAAAACAGAAGTCTAGATTTCAGGGAAATGGTTTAGGCTGGAGAAATCAAGCTCATAGTTGACATAATTACATAATATTCTGTGCGATCATGGGAGACGTGAGTAGCTGGGAAAAAATGAAATCCAAGAGCCAAAGAATCATGATAGGAATCATGATAACATGATAATCTAAACCTACGAAGAAGAAGGAAAAAACCATGCTCACTCTTTTATTTTATCACTTGTTTATGTCTCTATGAGTTGATTTCATTGAGGTTAGGAGCTGTTGAACCTTTCACAGAGGGAACTGGAATCTACAGAGTCACTTCACTGGATGATAATGGTGATGGAGAAATTACGAGAGGCACTTTAATGCCCATCATTGTTTCAAGACTCAGGACTTCACTTTCTTTAAAACAATAAGGAGCTAAATGTTTCCCCTAAAGAATCCATTTTGTCACTAGAAAATAAAAAGAATTCATTCCCCCTTTATACTAAGAAATAGGACAAGCTTGTTTCATATAACAAGGAAGGAACTGTAAAGATACATGGCTGTAGCAACCCAGGGTGTTCTGATGTCTAGAACAGTAAAAACCTGATAACATGCAAGAATCTATGCCAGCATTCTGGTGCTACATTAATTTGGTTAATTGTCAATTACATATTCAACTGTGCCTACTAATTTATACAACTTGAGGCAGATTAAAGGTCAGCCATTCCTCCTGTTTGTGACTTCTCTTACTCAGAGTTCTGCTTCCTCAAACTCTGGCTGGTAATTATCATTCAGGGTTCTTCCTTCAAACCAGGACACCCTTCAGTTTCAGCAGCTCCACTTAAGTACCAATTATTTCTCTACTTCCCTTTTCAGATCCTTAGTGGAGACTATGACCACCCCTGAGAACCCTTCTATTCCAGACATTTCATATGCTACTGGTGCCCATTTGGAGCTAACTAGTGCCATCAATGGACAGACTTACAGCATCTTCACAAACTGGTTTCTTCAACAGGTCAGACTAAAACCAGAAGGACCATAATTTGTTAGGCACTCAGATTGATACCTAAAACACACAATGAATTCCATTTCTTCACTATATACTTGAATGAAAATGAAAATAGAAGTCCATATTTTAAATAATTTAACATAGGACAATGATTACTCATTTCATAGTATCACAGAATAACCATGCCGATAACTACTAAAAAAAATATTAATTTTACCCAAACAGTATGTGACGTCAGGAATGTTTATGTCATGCTAAACTGTAACATAAGAAACAATGTATAACATTCAATATAGCGTACAAGGAGATCCTTAAAGAGTTCTGACAGATTTTCTATCTCAACTGGAAGAGATTTAAGTACCTCAGATCATAGACATATGGGATCACTAGATCATATTCAAATATTCAGAGAAATCAGAGCTGCCAAAAAAATAAAATTGATGCAGCATATGAATTTCACAAAACATTTTATTATTTTTATAACAGTGGTTTAAGACAAAAATAAATCAACTTCCTAGCCATGGTAAAAATCTTAGATGCTATAGTTTCTCATCAGTAAAATTTGAAAGTTAATGATGCTTAGGTTGGAGTTTTGAAAGAGTCTAAGTACTCAAATGGATACATAAATTAATCCTATTCTAAGTTATTTAAAAGTTTATATTTGTGATCTTGGAAAATTAAAAGAATATCATTACCTCCTCCCAAAATATGTGTTTGCTGTTACCATAAACCAGTAGAAACCAATGTTTCCTGAAGTTGAAAAAAATGTTTGTAACGTTCATCATTAACTTTCAAATTTTACTGATGGGAAAAAATAATGTTCAATATCTTAAATAATTTTCTCAGTATCAACTACATGGTGTCAGAGCATCATAAGAGTCCTTGTATCATCTCTAAATAGAGTTTTAAATCCAGATGGACTACATAGCTAATGAAGAGAACAGGAATACAAGGAGGGGAACCCATTTGAATTTTTTTTTAATAATCTAAACCAAATACAAGCATCTAAACTTTGGGAAATTTCACAGAACAGTCTCAATTTTCATTTATTCTTGAAAATACAGCACCAAGATTGAATGTTCCTGTGGTAGCAATTAATCAGAGCTGAGTAACTTCCCTTTAGAAGATCATATCTTTCTTCTTCAGTTACTTCAAGGTCCCATTACAGCCCTATTGTTCGCTCAAACACATTAAATGCCTGGACCTATATTCTTATAAGGTTGTAACTTGACTTAATAGTCAATACTTAATAACTCCATATAGCAGGCCAATTAATTCAACCTCTTAGAGACATCTATTACAGTTAACAACATCCATTAGGAAATTTCAGCAGCAAATAAAATTAATACCAAACTAGAACGGATTTAAGCCATATAGACATTTATTATCTTGAATGTCAAAGAAGTTCTGAACTCAGGGCTCTTAGTCTGGCTGATTCAGCAGCTAAATGATAAATATCTCAAGCACTCAGAACCTCTCAGCTTCTTGGTTTTTCACACTGCACATAGAGCTTTAGATACTCTGGCTATCATCTGCCATCACTGAAACAAAGCATTATATTTTTGGTACCACAACAGCCAACCAAGTACAGAGGAGAGAAGGTCTTCTCTTCTGTAACTATTGTAACTGTTAGGGAGGAAATAGTTCCCAAAATGTCTGCAGCAGATTTCCCTTCCCATCTCATTTTTACTCCCTCTGACTGAAAAGAAAGACCAATATCCTCTGGACCACATGGATACTCTATTAGGGAAGGATTTCCAGAAAAACAGAACCAATAGGAAATATAAATGCATATGCAGAAAATGATTTATTTTAAAGAAACTGCTCATATGATTAGGGAGGCTGGCAAGTCCAAAGTCTGTAGGATGGAAGCCATGGAAGAGTTGATATTGTATTTGATGTCCTGGAGTCATTTGCTGACAGAATCCCCTCAAACATTGTCACAGAGACACCCAGAACATTGTTTGACCACATCGAGGCACCATGACTCAGCCAAGTGGATACAAGGAGTCAACCACCACTCTGCACAAAATGCTAACAATCGAAGAAAGAAGACCAAATAAGAAAAGTGAGTGTTATGGTTTGGATTTGAAATGTCCCCCCAAAATCTCATGTGTGTGGAAGGTGTCGGATCATGGTGACACTATGCCCAACAGTAGATTTCAGTTGATGAGTCCACCAATGAGTCCACAGTTTAAATGTGCAGTTAGGAAGTGGGGCCTGGTCAGAAAAGAAAGAACAGGAGGGGGACCGGACCTGGAGGGTGCATCTCCCTGCCCAGCTCCTCACTGCTCCCTGTGCTTCCTGGGCCTCATGATATGAGCAATTTTCCTCCATTGCGAGACCTTCCACCATGTGATTCTTCTGCCTTGGAAAACGGCAAGACTGTTTTACTATGGTTGTCTAATACTGTGTCTTGGTGATACGGAAAGTGAATAAAATGGTGAAAGGAGGGTCAGGGATATAGCTCAGTGGCATAAGCACCTGCCTAGCAAATACAAGGTCCTGAGTTCAATTCCCAGTGCCAAATAAATAAATAAGAGGGTGAGGATAGAAGAATGGCTACAGGAGACCAGAGGTGATTTATCCTGGAAGACACATCAATTAATTATATTGGTTAAATCTAAAGATAATGATAAATATAATGTAAACTTTGAAAACAAAATTTAGGTGGGTAAAAATGAGCCCTGAGGGATAGGATGTCACTCAGTGGTAGAACCTTAACTTACCACAAGTAAGGCCCTGGGCTCAATCCCCAGCACGAAAAAATCATGCACTAAATCACTCTCCTAATGAGAAGACTAATTGGGCAACATCCCAACAATGGGAAGCCAAGATAGTTTCAAAAATGTCTTTGGATCTTCCTTTATTATATGAAGGTTGATTCCTTGTCCATTTCAGAAAATCATTCTTGCACAATGAATATTAAATAACTTAGTTCATTTCATCATTTGCAACCACTATCAGATTCAATGCTATATCCAATCACAACTACTTTAGCTATTGTATACTCTATTAATAGTACTTGGGAGCCTAACAGTTAAAAGCCCAGATTCTGAAATCAAATCACTTTGAACTAGACTTCAGTGTGAATTTCACAAATGTGTCAATTTTCATGTAAGAAGAACAAATCCTTAATAATGTAACAGTAGTTAATATGTAAGCACATAAATCAGACACGTACATAAGCTTTACATTTTATTACCTTCCATTCCAAATTGTACTATGCTTATTTTTTTTAAAGTTGCACCATCATGGTCTAGAAAAAAGGAAATGAAATAGTCTTTCCAGAGAATAATACTCAATTTTCTTTGCATATCAAGAGAAGCAAGCTATCTGAAAATGGAAAAGAAAAAACACACAGGAAAGTGAGCAAACTGCCTTGGAGCAAAGGGAACACACTTTTAAAAGGAGACAGTCTGCAGGCAATTTGATTTATGAAATGAGATGATCCTGTGGTCTCACATAAAACTTGAAAACAAAGAATGTTTTTTTTTTAATTCAAACCACAAAAAAATTGAAGTTTACTTAGAATTTTGTAATTATTATCGGTTGCTATACATGATTACCACAGCCTTAGTGCTCATAGCAAGACAATTTCCGTGGGCTAAGAGTCCTGATTAACTTAATTAGATCATGTCCTTCAGGGTCTCACATAGGGTTATCTCATCTAAATTTCCAGCAGGGAGTGATCTGCTTCCCTATGCAATGTGGTATTTGTAGCAATCAGCTTCATTTCTGGGTGCCTGGTTGCCTCTTGCCATGTGGTCTTTTCCAAATGGTAGCTCCCAACACAACACCTTGGTTCTTCAGAATTAGCAAGGGAGAGAATTCAGACCCCCAGCAAGAGGAGCAAGATAACCTTATATATCTGAGTCACTCACAGACATCTAAACTTTGCTGTATTCTATTTCCTAACTTGACAGATTCTGAGTTTAGGGGTGTGGTTCAGTAGTACAGCACCTGGATACTTGAGTGCAAGGCCCTTAGCTCAATCTCCAATCATAAAAATTTAAAGAAAAATTATAGGTTCTGAGCATATTTCAGAGAGGGGCTTACACAAGAGCATGAACACCTTAGATTATGGGCCAGCAGAAAATCTGCCTTCCTCGAATTACTAATACTTTTTTCTTTTCTCCAGTAGTTCCAGCCCAATAATAACGATGTTTTCCTTTCCTACTGGCCACCAGAAAGCCACAGCCAAAACTCTAACTCAGATTCAGTAATACCATAAGACCCTATAGTCTGTATATGTGTGTGGTAGAACTATTTCCCTGATCCATCTGGCTTATAAATATTCATTTACAATTGCCATTCATTTACACCATTTTATCCACTTATTCCTATAATCTAAAATGAGACATATAATCAATAATAATGTCATATGGATATTGTTGAAAAGAGTTTCTCAACTTCAGCTGTTTTCAGTTTTCACAACTTCAGAAAGCTGCCGATTCGGAAAGCTTTCATTTCCTGGTTGTCTCCATCAGCTCTGCAGGTATCCTGGGGGGAAGAGAGGTCCCCCTCACCTTGATACCACCGCTGATCTTCCTGCTTAGACCCTAAGCCATTTAGCACAATCACTGTACCAACTCAGGACAATTGTCTTTCACAGCCAAGGAAACGTCCCTTTCCACTTGACTTTGAGAATCGTTTTCCTATCACCTAAGCTCAGAAAATTAATGTGAGAACTATGACCTTGTCAGGAATTAGAAGTAGTAAGAAAAGTGCTTCAGCTTGTAACATGCATTCTATAAATCAGTGCATGGTTCAAAGCAGTGGGGATCAGTGGCTCTGTCTCAGAAAACTATTACTTTGAACTGACTTCCATAATATGTGAAATGGTTTAGATTTTTTTCCCTTTATTTTTATCAATATTAGTAGACAGCTTTAAATGACATTTTAGTGCTCACTCCTTGAAATGTATTTTTATTTCATGTGCTCCATGTTTTTATTCAAATCATGGCTGAAACACAAGAATGATTTTTAAACAAAAGAATCTTTTAAGTCCCCTTTCAGCAGTTTGTTTTCTGATGAATAATAATTTAGTGCAGTGAGAAAATGAGAAACTTTAAAGGTATGCATTCATGGTACATTTTTCATCTTTCTAAAAAAAAGGAACTGTACTTATACTTTTCTGGTATTAACTTTAACTGATACTCACTGATGTTTAGAGCAATTGATTCCTATGTTTGATAATAATGATTACCACTTTCTCTGAGATTAAATTTTTTGATTGTATGGGTTGTTTTACTTCACTTTACAAAGAGGCAGATTTAAAAGGATTTAAGCTCTGTCTTTCTTCTTCTTTTTTTTTTTTTTTTTTTTTGAATAGTCAATGACCCAATTCCCAAGGCCCCTTCTTCTTAGTGTGATGTAAGCCGCCTGATTTACGGTGGGGAACATCTGATCCCAACACTCAGCAAGATGCATGGAATGTTCTTTATAGTGTCCCCGAGATTTTTTTGAGGGAAGAGTTATGTGCATGCTAAAACTAGATGTCATCTAAGGAGGAAAAAGGACACCAGAATTCTGTCTCAGGGCCAGAGAAGGTGTGGGAGAATGTGGGGTGGTCCACAATACACCCAGCTATGCCTGCTTTGGGAAGCTAATCTCACGGCCAGCACTTCACATGGGACTATTTGTCAGCAGATTGCTTTCTGTTCATTACAACTCTCATATGGAAGAAGAAACAAATTGGACAAACCAGTAATATAAATGCATTGTGTGCTCTATTCTCCCTCTTTATGATTAATTCTACCAGTAGTACAAATTTGCATGAATGAATGTCAGTGTGTTTTCTGCCCTGAACATTTCCTGCTGGCTTCAGTTCAGCCCTGCTGACATTTATTACAAATAATAGCTAAATATTCCTGATTTAATAGCTGCAGTGGCCCCACATCTGAAGGTGATGTCTGTAATAAAAACAGACAAGACAAACTTATAACAAATACTAATCAGATTGTGTTTGCACATATAATAGATAAGCCTCACAGATATACCCATGAAATGTAATGGTTGTTTTTCAAATGCAGCTGCTAGAAGTCATAGTTCAAGACCATATTGGTTGCTTTATTTCTTTTTCATTTCTTTTCTTCCTCCATCTCTTTAAGTACCCAAGGTCTCTGTGTACAATCAAAATTGAATATTATCCCCTTTTTATCTGGAAAAATGGGACACTAAACACAGTTGACTGGGCATGTCCTTTTATTCATCTTTTGTTGCTACTTCTAAACAAAGGACATTGTCCCCTGATAAATTCCATTTTCTGCCCCTTATTCAAAGGTAGTTTACACACCAGCTCCGGTGATTCTCACACAATACGGTGACTGGCAAAGATACAAATAACTTTCAAAGTTCTTTCAACCTGTTGACCCAGGTGTCCCCTCTGAAAGATATAAACTAGCCTTTCACACCTCGTACAATTGATAAAGGAGACTATAAAACCTGAAACCACAAAAAGAAGACACACAGAGTCAACTAAAGGCAGGTTTAAAAACCCTTTGGGGATAAAAGTGCTTTATTCTTTATCCTACCCAAACTTCTCAAGCTTCCACGTGAAAACTGAAGAAGGTCAAATTAGCATTGTCTCTACCTTGACATTTAAACACTTAGAATTTTACTCACTTGGCATTAATTGTGCATATATGAAAATACAGCTTTTTAATATATTTTTTTCCACTTTTCAGTTTTCTTTCAGAAGAGAATGTGCAGAAAATTGTAATTAGAGATGATTACAGCCACTAGAATTTTTATAACTATTCCCTTGGGATATATTATTTGATTGGCAGACATTCCTGTTAGTGTATAAACTGACATTGGGAGCAAAGGCCTTAATCACGAATTGTTTTAAGCTCTCCTCCCACAGTATAAACTCGAAAAATACTTCACTTGAAGTTTGAGCCTTATGGACCGTTAGACATTAGGGGTGCAATACTTTCTGGATGTCAAACATGGTCCTATTTGCTTACTAACCTAAGGATGCCACAAGTCATATTTTCTAACTCCATACCTCTCTGATCCTCCTAGCAGTCCATGAGTCCAACAGAGGAGAGAATATGAGTTTGAATCCCACCAGTGGTTGTTCTATAACTACCTTTAAACTTCTATTTTGCTACCTGAGTGGTTGAACACTACTACTTGAATGGCCAAACTTCTGTTCCATAGAAATAAAAATAATAAAGAGTCAAGAAAAAGTCAATGTTGATATTAAGATAGAGATTTAAATTGATTGTCTTATCACATTGATTGGAACAGTCTCTCATTCAGAATCGGTTTATTCATTTGGATCTTCAAAAGAAGTGGAAAATTAGGCAATAAGTACCTTCATTAGTCATGAATTTCTTCAGGAATCATAATATTTGTAGTCCTCCTTCTATAGGTGAAGAAACAGAAGCTGAGGAATGTGAAGTGATTTGTCAAAACCCCCAATAAGATCACAACTTGAATTGCAATTCCTGTGTTAGATTCTGGCTCAATTCCTCCTCCATTACACTATTCTCCATTTACCCTGTTTTAGTCCTTCTGTCTTCTGGTTCACAAAAACCAGTCAATATCATTTTCTTCATCTTTCCTGATCTATAAAATTTAATGAATGGGTTTGCTGGATTCTCAGGCTTTAGATCCAGTAATTCAAATATATGGCCCATCTATTACTTTGCGTAGGAGATAAATGGCCCAGAAATGAACTTGATAGCGTCATCAGAAATCCAGTTCATATGCTTAGCATACTGTGTTGAGATTCCTGTTTCCCATTATTTTCCTTCACATAAGACCCGTTGCACTTAAATGCCCATTATGATTCCCGTGTATTTTATATAAGTCTGTTCTAGCATCTATACCCTTGTTGTGCCTTGGGCTGGGAATATCATTTCCCTATCCCATTTTTGCTCTTTTCTGGTCTGGTCTGGTCTGGTCTGGTCTGATCGAGTCTGCTATGTTTAGATGCTGCCCCTTCTTTAGACCTTCCCCTAAATACAACACAAATGTGATTTCTTTCTACTGAGTAGCTAATGCCCTTCTTTTCATGTCTATTTCCATTGCCCTTGTATGCTGGCCTACCTGTATTTCAATTAAGTGAAGCAAGTATGCTAGAGAATATATTTCATAATTCATCCTTATACTGCAAACCACACAACACAGGGCCTTAATCTTCATCAGAAAAAAAAAATATATATATATATATTTGTTACCCAGAAACCATATAATTTAATCATTAGCAAAAATATTTCTTATATCATAAAAATATTTTTATAATGCTATGTTAAAATTGCACATATGTCATTTCAATGTCTTAAGAACTATATAAAAATCAAAGAAAAAGTAAAGTGAATTTAAAGGCCAACATACTATAGCTAGCAGATGTTTTATGCTTGAGACCAAAAGGTTAAACAGGGGAAGCAGGAATCATAAGCAGGAAATCTAAAAGCTGACCCAGAAAACAGGTACATGCAGTTCCTGGTTTTCATCACTAAAAAGCCATGGTGTGACAGTCATTTAGAGACACTTTGTTTTTAATGACCAGTGACTGCATCGGGCTTGGCTAGAAGTCCAGGGCATTATCCACACAAGCGTACAGGTGCTTTGCGATGAGAGCCTCTTAGCTGAGAATGAACCCATAAAAGAACTGATGCTTCAAATGTCTCTCCAAGCATCAGCACTTGGGTGGTTTCAAGGAATCCAGGAGGATAATGAATAAGGAAAGACAAGTCCTCTTACTGATCTGATCCAGAATTTGAATTTGATATTTCATCCTTATACTGCAAAGCATGCCATACAGGTACTTTCAAATCTTTCAAAGCCTCGTATCTATAGTCAGAGTCAGGATTCTAGAAGAAACTGTCAGGAGCTGAGATTATTCCAGTGAACAATTTTTAAAAAACAAATTACACTGAGACAATTTCTAAAATTTAGGCTTAGGGGGGAAAAATCATCCTAGGAGCAGAGATCAATTTTTATGGGCAAATGGCAAATAATGAGGAAGAAGCACTGTCCCTACCCAAAAAGAACAACTGTTCAACGGGGGCTCAGCAGCAGGTGGCACTGGACAGGTGTCCAGCCCCAGTTTGAGGTTCCTGCTTTCCCGGCATTATAGAAAATCAGGTGTCCAACACACACACACACACACACACAGGGATCCCTAACGACTTCATAAAATTAGTTAATTTCCTCACACTTACCTACAAAATTATTGATTTGGGCCATAAAGAATTGTCCATGACACTTTTAGAGGCAATTCACTTTTCTGTGGGGCACTCACCCAAACCCGTGTTTGTTAAATTTTAACGTGCTTATGAATTACTTCCAGCTCTCCAAAAAATTTCACATTGCTGCAAAAGTGGTAAGAACAATGGGATAAATGTGTTCAAAGTGCGGGGGACTATTTTAAATGGAGACTAATGGTAATGTATCCTTCCCTGCAATAGATTTTTTAAAAATGTAATCGTTCACTCTATTTTGACCATACACCCATACTTCTAGAATCACCCTAAAATTTTGCATAGTTAACAAGTATCTTGCACTGCATGCTGGTTCTGGGGCCAAATGTTGGGTGGAAAGACCTAAACGATACACAAACTGGAACCTAGCATACAGAACAGGCATTTTTTTTTTTTAATTAGAGCTTCATGTTTAAATTAAGTAATATGCACATATATACTATATAATTTAAATGTTGTTATTGGTAGTAACATTATTTTGAAACTCAGAATACATATTATTACATTCCCTCATCAACATACAACAAAACATTTTAATCACTTTTTTCATATTTATCTCTTGCCTCTGTCTGCATATATTCTTTTTAATAGGTTCCAAATGAGAAATGTTCACTTCACAGATTTTAATTACCTGAAATTCTTTTTCCTTATTGATTACTAGAAGCGAAGTAGTTTTTGTGTTAACCTTTCAAAATGCCCAATTTAATTTATGAATACAATATTTTTTCCACTCGGTCTGTATAGATGATGTACAAAGTTTCATACAGCCTTTATGAAAAACCATTTTAATTACCCCATAGAAATATGCCTAGGATACAGAATTGTGAAACTTCATGAATAAAACTGCCCAGCAATTTGTTGGAAGAGTATACAGCATCTATAAAGCAATCTGCAGTAGATAATGCATACCCTTAACTGCTGAGGAAATTTGTTTTGATATCACATTAGGATTAAATCAGTTATGCAATATTCCATAATGGCATAATTTTATTTGTGTTTTTGAGAACAAAGGCCTGCTTGTCTGGATTCCTACTAGCGAACTAAACTCTGGCATGAGGCCTGGAGACATCTCAGTAGGCAGAGAGGGGCTTCTGCTTGTAAGGTCATCTGAAGGCATTTGAATCCAGAGCTCCCATTATGCCAAGTGTGGTGACTATTCTGGGAAGCATCAAGGTCACACCAGCACTGCTTGATTGCAGTCACTTCTCTGAGGCCGTTAGCAACTGTTTGCTTCTTTTTACATTTTCTGGTCTTTGAAATTCACACAGCAACTACACATACTACCACCCCCAACCCAATCAGAAGGCTTTCAAGCAAGCTATTCTGCAAAACACAAAATCAGGAGGAAAAGAAGCTAAATCAAACTCAAATAAAAAGCAGTGATAGAAGGCTTCAACAAAGTCCACACAGGGAATCATGCTTGCTTTTAAACAAAAATATTGACATAGCAATTTAAAATAAATACCAGCTTCATATGCTGAACACTTTATTATTGGCTCACAGGACTGCAAATGTAAGGAACACATTCTTCTCTGAAACACTGCCAAAGGCAAACCTCTTAAAAGCCAAACACTGTGACATGTTCTTAAGTAGCTTGCCATCATGTGGATTGTTGCATTTGGTATAACATAATGCTTGCATGTTCATTAAGCCTACATTTTGCAATTAAGGTACATATGTTTTGCCTCTGCAAATGTCTGAAAGCCAGGTGGAATGAGTCAATCGCTCTGATGACATTGAGCATTTCTATAACAACGCTGAATTCTAGCTTAGTATTTTGCATAGTCTGCCTATTATATAGGAAAACCAAATTGCCAATATGTCCTTTCATGTAAAAGCTGTAAAAAGCCAAAGATTTTAGCAAATACTGGCTATGTCTCTGCAAAGGTACATGAAGCAGATGTCTACAATTATCCTGTTTAAAAGTTTCACTGTAAAAGACCCTTCCAATAAAGCACTGCTGCCAGTAATTGTACATTAATTGGCTTCATTCAGCTCTGAAGGTCTAGCAGAACGTGGCCCTCTGATTTGCTCTCATCAAAGTTCACTTGACGTTGAAAAGAACTGAGGTCTTTGTTTTTTGAATCTGGACACCTTTTTAATCTACAGGTAAAGTGCCTATTAGAAATAAATCAAGAAGATCCTATGTTGATAATCAATAATTACAATACTGGGACAGGTAATATCTAAGAATAAGAGGCAGAAACACAGTGAAGAGGCTGACTTAAGTTAAAATGGCAAGTTTCAGTTCACTGGAACCTTGAAATGATGAGCTCTTGGGCCACTGAAATGCTAGGTGTCAAGTAGCTAAACAAATCATAAATCCCTTTAAGGCAAGAGCTGTGTGACCTCACCCAATCTACCTCTTCCGGCAGAGCACAGGATAACTCTCATTGGCATGTCAGGAAGAGCTAATTAGCTGAAAGCTGAATCTTGGGTGAAAGGTCAATGGGAAGGCAAAACAAAGATTGCTTCAAAATCACTCTTCCTGTGTCTACTGGACAGGAGTTCGGGAAGATTGCTTAAAGTGCAAAAGCTTCTTCTGATATTTCTGACAGTTAAAGTACCCTAAATTGGAATCCATTCCTGTATAATAGAATAAGGAAGAAAAAACAATTGTCAGGCAGTGTTGATAGTTACAAGAGTGGTTGCTTTTGCTGTAAACATACCCATGCAGCTTGGTCAAATTGTCTTAGAAACTTTGAAAATGGATAAATGTCGTGTGTGAAGTGTACCATGTTTCCCTCTCCACTAGGTGCCCTCAGCCGGCCTCCCACAACGGAGCACACTCACTCAGCCACACCTTTCGCTGTATCTCTTTTGTTGCAGGAAAAGGCTTATATATAGGGGCACTGGTCAATTATGATTTACTCCAGGCAGCAGAACAGGCATGGAAAGAGACCCGAATACCTGAGGAACTTAGGATTTATCTCCCAGGATAGTGCACTGGAATAGGAGTCTGCTAACTAGTGGGCATCTCAAACAACCTACTTAATCTTTCTTTAATTTAGTTTCCACACATGTAAAATGAAACAGTTTGTCTATATCTGGTTTTGAGTTCCCAATGCCAACTATAAGATTCCCATTTCCATATATCTTTTGTCATTTTTATAAACAAGCCTCCTATCTTTTTCTCAGTAGTGGTTCACCACTGACACAAGGGCATCTAAAGTTTAGCAACCTAAATCTCTTGATGGTAATTTTTATTAAGAATTCTTTTCTATAAGCATAAGACTATCACTTGATAAAAAAATGTAGACATGTATATGTATGTAAAATAGATAACTATACTACTAATCTGTTAGTTTGTCAAAAAGAACAGTTTGTTTTTCACTGTTTAATTGTTTGATCATTTTTATGCCTAGATCTTGTAAGCTGAACAACTACTTCTAAGATGGTAATATGCAATATATTAACTAGTGTTAATTTCCTACTATTTATGTTGAAATTCTGTATCATTTCTATCCTGTTTCCTGTTTTGCTTTTTAAAAGTAATTTTGATATTCCAATAAATCTAAGAAATGCAAAAGAAAAGAACAGTCCAGGAATACAGGGTATTTTGCAGCTCTCATGAACATCCACTTCAGATGGAGCTCCATAGGATGAGGCTCTCCAAGATGGTCAAAGTGTGGGGAAACTGTGAAACAACCGAAAACACTCAAAGTAATTGTGTAGCCCCCTGTAACCTGAATGTCAAGTAGAAAGCTACTGAATAGAAGAAAGCTCAATCCAAGATGTTCAATGAAAGGAATGATAAACAAAATACATACCTTAACAGTAACAGGTGACTGTTTTGTAAAATACACAAAATTTGAGCCCAAGAACTACTTACTGTATGTCCCATAATCAATTTGATCTTATTAGAGATCATAAAGATATGGGTGAAATAAATTCGCTTTACCAAATAATGTTACTAAAAGGACTAATTATACTAGTCTGAGTAGAAAAAATATTAACCTATCCCATACTAACACCAGATGATTCAGTCAGGGTTGGAGCCAAACCAATATTCAGTTAATTTAACAGACATCTATGTTTGAACTAGGTGTTTGAAACTAAGTTTTGTTAAAACATCTGATGTGGCTTATTTCATTGTATTTGTTCTAAAATAAGAAAAGTAAGACAGGGTAGGTGGGAGTGAAGAAACAAATGAATAACCAATATGAATACAGAAATCACACAAACTACAAAGTAGCATAAAAGAAAGCAAAATGAAAGGATTGAATTGATTTTTAAATGATCTGTTCCAGTTTGTTTTAAAAAAGAATCCCTTGATTACATATCCAAAATCAGAAATCAGAGAAAATTAGTTCAGATCATCTAAATACCACAAATAAATTCAGATTATACATGGAATAATATATTTCAATGCACATTCATTCAAAGTCCTATTCAAATTATTTCCATTCAAAAATTGGAAATACTTAAGTGCCAAATTCAGCCAGGCTTGAAAATGAGTAACAACCAAGCAGTACCCACTTTAATCATTGCAGAAAAACACAGGCTTACTTACACAGACTGATGTTCCATATCCAGGATTACTTAGATTACTGACACACACAAAAAATACTTAAATCATAATGTCATTTTTCAAAAAGTTATAGTTTTATCATAAATTGATAGTATCTTTGAAAAAATGAATAAAATTATAACTCGTCAATAAACTTAACCCTAAATTGCCCTCATTTGCATGATATGTTAGGGGCTCTAAGAAATGTAAACTGAGGTTCCATGTTTAAAATATTTGGAATTATCTCCACTATACTCCCAAGTATATACCCTGTATGTACACAGGTAGTAGCTATACCCCCAAGGACATCCCTGATACTTCTTTTAATTTAGATTGCATTGTTCATCTGTCTAACCAAGTGAGGTGAAGAGCTGTCTTTTTGTGACAAGTCTAGCAGTTTCTATTGTAATGTGGAGAACTGGCAATTGAAACATTTCATTTTTCTGGATGTTAACATATTTCCTGTAAGCACACAATGAAATAAAGCCAATGGAGAAACTATGAGATTACTTCAAATTAAACACTGATATGACCTGCGTGTGCTTTGATAAAATATCTCTATTATTTCTATATGCTGTTTGAATATCCTTATTATGTTGCACTTGGTACAGCATATATAAATATTATGGGTATCTGTAGAAGAAATTTACCAAATATTCAGATTGTCCAAAAATATATACTAAAAAGAATGTTTTAATATCTTACATATAAATTCTATCATTTTTTATTGCAAGCACTACATATAGGAGGCATCTCCATCACAGAATTTTAAAATGGAAAAATAGCTTAAAGTCTTTTTAGTATCAGATAGCAAAAACACAACACACAAAAGCTGCCATTTATCTTTCCTAAACCCAAGGCAGACAGCACCAATCAATTTTAGCTCTCTTTTCTACTGAGCGTTGGAGTAACCTCAAATGCTTATCCATGCCTCACATGAGGCTGCCCTCACCAATCGATCAGGGCTGGACAGAGGAAGAAAGGTATTTGAACTTTACTCTGGTCTACCAACTTTAAAACGCAAATAAAGAAACTCGATTAACAAAAGCATACGTAATTCTGTTTTACTATTTCATTATTTTGGCAGAAGAGCTATGATTAAAATGATTTTGAGCTTTTATAGCTGTTTCTTGTCTTAAAGAACTTATTTTGATAGTAACAGACAGGAGGCTTGAAATTGGAATATTTTTAATTTAAAGGACTCATGGCCTTATTTTTACCACATTGCAGCTGCTGATTTTCATATATATATATATATATATATATATATATATATATATATATATAATGTCATGGTATTTTTTCTCCTGAATCTCTTTGTAACCCAAAAATACTTTCTAAGAAATTAGCCTTATGTATTTTTTTAAAAAAATATACATAATATTAAAGAGGTTACAGTTCCCAACAAATACACTTCAATGTATTTAGCCAGTCCAGGAAATAACTCCTCAGCCTAGCACATCTCCAGTTTGCTTTTCTACTGACCAAACGAAATTCTAGAGCTAAACATTTCCATATGATATTATCCCCAGTAATTATTCTGAGGCCTCAAAAAAAGCTACCATCCACCTTTTTACCTCCACTCAGACAGAGCTGAAATTCCTCACTGAGGATTTTGGTTTGGTACCAACCATCCAACATGGAATCGGGCAGCCCATTTTTTCCCCACATCTGTACTCTACTGTGCTATTCTGCCACCCAAACTTGATAAAGCTCCAGCTTCTCAATCTTGTAAGCAGGGTAAGAGGCTGCTTGCTTCCCTTACCATCAATTATCCACCCACTCAGTAAGTATTTTCTCTGTACCTGTTACGTGACATGTGATATTCTAGGTACCAGGATTCAGCACCTGCACCATAATAGAGAGAAACACTGACGTCAGCAAGTTACACTCTCATTTAAGTTTTAGAAAGTAAATATTCAGCATGTCAGATGTTGATTAAGTCTGGGTGGGAAAACAAAAAGGCCTGGGACACAGAGATCGATAGGGGAGGACTGCTCTTCCATGTAAGTGGTCAGAGAAGAATTTCTTGAAAACCCAATATTTTATCAGAGATTTTGTGAAAGTAAAGTGGGGAAAAATCTTTATATTTGGATAGGGTCTCCAACCAAATAAGTATTTAACGTAAAAATAATATTGAGCAACCCACTCCGGACCCCTTCTGTCCCTCTCTCTCTGACAGAAGCTTTCTTTCTCTCAATAAACACATTCTTCTCTTAAAAAAGGAAAATACTAAAGCCACAAAAATGCAAAAACAATAGGGAATTACACTCTAAACTCCAAAGCTCAAGGCAGAGGGGAGAGAATAAGGAGGAATCAGTACTGCTTAGGAGAAGGAAATAAAACGGGACACCGTAGATTTCTGTTAAAGGGTTTTAAGAATGAGTATGTGTTCAAATGTGTAAAATGATACTAAGCCTGAGAAACAAAAACTAAGATTGATCATTTATTTACAAATAAAACCTCCTTTACAAAGGCTTATTCAAAGATTATAATCGGATTCAAAGATGAAAGAAGGGGGTCAGGGATTTAGCTCAGTGGCGTTAGTGCCTGATTGGCAAAAACGAGGTCGTGAGTTGAATCCCCAGTACCAAAAAAAGATGAAAGAAGACAAATGGTCTACAACATCTACGAAATGGTCTTTTCTAGAATTTTAGAGTGGATAAATGTAATGAAGAGAAAAGTGAGGGCTTTTATCGTTCTGTTTAAAATGGGAACATGTTCTGTGGTTACTCAACCCAAAAATAATCTGGTGAGAAGCAAGAATTGATAACACAAAAGAGGGATGATTTGCTAAAGCAGTGCTCCTGATCGGGCCAGAAGGGAGAGACCCTTAGTAGCAGGGTGGAGAGACGGAAGGTAAGGTACTGCCCTGGCTAGAAACCCATTTATTCACAGGAAGGACAGAAGGCAGAGTTTACATGCATAGATGCAGGAGGCAAAATGACATGATGATAGGAAATTGTCTTCTAAGTACTTCTTGTGAAATAAGAAACAGAGTTATAACTTAAACGGAAGAAAAGGAAGGGAAACGTGCTGAAAGTCTGAGGTGAAAGGAGACTCTCTCCTTTCCTGTGTCTACTAGGTGACCTGAACCAACCACTACTCTTGCTCATGTTAATGGAAAATTGTACGGAACTATCTACTCCTTGTTAATTATCCACACCACTGCTCCCTTACTTAATCAAAAGTTGACTGTGTTCCAGAAAGTTTGACAAAAGGTTGCCTTATTACTTTCACCTTGAGGAATTACTTTCAAAAAGCACTCAGTAGACAAATGCATGTGCTTCTTCCCTCATCATCCCCAAACCATGTCTCATTATAACCACAAGATTGCAGTGCTTTCTGTGACTTTACAAGCTACACACATCCCGAGAAAACAAAGTTCCCCTCAGAGGCATTGACTTGAGAATCAAAAGGAAGGAGAATAACTTTTTACTTTGGTTCTTCTAACTCATTTTCTTTCAAGTCCATTTTTATCTCTTAGCCTCCTAATCACCATGCACGCTATAATCTGACAACCAAGGTGTAGATTTTTAAATGTAGGCCATGTATTGAAAAAATATGATGTCATAATATAAAACCTGCAGCAATAAAATGAGTAACTGTTATTCAGGTATCATAATACAACACAAATATAAAGTAATTCAAAACCACAGTTGTTTCCAACACCAGAACAAAGCATTCATTTGTATATCCAGGGAAACAAGAAGGATCGTGGTCTCCTTGGATGCTTTTGAAACACCTGAACTTACCTCTCCAAAAGGCAAAATATTTCTCCTGATATGGTAAACTTTCCAATCAGTGTACCTGGGGAGTAGATGCCTACCACAGTAGCAAGCAAGACAGTCTCCTCATGGGGAGAATAAAAGATAACTTTGTTGATTTCAGCTTCATATGGAAAGGAACTACCTAAGGATCAAAGAGGCTTCTCTCTCCCTAACCTTTCTTAGGATAAGGCTCACAGATCTGTGATGTATTTGGCATTCACTGCTGTGAATAAAACATCCCAGTGATTGTCTAACATGTACCTGACAATTGCTCACGGGGTGGGAGTTTTGATAGTCTAAGAGAATTCAGAGCAGGGTAAAAGGTAAAACGAAGGGCACTGTAAGGAGGAGCCAGAAGAGTTGGTAATCTTTGAAGACAGGATTTGAAGGGACAAAGAAATCTACATGCAAAGAGGAAGAGTAAATCCAAGCAGAAAGAAAAGAGTAAAAGATATCTACAGGAAGTGAAAATGAGACGTTTTAAAAGGAAGGTAGTATTGTGATATAAAACAGACAGCAAAGATATTCTCCTAAATTAAATGACAAGATAAATGTCTGATTAGGTAATTAAATACAAAGTTAAAAAAATCTTTTCTAAGGGACATCATATTTTGAATTTACAAGTCGTATAGTAAATTAACAAAAGACATTGACCAATTTACAAAATACATATTTATACTATCGGAAAATAAAATAAATAAAATAAAATAAAATGGCAAATAGTTCCTTATACTTTTCTCCTTCCATTCCCTTCCCTTTTGAATAATTCAGTTCAAAACTAACAGTCACAGTCAAGCAAGTTAAGTGTCATGGGGGGGGAATGCAGGTGAACCCATGAAAAATGGGGGTGTTCATTGAGAAGAGCTCCTTCCCAGAAGCAGGGAGAGGGCAAAGACGTGGGGGACAGCCCAGATCCATGTCTGAGCTCAAGAAGAGGGGCTCACATCCACGTGAGGGGGCAGCAGACACAAGATGGGGAGGCCTGAGACAGGAAGACATCTAGGGAGTTTGGAAGGAAAAGGCTAAGTGGTGAGGACAGCCTGGTTACAGAGAGATGATCAGACACTAAGTGCCCTGAGAACAAGGGGATTTGTCTCCCTGTAGGCAAAGGGCTAACAAGGACAGAAAAGAAGAGATCTAGAAATGATGTGTTTTGGGGAGTGAATATATATTACTGTGAGCTCATTGATTTAATAACGTACAGAGAGCCATAGACACACAAACGTATCATGTGTATATTATCTACCTGTCCACTGAGAGCACCTGGGAGCAGCCCTATCCCCTAAACCCATGAACGCACTTCACACTGAATGCTGTTTAATAAGGTGACTAGACGCATACACGATGGCTAAAGTGTTCATAGTAGCTGTTTTAGTTACTAAAATAGTAGATACTTTTATGCTTTGCTATTTTTCAAATATTCTTTAGAGGTCCTACAATACTTTAATATTGATAAAAAATACTTAAAGGAAATAATATAAGAAACAGACAGAGGTAAAGGCATTGTGACCTATTCTGTGGGCTACGCCCAGCCCCATCTAAGCCTTCTTTGTGTTTACCATTCCTACTGTCACAGCTACAAAGGAAAAATTTCCCATATTCCAGCTTTTTTTTTTTAACCACTGTGGACTGATATAAAAAGGTCAGGCTATAAGAGAGTCGAAATCTCCAAAGATTGTCAATGTACATGCGAAGCCTCCTAGAAAAGTACTTCTGTCCTTTTGCTTTTTTTGCTTCCACCTGCCTGGAAGGGGATATTCTCTTACTGACGGTTCAGTAACCATCTTGTGACCCAGAGAACAAAGTCTCCCTACTGAAGAAAACAGCAGGGCAAGCAGGAAAGGAGTGGGTCCCTGGTAACCTTGGGCTGCCTGACAAGCTTTAGACTCCACAGCCCTGTGCTTGTTTCATAAAACCAATAAGCACCCAAAAGTTTAATTCACTGTTTTTAACGACGCTCTAGGAATAAAGGAGAGTGAGAGAGTGTAACAGAAATCATGCACTAACACAGAGGTATGGGCCAGAGTGTAGCATGACTGTCCAGCTAGGCTCAGAATAACAATGTTTATGTTTTACTACAGAACTGCAAACTGTCTTTTTGTCTGCTAACACAAAGGGCATCTTCCTAAAAACCATTTCTCCTTGTGATGATTGCCTATAAGAGTGCACTTAATTCAACTGCACAGATAACTCTTCTGTTATAAACACAAAATTGATCTTCAGACATCTATTAAACATTACTTCTTATCCAGAATTCTATAATACTCCTAAACCTACAGAATGTCTCAGCAAACATTATGAATCTGGCTTTTCTATTGCCTCTCAAATCTCTCTGATTCTAACATCAAGGAGATTAAAGCCAGGAGAAGTTTGGAGAATGTGAGATCCATTTCTTTAAGTGATAATGAAGCAATTATTTAAGTGCATTTCATTCTTGACAGTAGGATACACCAAAGTGAACAGGTTTGAACAGAATTTCACTTAAATCTCACATGCTAACCATAAATATGTATATATCAAAATACATTTTGACAGAAACATTTCAATAAAGATATCTGGCAAAGGACTAGGATCCAAGATATAAATCCATAAGAAAAAAATAAAACCAGAAAAATGCAATAAAAATGATAGACAAAAAAATGAACAAATGCATAACCAAAAACTTATTTAAATGATGACAAAATAACAAAAATTGTGAAAAACTACAGATATGTCCTTTTGCTTTTTTCATAGATATGCAAATAATTAAAAAACATGATGGATCATCATTAAATACCCAAAAGAATATCTAAGAATAAAATGATTAACATTTTTGGTGAGAATTTGGAGCAAAAATTCTGACACATGATAACTACAAATCACACTTGCCTTAGGAAAAATAAAAATAACTATTTCTTAAATATAAACATATGCAAACTATACCAACTTTGCTATTAGAACAAGCATCTATCATATGATAACTGTTTGTAATTGTAAAAAATGCTAACTGACCTAAACAACTAACAAAGAGCAGAACGTGTAACTAAATGATAGAACAATGAACACCAGACACTCCATAACTAAACAGTGTATGCTTACACACAAAAAAACCTCTCATTTTCCAAACATTATACTGAGTGAACGAAGTCTGTATAGGAAGAGTGCATGCGACACGATTTCATGCCTAGCAGGTCCAGAAACAGATAGAATTAACCTCTGTCCTTAGAAGTCAGGAATTCTTTGTAGAAGGAGATAGAAATTGAAAGATGAGTGGGGGATCTGGGGTAGATTTTTAATGCTTGACATCTTGGTGAGATATTGGTTTCTATCGCTGAAAATTCACCCCATCTCTACCTTATGTTCACTTTTCTCTATGTGTGTTATACTTTAATGAATAAATATGAAAGTTAAAATGTATGAGGATTTTTCATTTTTCCTAATTTATCCTTGGCTAGTATTTTTTAATTAAGGGTTTTGCTCTCAGGAGACTGAGACAAAAGGATCTCACTTTCTTCTTAGGAGATCAAATGCCATTCCAGCACCCACACATTCCATCTATTTCAAAATATTTCAAATTTACCACAAATGCCCTTGGTTATTGTGCCTTCAAATCTTTGCCTTGCATTTAATTACGTAAAATCCTTGCTCACTCACCCTCATCCTTTTCCTAGAAAATTCTAGTGACACTTTCTTATCAGCTCAACCATGAAAATTCCTCTGACATCACTAAGAGTCATCACTTAAGACATCACTTAAGAATTTGCTCCTTTATCTTTGCTTGTATTACAGTACATGTATAGTACCCACAAGACACTCATATACGTTTATGCACACTTATAATGTTTTCTAACAAATAATATTGTAATTATTTTACATTGATTTCCCCTACTAAGCCGTGACTCTCTGAGGATAAGTTTCGTTCCTTATCTTTTATCTTAATTACCTGGAGCCCATGACTGTGAAGGCTCTACAACAGTTTATTTAAATAAATTCAAATGTGATACTAAAACAAATAAAAAATAAAGTGTGGCATTCAAGTTCATTTCCAGAATTGATAGGGATTCTGCCTAATGACCCCTTACTCCTCACAGAAGTGTCTGGGGCTACATCCCACATCTAGCCCAACACATGCTCCATGCTTTTTTCTGCTGCAATCATAAGTCTGAATCACACCCTACTATGTCAGCCTCTCAGATGTCCAAAGTCAGAGTGACACCGTGATAAACTAAGGCAGGCTGAAATTCAGTGTCATTCTTCTGCTCTATCCCACATACTCTGTGTAACTCCTCAAAGGACCTCCAACTTCTGCCAAGTGCATTTGTTTGTCATTGTCATTTTTTATTTTAGGTGATTCAGCTGATGGTCGTAGGCAGAACAGTTTCATGATAAAGTGTGTACTTTGCATTCAGGTAAATCTGAGTTCATGTCTTCTGAATTAAGACTTTTATCTTTTCATTTTTCCACTAGATTGACAGCATGCAGACCAGGTCATAGCTTACGACAGGCACTTCGTGATTATTTTCTGAGTGAAAATATAAATTGGCAGTCAATAAGTGACAATCACACTTCTCTTCCATGTACCAAACAACTGGCACCTAAGGACAGGGATGCTAAAATTGTTGTGCAATTTAGACATTTTAGGATAAAACTTGAGGAAGAAATATATAGCTCTGTGCCATTAATGACAATGAATGCAAATAGTGGCTACAAACTTTTAAATATTATACATTTCCTGGATTAAATATTACACATTTCCTGGATTTAAAAAAACAGAGCTTGGGATCTGGTTTGCAGAATGGCCTTTCCAAATGCATGAAAAGTAACAACAAGGGTTACATTCCTCTTCGCCAGAAACCTTCTGACATGGAAAGAATAATGAACAAAGTGAAACCAATTAAAATATTTATCTAGTCATGCACATGCAGAGAGGTGCAGAGAGCATCAAGCTTGGAGTCAGATGGACCTAAATTTTAATCCAGCTCTAGCCCTTATTAGTAGTGTGAATGACCTTGGCGAAGTTTTACCTGAAGAAGAAGATAATTATATACCTCATGCAGTTTTCATGAGGAATAAAAGAGATGATGCATTTAAAGTTTTAGTACACAACCTGGCACAGAGCAAGTTTTTAATAAATGCTATATCTTAACATTAAAGTGTTTTTGTTGTAAATATTATGCTGTAGTATTCACTTCTTACATATTTTTGAGAATGTTCACTCATTGTCCACATTTCCAGAAGTTTCTGAATCTGTTGGTGTGATAAAAAAATCAAAAGCTTATTTCATTCATGGGGTCAAACTTGTATATGAGTTCATCATCCAATCTTCATCTATTATGTTGAGCAAAATTATTTCCCAAAGTGATCCACCTTTAATCCAGCCATGAAGAGTTAGCTGTTCCTGATTTTAATTGACAAATCTAATTACTGTGATGAATTTATTTATAGTCACTATTCAATATCGATTGATATTTCCTTGACCTTCAAGAATATCACCCAATTAACATGGCAATATGTGTTAATGGATTTTTAAATTACTTCACACTAGATAAAAGGTAAAAAGAAAAAGGGAAATTCATTTTCAGAAAGAAGAATCCCAACTCATGAAAAGAGATTTTACATATTTGTGCAACACTAAAGAATTTTCCTTTATTTATTCCATAGTATGTTGGAGGTGGGAATTGTTATTCATGTGAAATAACACATTTTTTGGAGTTCTTTCAGGGTTCGATCTCTGTATCAGGCATTAAAATGTCTGCCTAAATCTAAGGAGAGGTGTTTTGTTTGGGTTTTGTTTCAGAAAAAGTTTGTTAAATTTTAGAATGCAAACTTTGTAGGTCATAAATGAAAAACAAACTTCCTAAAACACACAGAAGAGAGGGGGCCATTCCTACAAAACAGAAGATCCATGATATAAATGGAACAAACAGACACTGGGGAAGAAACAATTACTGTTCTAGTGACAAGTCACACTCCCCCTTCCCCTTCTCCAAAAGCATTTCATGTCATATTTTAAGCCTAATTTCAGACAAAGACTGAGAAATGCAGACTATCAAAGTTACAAGAAACCCCAAGGTATTACCAAGTTCATTTGCAGAAAAAATAAATTAATAAACTGAGAAATTGAGAAGTGAAGTGACAATCTTGATCAATCCCAATACACCACAAGCATCTCCTGGACAGGGACTTGATCTTAGGTTGTGCTATGACTGAATTGTGACTCCTTTCTCAGAGTTCATATGTTGAAGTCCTAACTCCCAGTACCATAGAATGTGAGTGTGTTTAGAAATAAGATCTTTAATGAAGTAATTAGACTTAAAGGAGGCCGGATGGGTGGGCTCTAGTCCAATGTGACTGCTGTTATCGGAAGTAGATATACCAAGGATGTGGGCACACAGAGAAAAAGCCACATAAGGACACAGCAAGAAAGCAGCCTGTGAGAAAAGACGACTCAGCACTGCTGAACTGCTGACCCCGCTCCAGAACTGTGAGGACCAGGTGTCCCATATGCGCTCCAGCCGGCCTGGGTCTTCTGTTATGACAACCTTAGAAAAACCAAACTTGTTTGTGTTCCCAATACCTGCTACCATAAGTAGCACACAGTAGGTGCTTATTTTACAAAGGAAGGAAGGAGGACTAAAAGAAAGGAGGGCAGAAACAAGAGAGAGGGTAAAGAAGAAAGTGCCATTGAAATTAGTGGCTTCCACAAAAGATTCCAAACTGTTTAGGCCCTTTCCGCTGCATCAAATATGCTAGGAGACTTCTCAGTGCTGACACCTGGTTAGCGCTTGGATTCATATGTGCCTTGGATTTACTCTCAATCTTTCATGTTTATTTATTATTATGCACCTGCAGGATGGTAATTTTATCATACATAAGTCCTCAAGCTGTGTATTTGAAATCACCAGTTACATCTGAAGAGAGAAAATAGGCTTAACACCTGTGAAATTCCTATTTTGCTTCAAGCACTTTATTAAGAAATATTTTATGCATCGAACAGAAGTAGCTCTGCCAGGCTATATCTTAAGGATTTGCACAGTTACCACAAATTATTTTGCTCTCATATCTAATCTTTTAAAGGTATGAATTGAGGAGGTGGTGAAGGAGAGACTTAAATATTTGCTTCTTGTATGGGTGCGATACTTTCAAGCCACACTGTGTAACAAAGGAAATTGTGCCTCTGAAGCTTAGAAAGCACTAATTTTTTTTGGCATAAAATAAATTGGAGTGAACTGTTGCACTGAGAACCACCTCTATCCAGTGATTTGTAGCAAATCGGTGCTCAGTAAGGTTCATTGGACATGAAGATGATACAGTCAAATGCACCCAAGCGCCATTCCAAAATTGTTCTTTATTATACTGAAAGATGACAATTTATGACTTATTTACGATTGTATTTTAATGCTTTTTTTTGCATCTGGAGCAAGTGTTGAGGGAGGCTGCACTCAGCTAATGGAAATAAAACAGCAATAGAAGGCTTTGCCAGGGTCAAAGTTTTGGCAGGGACTTAGAAAACCAGATCATTATTGCCTGGCAATAACATGACACAGTCGTCTACCTTTACATCATCAGTGGCCTATACTTTAGACCTTACTGTATCTGTACAGTATCTGGATTCCATAGGCAACTATGTGAAGGAATTAAACTCTGTACTGCTGTTACCTGCATCTTTGGATGGTTACGATTTAGCAACTCATTACTGTGGTACATACATCAACTTATATGTCAGTCTGTCCATGAAAGCCATTAAACAATTCAAAGGAAAAGAAATGGCATGTAGCCATGCGCGGGTATGCATGTGTGTTTGCATTTATACATATATATCTGAGTATGATGTGTCCATGTGTGTATGCTTCTGTGTGTTAGTCACTGTGAAACGAGGCACAGTAAAGACAGAAGTTATGATTGGCCTTTGAGATAAAATATCTGACTTATTTAAATATCCCATGCATGTCACTTTACATGTCAACACAACCATCACAACTCAAAAACTTGAATAGGTCTTGTTTTGCTACTGAACCCATACTATGTACAAATTGCGATTTAATTTTGACTCATTTAACCTTTCTACTATCCCTAATACCTTACCCTGCTTTGCTTTTCCTACAAAATTCCCATCAAATCTCTAAAATTCAAATCAATTTCTTTTTCTTTCGTCAGAGTGTTACTGTCTAAGTGAACCTTGCGTGATACCACACATAGTTTAGAACCTTGGATTTATAAATGTGCCATGTAACACAAGTGACTAAATCTAAATACTTTGCACTTTTGCATATTTCTTGTTTTTCCCTCATAATAAAGATATGAGCACAAGATATTATTTCCTTTCAAAGTCTATCCAAAGACAAAAGCTGCAGCAACACAATGATCAGTGGTAGGCGTCACTCAATGCTCACGTGAGAAAACAAGCAGGAGTAGTGGAGACTGGGGCCCATGAAGAACAAGAGCACTCTTAGAGTACACAGCAGTGACACAGCCTGAGAATGTCCTCACAGGGGTTCTGGGCAGAGGACCTCAGAATCTTCCAAATTACCAGAAGGTCAAATACGGATGCTTACGTAAAGTTTCCTCAATGCTTAACTGATGACACTTCATTATCATGTTTAAAATGACTGGATTTTCAGGCCAACAAAATGTAGTACAAACAGCTAGAAATTAGATGTAGTCTAAACCATAGCTTGATCACTTCTGAAATATACATTAACTTAGCAGGTACTGACTTATTTCATCTAACTTATTATTGAATAAATGGTAGGACCACGTAGCACACATTTCTGGTAGCCAAACACTCTGGTTTTGAGATCTGTTCTACCATTCAGTAGCTGTGTAGCCTTTGGCATGCTGTTCAACATCTCTGTGTCTCAGGTACAGATAGTAATAGAACTGTTACATAGTCTAAAAACATACAAGCATTTGAGGTCCAGAGTAATCACTCAATATGAACTGATCTCTATTAAATCTCATGTGATGTTTTAATTCAGTATATTTCTTTGTCATTTATTTCCCTACTAAACAATAAATGCCATATAGGTATCTTTTATACAGTGTAATGGTTAATATGGTTTCTTTCTAGAGAAGTAGCTCAGTTGGTTATTTTTTTAAAAAGAGAACAAAACTCAAAATGCAGTAGAAATTATAAAAGGATATTTAAAGAAATTGGCTGGAAATCAAGGTCACGCGCCTGCTTGTCCTTGCCTTTGTTCTATATATTTAAATCTCCTGAAAGGCCAGCACATTGCACCAATCCATGTCAATTTGCTCCATGATCAGTTATAATGAATGTTTTCCAAATCCCAGATGTATAATTTCCTCTCTGATTTATTCTATCCAGTCTGCAGTACCACAGACAGGAACTATTCATGTCCTTTTCTTTTCTCCTTTAAAAGACTGTGAGAGAGTTAGGGTTAGATAGAACAGTAGGTACATGTAGGGCAGCCTTGTATGGCTGGAGCCCCTGGGTCTTTCTCACCTGCCTTTACTTAAATTTACAGAGGTTACATCACAAAAACCTGACAGGGTGCTTGTAAAAATGGAGAGCCATTATTATCCTCATTCTTTTCTTCCCCTACAACCCTTGTTCTCTTTGAAAATAAAGAGTAGGTTCTAGAAAGGGAGTGTTACAAAATGGAACCCCCATATTTCACAGCATGAAATTCAGAATTCTGAGACTGGTAACACAAATAGAGTTTCACACGATAGACTAGGATAATGACTGTACATCAGAACTTTGGGAGATACACTCCAACCATGTAAAGGCATGTCTGAGTGCAATCTAAATTTCTGTCTTCCTCAAATTATATTTAAAATGTCAAACAAAAACAGCATATATCATTCACCGAGCAATCAAAAACTTTCTCCTAAGTCAATGGATTACACATAGCTGCAGTAGAATGAGACCAGAGAAGGTCAAAATACATAGTGGTTTAAAATATGCTGATATTAATACCAAGTTCTTCAGAGGAAGTCTTAAAGGTTGAAAAATAGTAATGAATCACGGCCCATCATGCTGCGTAGGGCACATGAGTTACATGCAATTTTATGTCAAGGGTTTTAGGGATAGGAGAAAATGTAGCAAGAGTGGTGCTAAGGAACTTAAAAGTTTCAAAGGAGCCAAGTAAATAATGACTGTTATATTAGGAATTATTTATATCATGCAGAGAAATCTCCTCCAAAAATTTAACTTGAGCAAAGGTAAAGTTTTGATGAAACAGTGCTACCAAATGGATTGTTCTCAACATTCTCCTCCAAAAAATATTCGCTGCTTATTCAGTGTCAGGAATTAGACTTCATTTTGAAGAATATTATGCTAATGAGGTGTTGTATGTGCCATTAAGGAACCATTAAATCTAGTATGGATGTATGTTTTAGGTATAAAGTTAACAACAACTTGGTAAAATAAAATAATAAATAATAATGTGATGTTAAAGTTAAAGGAGAAATTGGTCAGTTTAAAAGGAGAGAAGCAATTGAAAGATTAGGAAATACTTTATGTGAGTTAATCCTTTAACTGAGGTGGTATTGCTAAGCACTGGCAGATGAAGAGCATAACTTCATAAAATTAATCACTTGAAATGCTTATTTTCCTTCTCTTTTCACAAATTGCAAAGTTCATGCCTCTTACAATACAGGAAAAATCATTTAAGCAATTGCATATTGCCAGGTACGCGGCAATGATCATATTCTTTTATTTTCTAAAAGTCACAGTTTGTGAGGAAACAGCAGATAATATTCTGTAAAACATATAGCAAAAACTATCTAGTTTGTTTTGTTAATTCTGCAGACCTCAAATCTAGAAAATACAAGTAAAAGATGGAAGAATATAGGCTAACAATGATTAAATGATTAGAGATTTAAACAGGAAATAATTTATTTTAAAAATTTTAGATAGATCTCAGACTCATAGAAAAAGTTTGGAAAAACCAAGATGGTTGTGCAGCTAAAATTAATGCCCTAGATTAGGCCATAGATGTGGTTGATCAGAAAACTGTGACTGTCACCTCAGAACACTGGATTTTGAGGTTTCAGCACTGGGAGCTCTGAACCCTGAATAAAGGTATCAACATCACTGAAATTCAACCCTTCTGCAACAGTTAGAATTTCTCAAAGTGTCCCCTGCCCCAAGGTAAGTGAATCAAACTTGGAACCACCTAGGTAATGTAGCCATGCCCTAGCTGCAAGGGAAGCTAGGAAAATGATTATCTAATATTTCCACATTCTCACAACTTGTAAGGAAAAGATCATCCCCATGCTTTTCAGGTTCTGGCTACCCAAGAAGAACATCAGCCTAAACAATATAGCAGAAAAAATAGAATTAAATGGTAATTAAATCTAAATTTGAATATCTCCTTTGCCTTTTATTATGTATGTAGCAACTTCTCTTAGATTTAACTTCTGCATTACATAAGTAAGGAAAAAATTGAGTATATGTGATATAGAGGAAAGAAAATATGTGCATATGTATATGTGCATTTAAGTATATAACACATTTATGAAGTATAATTGACATTCAAAAATGATAGTTATCATTTCTAATTGATCATATTAGACTTTTACTCTCATTTCATATTTCTTTGGAATCTTAAGATACAAGTTTTATTTACCATGAAGCATTTATGTATTTGTTGAACTAGTTATATTTTTTAAAATTCTTTTTAAAGCTCATTTCTTGAAGATTCATATCCACCCCAAGGTAATATATGCATAAAGATACAGAAAAATTCTCTTGGCCAATTAACCTGGCATTGGGAGTTTCTGATAAAACAAAAGCCTTGTCATCAAATAAACTTTATAGAGCATTTTGGAGGAGAGAAGGGGAACCCATGGAGAGAAAATCCAGAAGAGAATCTGTAGAATATTGCACTTCCTCTTTTCCTTTATTCCCTCCTCTGTGAGAGTCTGTAGAAATCCTGCAGGCATCTCATGATACAAGTGGCTGCATCAGGACCCGGTCTCCTCATTTTCTCTCTCAGGTGAAGCTCCAGGGCAGGGACTCTGATGGTTTTGCAGGGTTATGAGGAAGTTGCAGAGGTCATCTCAAAAGGGGTTCAGTGGTCAGGCCAGCAGCCAGCACAGAGAGTAACCATGAGGAGTTATAAGGAGAAAGACTTAGCACTGACCCCACAGGATCCCTGAAGGTAGATGGCTACAGAAAGAATGCCCCATCCACACCATGGCCCATTTCAAGTGTCCCTTCAGGAAGCTAGCATTTAGACACCACCTGCACCAAGTATTACTAGACAGCCACTGTGAGATGGTGAAAAGACAATGAAATCCACACAAAGAACATGCTGTCCCTCATATGTGCCACTAGCTGGTCCTTGCCCAGGCTTCAGCAAGAACAGGTGAAACTGCAGGAAAGTCATTGTCTCTGTAGTAAAGTGTCACTGAATTAAGGAATTCTCATTGAACAGAGTAAGTTTTTTTCTGACATTTGAACTACTTCCAACTCCGGTTTCAAACAAAATTAAAAAAAAAGTGAAATGTTTTTGTTCATTCTAAATCAACCTTTGTTTCAATGCTTCCTAGAAAAAATTTATTACACCTGAACTTAGTATCCACTATAGTGGAATTATCATAACATTTAAGCTGAACTCTGTTGATTTTTCACTAAGAGATATCCAAATCCTGACTGTAAACGCTATCCATCTCTACTACTAATAAAAATTACCTTTAACAGTGGCAATAATTTCCAGTACACAGTGTGCCTTTCCTCTGAGAAACTCAAAATAGCTTCACATTTACTATGGTGTTTGTTCTTTGGCATCCCTGTTAAGTCCCAAAAAGAACAGGAAGTGTATTGATTGTGCTATAAAGAAACACTCAGTAAGGTTAAGTATTAGTTCAAAGTCATACAGCTAGTCTATTGCTGATCCATGATAGGTATTGCTAAGGGTAACTACAAAAACTAGAGTTGAACTAAGCCCAGTTATAACAAATTTGATTAAGGGATACATCTCTGAAACAGAGAGCCTGGACCTCCCCACGAAGTGTTTGCCCTAAGCTGACCTCAATGTCTCTGTCTAAAAGTACCTTAAATCAGTCAATCAGCCCCACTATCAGTTTACTTTCTTCAAGTTGTCGGCTTCCAGGTCTGCAACTGTCCCAGATGCTCCATCCAAGACCAGTCTGTGCCCCACAATTCTAACTACATAGAGTTGCCTGACAATGAAGTATTTCTTCAATTTAAAGAAGTACCTTTCTATGACATTTGAAGACTACATAATTTCTATGGTATGATGATTGTAAAATTACTGTTAACCTGTTTTAGTTAAAAAGCTATGGCTTATTTGGTTTCTGATTGGCTAATGTACTTTATTAGTTGTGTTTTTTGTTTTTGTTTATTTTTTTAAATTTAATCCTGCTTGCCTTCATATCTTACTACGCACTTACTATTTCCAATATTTTCTTTTGGCTATTTCTTGGGCCTCTTACTAAGAAGTCTTTGCTCATTATCAACATGTCTTTACCCATTATTTACCAACTTAATTGTTTTGCCACTTGCTCACTCTAATTTCTCTAACTAAATTAATTTGATTTCTTTAATAAGATTGAGGAAAATTTTAGTTGAGAGTTGAATTTTCTAAAGTACAATACATATTCTTTGAATACAAATTTTAGCAAGGAATTAAGTATAGTGAAAATTTAGTAAAATAGTTTTCTCCTAATTACAATTGGTTTTGAAAGTTTTTTTTTCCACTCTTAGTTTTGTTTGCCAAAAGACAAATACTTTTAAAAATCATTGCTAAGAAATTCAGTGTGTTTTATCTATCAAAAAGGAAGGCACAACCTAGATTTTCTAAAAGGTTTATAGAAAAGTTTTTCATATACACCAATCTGCCCTCCGCGATGTCAGTGTAGGGTAAAGGAAGACTGAAGACTCAGCTCCCACCTATATGAGAATGAAGGCTGGCAAATAGCCGTACTACTTAAGCATGACTCGTAACAATTGGGAATTTCATTATTTGTGGTGACATTTTCAACTAAGTCAGGTTCCCAGAACAGTGTCACATTCTAGCTTGCACAAAGGCGAGTTGACTTTATCTCCTTATAGATTATTCTCTACAAATCTCTGCAGTCTATATATCTTATCAATTATACAAGGGAAACAGCACTAAGGGAGGCCATTAGAGTTTCATTTTCTAGTTCTGGTTCATCCCTTACTCACTGATCATCAGTTCCTGCATTAGAACAATGGGGTCAATATTACCCATCTTGTGTCTCTTGGAGAGTTGTAAGAATAAAATAAAGGAATGCGTAAAGGTTTGCTGTGCTATGAAGAAACACTCAAATGCTTAGCATATATAGCACTGATTTTTGTTTCATTTGCATGGTAACTAAGAGTACATTTACTCTCTTTTTTCAAAAAGTGAACACCACTTTTCAAGCCCTAATAAATCTCAAGGTTATAAAGGTATAATACCATTTGTAAAGTTCAGCTTGAAGGTAAACAGGACAGCTTATTAGCATCCACAAGATCTGCAAGTTAATTTTAACCTAATAAATATCCTGGAAACACCTATAAGAAGACAGTCCATCATGCAAAAGAAACTTATCCTTTAAATTAATGTCATACTCTGCTCGTTTGTTCAGCACAGTGCTAGTTTACTCTCTTTGCAATCTTTTATGATTACAAAGATTGCAAAGGGAGTAAACTACTTGTACCAAGTAGCCTCTGCCATAGAGGCTACTTGGTACACAAGTTTTAACTTTCAACCCACACATCGAAGATTCAAATTGCTTCTCCTTGCATATTAGTTCTACGATTCAGACAATGCATATAACTTTTCTGTGCCTCAAGTTCTTTAAGATAAAAAATGCTTGCTTTATAAGAATATTATGCAGATTAAGTGAACTAATACACAGAAACAATTAATGCTGTATTTTATATATGATATCATGACTCCAATGTTATCTCTTAATATTCATAATAATAAGGATAATTATAATTGCTAATAATTATTATGCATTATTATACAAACTTGTGCATTTGGAATCATCATAATGACTTTATTATTACACAACCTGATATATAAGTTTCAACTGTTCAAGAAGAGAAAAAGACATTTTCATGTAAAGAAATATAAATAGGACAATTTTTCATCACTGGTTTGCTTTGAATAAGTATAAGTTGGTTACAGTCATTTCAGATATGTCTTTCTTTTTTTCAGTTGTTGAAAATAACTTCCCAGTGAAGCTGAATTCTAAAAAAAAGTCAAGTATTAAAATAGGAATTTGAGGTGCTGTACTTAAACAAGAAAGAAAGAAACTAAATAAAATAAAATTTAGGAAAACCAGGAGCCAAAATCATGTTAACAATTTTATATGACAAGTTACATAAGCCTTTTGAGCACAATGCTTGCATTCTGTTATAAATGACAACAGGCATGATTCAGGCAACAGACAGGATCCGTTTTTCATGTTTCACAGGCTTACAGGCAATAAAGAAGCATATTTCCTCATAGGGCCAACATTCTCACATCCAGTCACACATCTTGGGTGGCAATAATAAAAAACCAATATGTTTAGAGATTAGTATTCTGTGCTTTCATTAAAAAATAAAAAGAAACCAAATTTGCTTCCTAAATGTCCAGTTCTAAAAAATGTATTCATCTGGTAAACACTGTGTGTGCCTAAGAAAAAAATGACCTTTGGTACTTATAATTGTTGTAGGTACAGAAAATATTAGAGAACACATATTTCAGAAGGCAATTCTGTACTTCTCTCAGTTCCTACAAAATCATTTCCCCTTTTAGTTTGTAAACTTCCCACTTGCTGCTCCTTGCATCTGTCATATTTGCCCATCCTGATAAAAGGCCCTATTTTCAATGGGTTTGCTTCTCTTCATTCTTGACTTCTTAGCTTACATGTCACTTCTACCAGCAAAACTTCTCAGACTCCACGTCTAGAAAAATATTTGTATGTCATGTACATTCTCTACAAAGTTACATTTCACACCATATCTATGCCATACTTACCTACCTGCATCCTCCATTAGACAGAAAGTCTGATGAAAGCAGAGGTCATGCTGACACTATCATTACATACCAAGCACTCACCACAGGGCACACTGTAGGTTTCTGTTTAATATTTATTGGGTAAAAAAGGATCCTCCCAAATTTTAACACCTCTTTCAAATTGCAGATAACCAAATATATTCTTATATGTTTTGTGAACTTTTTTCCAATAGATATATAATAGTCCAGGTTGTATACTGTGGACATCATGATTTGGCTTTCAATCTTTACCACCAAGAATTAATTCAGGAAATAGTTAAAAATGAGCAATTAGCATCTCATTTTTTTCTGTGCCAAGAAAGTAAGCATGAGCAACTTCCAACAGTACCTTAGGCACATTTGCATTCACAGATACCCTGGGAACCCCTTACTCTGGATTTTAGCCAGGAAACATATGGTATGAAAAATAAAAGATAAATGAATCAAGTGGCAAAATTCCTGGCTCCAGTTTATCCCAGTCAAGACTCAGCTTCTGGTCTGCTTCTGTATACAGAAAACCACTTAACTTCTCCAATTTCCTGATGTACGGAGTTAGCAGGTTGTATCAGGTGATTTCTAATATCCCTTCCTTTTCCTTAGAGGTTGGGATTAAACAGTTATAATGACCTTGTCTGAATGCAGCACTGCCACTTGCCTGCAGTGCCTCCACTTTTCTGTCCTGGTTTCAAACTTCCTCATTTGGCGAAATGGAAGAATAAAAAGGTGTTTACTGGTACAAGCATTCATAGGAGTCAGAGCTAGTGAAAATAATAAGAGTAATAAGGAGAAAGCTTTGTAGTTTGATAGACATACATTTATATTCTCAGTTTTATTGAACCATTAACTAATAAGTATGTTAATTTTACTCTTGTGTAATGGGATGCAATCACGGCAACAGGCCTCTAGAGTTCTCTTGGACCAATCACTTCTTTCACTGCACAAAGCTGAGATTCACATATGACCAGCAGACCTCAGTGTATAATGCTGTTATGCAAGGGTGCTTTCCTCACTTCAGCTGAATTTTATTTGGGAGATATAAAGCAAAACATAAAGAAGACAAAGAAAAGATGTTTCTTGAAAATCGCTTTAGACTGATTTTTCTAGCAACTATTACCATAGGTCTTATCCTACTCAGTGAAATTCCATGATAAATGTGAGAATCCCAAATGTAGACAGGAGTAATAAAGGGAGTTAGGAAACAAAAATGGAACATCTGGCCCTCTCCTCAGTGAACCATCAGCTATCTTGGCGTCAAGACAATTGGCTAGTTTAGAGTAGGGTTTGGAAAGACTGGCATAACAGGAAATTAGGAGGTGTGATTTGGGAGGACACCTGAAAAATATTCTGCCATCAAAAAATCCAATCTGCAAGTCTACCATAGGCTTTAAAATTCCACACTAAAGCTCTGTCTTTGAGTTAAAGAATTTTCTTTCCAGTGAAATTTCAGTTTGATAACATTCAAATAGGAATTAAAGGAAGACATCTTAGGCATAAATATGGCAACATAAGTGACTATAACAAAACAGATTCATTTACTTAGCAAAACTATCATTTAGGATACTGAACAATGAAGTTTTAAAAGAGAGAAATGGAGAGAAATAGTTCCAGAATTGATTTGCCTACTAACAATGAATATGAAGGTTTAATTACATATGAAGGCAAATAAAAAATAAAACATAATGGATACTGAAGGGGGAAAAAGTCTACTTTACAAGTTTAATATTTAAACAATTATTCCTGGCTTTAATGTTGCATTCAGTGCATTCATTCATTCAGCAAACTATTAAGTTGTGGTATCATGTACTAGTCACTTAGAAACTAGCCTGAATAAAACATTGTCAATGGAGAGACAACATAAATAAAATGGGAAATGTGCAGAAGCATATACAAACTACAGTTTTCCCTGAAGACATTATAGCAAAATCTTTATTGAGCTTATGAGAGATTGCAAGAAAAGGGGTTTTCTAAAAGAAGTGACAGATAATCTGGATAATTTTTAAAACAAAACCAGACATGTGACCAGTGAAGAACCCTCCAGAACTTGTTATAAAAGAACACTGCCTTGTAACTCATCTTCTCACCTCACATATGCATCAGAAACTTACTGCCTAAGGAGACAAAAAGACCTTTTTAGATGGACAGGGAAGACCCTAGAATTTCCAAGTGATCTGAGATATCTGATGCCTTTCAGAGGACAAAAATAGAAAAAAAAAATGACAGTCACAATTCCCTAATACCTTCCTTCTGTCTATTTCAGAACTCCAAATCTATACCAATCCCACCCCGACCATCAGATATTTATGCTCTCTGTGGTGTCTCTGTTATTAATAGATTTGAAGAATATCATCAGATGACATGGAACAATTTCATGGTTGTCACCAGTGTCACCCTCATATAATCAAATTGCCAAAGGATTGGCTTTGTACAACTCAAGGAGAAAACTCACAATGCAGTGCTGCTTGGGCTTTAACGTTTTACAAAGATTTCAGGGAAACTGTAATTGATGCCTTGATTCACAGTCCCCTCCCCTGAATGATCCTCCGTAGGATTCAGACATAAGACTGACAGGCATCTGAGCAAATGACAGGCCACATGTTGAGCTGCAGGCTTCTTCCTCCTTTCTCTAGTTGGTACACTTACTGCAACTCACTCATTCTTCTTTTTCCCTCAAGACAAGTTCTTCCAACGGATTTCCCAATGCACGAAAAAGGCATTCACCCCTCCAGTTTTCTAGATAAATTACATCACGTTTGCATCCCACCTAGAATACTCCCCATTCTTTTAAAATTGCACAGAGATATAGCATAGCATGATATAATAATTTAGCACAATTCTACTGTAAAATACCTTAATTGTGTATAGAGAGGTGAGACTGTAGAGGAGGTAAAATCAGTTGACTAAAAAGGACTTCTCCAGGAATATTAAAGCTCCTCTTACATTTATATTGAGAACAATGAGAAGATATTTAGATATTTTATAAATAAAATGAAATTCAGAATTTGTCTTGGAATAGAGGACTGGGGATATTAATCTATAACAAGAAAACTCTTAATCTGCCATATGTATTGCTAACAGAAAATGGTTACCAACAGAATCTGGGTCAATATACCAACAAAATCCATTGAATTTCTCTTAGAAAAAAATGTTCTCTAACATAAAAAAGATAAAGAAGGCAGGTTTTCTCACTTAATATGATTTTTAAGCATAAAACTGAACTTAATCTCTATTCTTATGAAGAACAATGAATCCAATTTTCAATGGATGTAATTTATAAATTCCTCATCAATTTTGAAGAAAAATGACTATTCTGTTCAAAGATGAGATATGAGAATTTGATCTACAGCAACAATAAAATGGAAAGTCATTATTAAATTTAAATATATATATATATATATATATAGTCAGCACAATTCATAGGATGTCTTTAGATGACTAATATCTCACTTTCTAATAGTCATATCACTTTAATTCCTAAGTGATCAATTTTCCTATTGAAATATAAAAAATTCCTTATCTGTTATCTTGTGATTATTTATGTCTTATGTATATTCACATCCATTATCTTGTGATTATTTATGTCATATATATTCACATTAAAATATTTGTACAACTAAATAATAAAAAGTACATTTACTTAAGTGATTATTTTAAACGCATTGTAAAAATTTTACATAGTGTTTCTATATATTCAAATTAAGATAGCATTAAAGATCATGGCTAGGACAAATAAGTATTCATAATTTGTATGAATGTAATAATATGATGCAATAATATACTTCAAGCCTATAAATACAGAAAAGATAGATTTTAGAGGATTGTAAATATGGTTAAGTCTAACCATATGTGTTGGTTACTTCTCTCTCATTGCTGAGACAAAATACCTGATGCCCAAAATTAAGGAAGGAAAGGCTTATTCAGCTCACAGTTTGTGGAGTTTTCAGTCTATAACCATCTGGCTCTGAGACATGGTGGCATGGCCAATGGAGAGCAGTTCAAGGTGACAGAAGACAGCAAAAGCAACAAGAGCAAAAGGGGTAAAAGGGAGACACAAGCCTCTTTCCCTTCCTTATACTGTGTGCAGGCTACCCACCCTAGTGCAGGTGTAACACTCACACTGCCAATCCCAGTACCAGACAATGAACCAGTCACAAACTCTAGATCCAGCCACTCCTGAAAATCCCACTTCCCATGACCACTTGAGGCTTTGGGGAGACATCTAGACACAAACATAGCATCATATAACCATCTACCTATTTGTAGACTTGAAACCTTCAAAAGATTTGTAACTACACCTTCTTAATTTCTGTGGCTTTCGTCCCATAACTGCCTTAATTGATCTGTTTTCTAATTCACAACCAATGGCTCAAGTCTGGGTCTATTCTTAAACCAGTCCTTTCATATCAATAGAAAATATTGAATTGTAATATTAGAAAGAATGGAATAAGAAAAGGTAAAACATTTGCACTTGAATTTTTTGTTTACAATTATAAACTTAGGATTTTGTTCTGTCTTTACCATGTTTTTGTCTGTTCCTTTCTCTCAGTATCCCTTACTACCTCCTCCTTTAGGTATATTTGGATACTTATTTTCACTACAATGTAATATGCATCAATGAGGATGACATTAAAATGATAAAAATGAGTCATAAAATTATAGAAGCATTACTTTTATGTGGTTTCTGTAACTAAATACTAAAAATTGGGTAGCTTCATACAACGTAGTTTTTCTCACACACTTTTAAAAGTCAAGTCCAAAACTGAGATACCTCATGTCTGTACTCCCCCAGGTGGCTCTAGGGAGAGAGCATTCTCTTCCTCCCAGCTCTGCGAGGTTGCTTGTGTCCTCTGACTTGTGTATACTTCACTGCAGTCTCTATGGGCTTAGTCACATTGCTTTCTCCTCTTTTTTCTATCCTGTGGGCTTCTTGTTATTAAATTTAGTGTCCATGTGGAAAAGCAAGGATGACCAATTTATCATAAAGTCTTTAATTAAAGTTTCAAAGAGCTTTTTTCCAAATAACATCCACATATTCCACTGACAAGAATAAAAACATTTTTGGGGGAGGCTATCACTTAACTTACTACAAATGGCAGGATAAGCAGGCAAAAATAATAATAATAATAATAATTGATAGAAACTACAAATGATAGTAGATATAATCCTCATTACTTCTATAGGAATGATAGAAGTTTAATGGTTCTGGGAAGAATAAAACAAAGTTACTAAGTGCCATGCAGAGGCAGAATCCAGATTTTATACAGCCAGTATCCTTTCTTTTAAAATACTATGAAATTATGAATATAAAAGTAAATGTGGAATGAGTGTCTGTTTATTTTGGCCTTTTTGAGACAGGCTCTCACTCTGCAATTCAGATTGATCTTGAGCTCACTGTGTAGCCCAGGCTGGTCTCCAACATGCAATGATGCTCCTGCCTCAGGCTCCCGAGCGCTGGGATTACAGGCGTGTGCCACCACTCCCAGATGAGTGTCTGTTTAGTATAAGCAGAGGACTCATATCAAACTACACATTTTTAAAAGTAGGCAACAATCTTCAACATGACAAAATCCAGAAATATAACCTATTACTTTTATCATTATTATTAATGATAGTTCTTCTATCATCCCTCCTGTTTTAGTTATTTTCTCCTTGCTAAGACAGTACCCAGCACCTGCAAATTAAAGAAAGATAGATTTATTTTGGCTCACATTTTGTACAGGTTTCATTCCATGGTTCACTAGCTACAAGGCAGCAACAGGGTAGAGGGGCACGGCATAGGAGAAACAGCTATAGACACAACACATGACAGCTGGGACATCCAGAGAAGGATCAGGGGAGAGAGGAGACACACACTTCCGGGCCTCACCCCAATGATCATCTCCTCTGACCATGCTTCACCTCCCTATATTACATTTAGATATAAAATCATCAGTAGTCTAATCCACTTTTGAGCACCATGTACCTATGACCAAACCACCTCCCAAAATCCCCACTTATGAGTGCATGAGGCTTTAGGGTGACATCTAGATATAAACCATAACACTTCTGTAATACTTTTTGCTGTAAAGTTTTGTACTCATTGTGTTTAATTCACTCTTTAGGTGGTTATTTGAATAGCATTTTCACAAAAAGATAACACATTCTTTCCTCAAACATGGTTGATAACAATTCATTTTGCATTATTGATAATTTAGAAGACTATTTTCCAATTTTAAAACAAAAGTGTTATAGTTTTTTATGGGTTTTTTTTTACATTTACTGGATTTACTATACTTTTTTATGTTTAGTATATAACCATAGTCCTAGAGTATCTTACACTAATGATTGACAAGCTCTTGGAGAATCTCTGTATTTTAATCTCACAAGATAAATCCTTTCCCATAGACTTGACCAATTCTTCCCTGTCCCTACTGAGTTGGTCCTTGTGAGAAGAAAGAACAAGCATCCACAAATCCAGACCTCTCAAGCCCTGCATGCCAATCAGGGAAATGATAGTATTTCTTCAGGGCCTTGCCTTTGGGAGTGAAAGACATGGTCTGGTTGATCAATGTGATCTGCCAGGGTCAGATTTGCGTTGAAAACTTGGGTAGATGTGAAGATGCTAGAAACCCCAAACTGCACAGCACCAGGACCATCGCCTACTGACTGCATGGGCCTTGGTTACCTCTCTGTATCTGTTCAGGAGAGTACATTAGCTTTAGAAGACTAAGTAAGTGAGGGAACTTGAATCTTAAACATGGGCAATTTACTTTTTAAATCTCCTTCTAGAGTTAGGTAATATACTTTCTGCCGATGGATGGATTGCATAGAAAGATATATATGCAGATCTATAGATATAAAATTTTAATTTTAAGAATTGTTACAGGTTTAAAATCATAATTTGTATCACTGGTACACAGGATTATGAGCTTCAATATGATATTATTAATATGTTTGTATAAAATTTGAACCACACATGTTGAGGATACAACTAGACTTAGTATCAGCCTGTGACATAATTAAGATCAGTTCCCTTACAAAAAAATGATCATTATAATTGGACATGGTGGCTCACACCTGTAATCCCAGCACTCAGGAGTCTGAGGCAGGAGGATCATTGTGAGTTCAAGACCAGCCTGGGCTACAAAGTGAGCTCAAGGCCTGCCTGAACTGCATAGAGAGGCCTTATCTCGAAAAACAAAAAACAAACAAATGATCAGTACTAATATTCATTCTTGAATGTATTTATGCATATTTAAATATAGCACTAATTTAACACCTGGGTGTGGTGGCACATGTTTGCAATCCCAGTACTTGGGAGGTTGAAGGAGGAGGATCTTTGCAAATTTGAGACCAGCCTGGGCTAATTAGTGAGCTCAAGGCCAGCCTGAACTGCAGAGTGAGACTGTCTCAAAAACACACACATATACAAAAAAAATGCTGTATCACCTAAGAGAAATGCTCATCTTTGTATAATCTTTTGTCCACTTCTAAAAAAATTCGGCAACCTCTGTAGCATACATTTGACCACACAGTGAGAAAAAAATTACTAGAATAGCAAAATAACCATTTAAAGTGCTATTTTTCAATAGCTTACTTTGGCAGTAAGGTATGCAATACAGTTCCTAAGAATAAACCAGTAAATAATCTTCTTTATGTTTTCTTTTAAAAAAGGAAACAGCATTCTAAGATACAGCTGCACAGACTATATGATGAATATTCAACATATGAGATACTGAAAAATTTATCTTTACTCCATCATTAAGCATTTTTGTGACAAGCTGCATATTCATCCCATTAGGGGTCTTTTTGTGTGTTGTTTTGTCTAATGTTTGCTCATGCCCTTTCCTGACATCTTGCAAGACTAGCCTTTTCTTTTCTTCTCCAAATTTCTGATTACCCATATTGTTAGAAACTCCATTTAGAGAACTCTTTACAAAGATAAAAAGAAAAGCCTTTAGTCGAAACTTGCATTTCATAATCAAAAGCTTGATCTAATATCATCACACTTAGCCCACCTGAAAAATTTTTCTTTGGCATATATATTTAATCACTTTTGCTCATGAAGAAGTTTGCCTCCTTTATACTTTTACATTGCTCCTCACGCAAGAAAAGATGAGTTATTGTATAAGTCTACAACCTCAAAGATTTCATCTTCTGAAATTAAATTATTCTTTGCATATGTCTTTCTTTGCTGAATACAAAACTAAACACTGATGAGCTTTAATGCAGTTTTTGATAACTGTGTTCATCTGTCTTTAAAATAGATTCTAAGTATTAAGCTGAATGATAACTCAGCTTTCATTTCCAAAATCTCTAAAGCACCACTCACATAGGATGTTTACTAGGAAATGTTAACCGTAAATTGTTGAAGTTGGGCAAACCAGTGTACTACAAGATTCCACACTTTTCCAAATATTTGAAAATAAAAAATGCTTCCCATACAAAAAAATTCATATGAGACTACTTCATCAGTATTGGCTCCATCATTTATTATGTATTCAGTGCCTTCTTTATGTATCTCTCTGCCCCAGAGTTCATGACCAAATATCAATACATGTTAACACATCTTCAATATTTATTTATAAGATACAGAATTAGATCCAAGAGCTATCCATAATTGTCCTGTTATTCCATTTATATGCACCATTTAATTGTCCTGTTATTCAAAAATGTGACTACAATATAATGCTTACCAAGAGGTATGATCAGGAATATTACAGTCCAAGCATTTTTCAATCTGTAGTTTAAATCAACTTTAGGACTGTTTGCCAAATGTTTCATTTACATTTTTACTTCTGTCTTTTCAAATAATTTGTCTAGAAAGCGTTTAGTTTATTACATGACAATGTACAAACAACTGAGTTCAAAACTACACTTGTATTGTGGGTATAGCAAAGTTAAACAAGAAATAGCATCAGTTACTAATATAAATATCTGTAACTCATAAGCTAGATAAATATCAGAAATTCATGTTTGTTTAAATAAAGGTGAATGAGAAACAGTACATATTTACCATAAATATTCAGCAATAATACTTTGCCTATTTCATTGAACACCAAACAGAATCTACATACTTTGTTAAAAATCAATGCAATGGTCTAAGCAAAATAGTTTTCCAATTATATTGATTTTCCTTTACTGATGAACATGTACAAAAAGGATTTATATGAAAATTTTATTTTCATATGAAATGCATACCAGATGCATTTTTATATGTCTAATAAGAATTTGATTTGTAAGATAATTTTATGAGATTCAAACAGACTACTTTCCTGAAATAAGACAGGAAAGTAGTCTTTAAAGACACTGTTTAAATAAAACTTCAATTTTTGATCTGAGTTTCCTAGAAAACATGTGTATTTTTAAATTAACATGTTACTGATGAATCTGTTAAAAGTACTAGCCTGATTTATTATTCTAGAGTAAAAGCTATTTTCTTATTGAGATTATTTAATCTATATTCCTCATATGAAGATATATGATTAATTAAAAATTCACTGACTAGAAATTGAAATGGCACCTGAATCCTGATGCATATTCACACTCAAGCTGGGAGAGTCATGGCTCCCTGAATGTGAGATTTTAATTATTCAATAATAAGATACAGTCATGATGAAGGTTATCATTAATAAGCATCTGCCAAAGGAATACTCCTTTTTGCAATATTTTAGAAATTTAGTTCACTACTAGAATTTTAAAAATTGCACCTGTAAGTAGACAATTTTATGTTCCATTTCACTTAATAGTCATCTACACACATTCCCTAATTCATTCTACAAACTAACTGTATTCTCTAAATAAACAAATTTACAAAATGTGTCCTTTACAAAGATGAAGGTGGGATTGTGGCTTATCAGACAAGAGAGAAATTGAAAATAAGAAAATTCTGATTCATATTAGTGAAATACACTGGACATAGCTTCTAAATGCATTTCAAACTACCTAGTTTTAGTCAATTCTTCACTGAAACATCTCTGTCCTTCTCATTTTCTCCCTCTTGCTCTCCTTCTCTTCCCTGGGTTCATTCTCTGTCCTTCCCTCTCTCTCCTCTACCCCTTTCCTTCTGGATAACAATACATATCAAATACTGCCATACAGGCTCACAGTATCTTGATACATCTTTTCTTTTTATCAAGGACATTGGTTAGAAATAGTCAAGTATTTCAACACCAAACTTGCTTTACCTAACTTGAATTCCTAAAATATTTTTTAATCAATGTTTCATTAAATATCTCAAAAGAGTGAAAATAGAAGTAAAAAATGCATTAAAGCTCACATGCTTAGGCCATAAATGTTTGTTTTTAAACATCATTCTCAGGGCTGGGGATTTAGCTCAGTGGCTTAATTGCCTGCTTGGCAAGCATGAGGTCATGAGTTTAATCCCTGGTACCAAAAAAAAAAAAAAAATCATTCTCTATTTACTCCTGCTTAGAATTCTAACATATTTAGATGTTATTTTCTAGTTTATATTAAATTAAAAACAAAAAAAATTAGAACAGAAAGAAAATAAATAGTAAAGCTAGAAAAGCAAGCTGTTTATAAGGATGAAAGGATAGATACCTACATACCTGCACACATACACAGATAGGCACAGTATCTCAGTTACTTTTCTCATTGCAGGAATAAAATCCCTGACACCCACAATTTAAAGAAGGAAAGGTTCGTTTCAGCTCACAGTTTGTAGCGATTTCAATTTGTAGTCAGCTAGATCCAATGCAGAGAGGTATGGCAGAAGGGCTTTACAGAGGAAAAACAGTTCATGGTGTGGCAGGCAGAAGACAGCAAGCAGTAAACAGCAGCAGCATCTAGGCTACAAACTTTTTGGATAATGGCACCCAGAACCTAGGGTGGGGCTTCCCATTACTTACACCCAGAACTATGATAAACCAATTCATTGGACTAATCCAGTACTACATACCCTTAATCCTAAAACCACACCCTTAATCTGCATTCACACATCCTAGATTTTACCACTTCTGAAAAGCCCCACTTATCAATGCAGGAGGCTTCATGAGAACATCTAAATATAAATACTAACACATAAGTAGATAACAAAGAATCAAAATTGTTATTATGCTAAGGAAATAATTAATAACTCACTATTTTAAAATTTCATAAGATTAAAAAATGATAAATGTCTGAGGCAATAGATGTAGCTAATCTGACTAAAACATTACACTACACATTTCAAAAAATTATGATTCCCCACTAATATGCAAATTTTCATGTTTTCAAGTTTCAGTTAAAAATAAATTTTTAAAAATTCTTCCCAGATGCAGCAAAAGAAAAAAAAAATTCTTGAATACTTGTTATATAGTCTTTTGCAAATTATGTTTTATTGTTTATAAGTGGTTTAATATGGCTCATACATGACAGAGGCAGAAAAATAGGTGTTTTTAGACAAAAATTTGTCTATAAAATGGCTAAAAATTGTCTGACAACAGTCACTTCATTGTTAAAATTTTTATGAATAATACCCATTCACGTGTGACAGTTTTACATTAGTGTGTGGGTTTAATATACTTGCATATCATTTATTTGAATATATGAACATTTACATTCACAATATATTTTGCATCATGGTTATTTTTAAAACCTAAGGTAGAAAAACAGATAGATGAGGCTGGGGATTTAGCTTGGTGGCATAAGTGCCTGCCTTGCAAGCGCGTGGTCGTGAGTTCGATCCCTGGTACCAATAAAAAAGAAAGCAAGAAAGAGAGATAGATTACTATCTATCTATTGATGCCTATCTAGGACAACAGAAAAAGCATCCAAACAAGTAAATAGTCTGTTTATAAACCTCAAGTTGATGAAGTTAGGTTGCTTTTAGTGTTATAAAAATAAATAAATAAATAAATAAATAAATAAAGGAGTAAATGACCTAAAAAAAGAAAATGGAATGAAGATGGCAGGAAAAAAAGTGTTGGTATGCTAAAGAAATAGAAGATCCTTGTTACATGAAATTCATGTTACAGGGAAGATGATAACAGAAGAGAGGATGGCTAAAAGGAGGTAAGATTCCAATACACTATGTTAGTATGGAAGGAAAGAACCAGAAATGAGTCCTTTAAATTCAAGAGAGCATGACTCCTAGAAATCTAATCTACAGAGAATGGCCTACTAATCATTCTGACCCAAAGATCAGCCTTCAGATCTGGTCTACAAAAGAGAAAATTCTACAAATGAATATTCTAGCAAATAAAGTTAAAAAAAACAAACTGCATTTCTATGGAAAACAACAGATCCACTGCTCTATGTTTCCTTTAAAAATAATAAAAACAAAATTCAACTACTGTGATTTGATGGACTTGTAAGCAACTTTGTTCTATATATTAGAAACTGGATTTTAAAATTGGAAAATGATTAATATATTCTCCTTAATCTTTCTCTTCACTCTAACAATTTCTTTCCTTTCCTTTTGTCCTTTGTGTGGAGGACAAAGCCTATCAAGATTCATGCCTGCAACACAAATAAAACCATTGGCTTCCTGTGGGTCCCAACCCTACCATAGATCCATCATTTCAAGCGACAATTCCATAGGAAATCAATATTTTGCAAGGAAGATTGCTTCAGCTAGTGCAGTATGGACAATGGGTGCAGCTAGTGAATTCAGGAAAGCAGATCCATTTGTATCTGCTGCCCATTCTAGCAGGATTGATTGCAGGTAACTTCCTCAGAGATGAGGTAGAAAAGCTATTCATTTCTTCTTTGCTGTTCAACTTGTTCCTCTATTCTGGACAAATAACAATAACAAATAACAATAGTCCTAAATTATAAATTATAAATAGAGTAGTCCTAAATTATAAATAGAAAAAAGCAAACATCATCCCCTACTCAAATTTTAAATTCTGGTGTTTAAAGATTGATATTCTTTTCATATCTTTTGCCATATTTTGTGATTCTGTGTTGTTACAACACACCATCCTCCACCCAAAACTACTAATGCCCTCACTCATGAAGCACCTTTGAACACTGTATGCAAACACAAACTAAAAATCTTAAAATACTTGAAATCTGAGACATTTTCCTGTGTTCAATATTTTAATTCAATATTGTATATTTTAAATGTTTCATTTATTTTATTTTTCTGGTTGTATACAATGCATGATAACCGAAGAAAATTAAGATTCAAAAGGTAAGAAGAAAATGTGTGACCATTATAAATCTATCTTCCAAAGTCAATCATAACTGTATCTTGATTAATTTCTACCAATACTTTTGTATGCAATTGTTTTCACCTAGTATACTGAGGATGCAATTTTATATATCATTTACAAAACATTTAAAGAACAATAGTCTCAATTATTCAGGGATGCTAATCATTAACATATTTTGCAAAATTTATTTTGCATAAATGCTATAATATAATTATCTTACTACTGCTGAAATATGTTGCATCAGTGTAGTATTTTATTAAATATAACAGAGATAAACAGTGTTATTTCAAAAAATTTTGACACAAGTTGGCAAGTCAAGAAGAGTTAAATATTTTTCATGAATATATACATCTTTTTCAAACAAATATCTCTTTGCCTGACCCTTATATAGATCATCAGAATGGTCCAGATATCTTATGTCAATCTATGAAATACATTTTTGTTGAGAAGAGTTGAAACAGAGAATGGTCCCATGTCACTGAGCAATTCATCCAAAGAGCAAAGTGACAATTTGTTTAATTCTCAAATGTTTGTCTTATAGCACATTAAGTATCAGATTTACAATGACTTCACCGAAGCATAGCAGGCTTCTTCACCAAAGCAGGCCTAAAAGGAGGTAAGGGGACAGAGAGAATATGGAAAATTAGGAATTGCATCTGTCATAATGAACACTTCAAACTCAGACTTTAAAGAGGAAAAAAAAAAAGAGCAGATAATCATTAAGTATATTGTATGAATCAGCCCGTTCCCATTTTAGCACATTATATGTAATTTGATTTGACCAATTTTCTACTTTTAAGAAGAGGCTAGACAATGTTACATGGAATGTGTAGTGAGATGACAGCCAAGAGCTAAAGGGTTGAATTTTGGCTCTAACAAACTCTACGGTTTCGGACAAGTCAGATAACCTTTTGAGTATTAGTGTCCTCTGTAAACTGTTCAGCTGGGAAAATTAATTCCTCTAAGTTTCTGTGGCATTTTAAAATTCTGTGCTGCTCAGTTCTGATTTATATGTAGCAGGATAAAAATCTGTAGATTCTTTGTCTCATTTTTCTTACTGTTCTCTGCTCATATACACAGAGATATTCATTACCAAAGGTGAAGAGTGGGGTACAGAATAAAAAATTCAAATTGGTTTTTTAATATATTTTAAGCACATAGTACCGATATGGTAGTGAAGGTCAAAGTGTTTTCCATCTGTAAGACCCAGCTTTCTCGGAAGGGAAGTGACTCCTAAGTTCCTAAAATCCCAGTGTTGCTCATCAGAAGCAGGGAGCAGGGGGCGCTGAGAGTAACTGGGTTTAGTTAACCCTGCTTTTCAAACCGCTGGGCGGGGTTCATAAGCAGACGAGGAAATCAGTTTACTGCATCTAGACCAACATTTTTCAATGAAATTGAACAGTGTTTTTTGTAATTAGTAAAAGTGAGTTAAAAATAACATTTCAGAGAAAATGAACATATACTTCTCACCAAGAGTTTCTGCAAGAGCATTTTAAAAAATAGCAACTAACATTATAAATCATAGGGCAAGAGAGAGAATAAGAAATAAGCTTACATAACTCCAGTTGCTCATAAGTTTGTATGAGGCTAAAGCAACGGCTTGGAGAAGGCAGCAAGAAGGAAGGTGCGTGTCATCACTGTCCCTGACCCCGTCTTCTTCCACTGAAGGAGCAATACACAGAGAAGTGCAGTCGGTAGACACCCCAAAACTTTTCGACAATATGAAAGCAGAAAAGCTCCGTTGCTTAGGTGGATTTCTGGGAAGAGGCTGCATAGCAGGCTGAAGCTTACCCACAGGGAGCACTATTATATGTAAATTACAGCGGGGCACATTTAGGTACAGAAATTTCTTGCGACTCGTGCTGATATTGCCATCTTTCTTGGAATCCTATATGACATGGGAAGAATTCAAAAAGACTTTCTTGCTCAATGAGACCCAGTGGTTAGGTGAAAATTAAGATGTGGCATCCCAAAAGGTAAGTAAATGAGCATTCTGGAAGCATTCGGCACAGCATGAATTTCCCTGGGAAACCACTTTGCCAACGCTGAGAAGATGTGTGGCACGTGATTCTAGTGCGAAATCAGCAGACAGGATATGACTGATTATCCTCTCTCCAGCCACCCGAGGGAAACAGACAAGAGGCCTCAAGTTGACAGAGTTTATAAAGATGGAAGATATCTAACCCGGAAATGTCCTTGATCACCGGCAACGCTGTTTTTCATCATAGGAGAAATTGGGGCTTAGAATATTTGATAAATGTATTTAAACAGAAATTATCAATCTGTGTTTGTTACTATTTGTTACGTTTCTATTACATTTACACTTTAAATAATTTTAAAAGCATAAAATACTGTGTCTTTTTTAAACCACTTCAAGCCTTCAGGTCAATATACCTTACGTAATCATTGCTCAGTATATGTTGCTTTCAGTGTTTCCAAACTTGTATTGAAATGGCCCTCACAGGGGTGAAAATTCACATTGTGTTAGATACGTGAAATGAATAAGGCCAACCTGCCCAAGTCCTAGGCCACCGCCTGTCTCACTGATGAATTTGAAGGCTGAGGGTATCAATCAATGATGACACGCTGACAATCCTTTCCATGGCATGAGCACTATTGCATTAGCAAATATGATTTCAAATAGTGAATCAATTTTAATCCATGGATACCTAACATATATAAGAATAAATTTACTAAAGCACACATGAACGTGCTCACAAAATGACTTTAGCTTCTCAGTTATGAAGGCAATGTTTGGGATGTGAGAGTGTACTGTAAACCTTTCGACAAACTGTCATCATTTAAAAAATTCTGGTCACAAGTTTCTGAACAGCATCTTATCCTTATGGGTCAGGAAAGCAGGCTGATAATGCTACACAATACAAGTTCCTAAAAGATTATTCAAAAGTTATGACAAGTATGGAGCATTATTTCTTAAATGTTTCATGAAGAATCAGACACATTTCTCTATTTAATAATGGATTGATGAACAACCCCTTAGCACACAGAAATGCCAGAGGTCCTGTTGTAATCAGTTATAAATAAGCTATATATTATTTTGCTACTGCATCTAAATTCCTTGATTATTTTTCCTCTTTTAAAGTATTCTCATATTGCACTTGGGATTGTTTTATTACTCTAAAAAATCATTTGAATCATTTTTAAGTCTAACAGCATATTCTACTGAGTGACCACATTGATTCTTTGACGTCTGGTGATTAAATAATGTTCATTTTTAATGACCTCCTATTTTTTCCAAGAGATCATTAAAATTTTAAGACAACTCTTGCTAGAGCTGGCAGCCAACTACAAATAAACATAATTTATAGAATCATGGCAAAACACAATGAAATATTCCATAATGCATTACATAAGAGAATCCTTTTAGAAGTTACCTTCTATCAAAATGGCAGGAAGAGTAGAGAATGATTTTTTTAGTAACAGCCAACAACCCAGGCAGGTGAATTTTTGATTTCTACTAGACATTCAAACTACTATGAAAAAGAAATTATTAAATTTTTCATGGTGGATCTTTTATAGCTACCCATCTTAGTATATTACACATATAGTTTAATTTAATAAAGTTATTCCTACTATTGTTGGTTTCATGGTCTATATCTAAAATGCCCCCCCCTCCAAAAAAAAGCCTCCTCGTGTGTGCGCAGGGTAAATGGATCATGGAGCTGCTATGCTCATCAGTGGATTCATCCATTGATAATTTCGTAGTTGAATGTGCCGTTAGGATGTAGGGCTTGGTTGGAGGTGGGTCACTAACAGAGTGATCCAGAAAAGTGTGTTTTTGACCCAGGTTTCTCTTTTCTCTCCATTCCGTAGCAGTCAAGGGAGGTAAAGCTGTCCTTTACCCGCAGCCCTTCACAATGCTGTTTCTGCTTTGGAGCATGCTGACCATGGACTGAAATTTTTAAAACTGTAAGTCAAAATAAACCTCTCCTCCTTTAAGTTGTGGGCATTGGGTACTATGTCTTATTAAGGAAGATAGTTACAATGGGCCATCCAATAGTTTACAAGATCTATAACCAACATTACCTTCTCCAAGAAGCCCCCAGACCCTTCTGCCCAGCAAGTGACCTTTTTTCTGAAATCCAGAAGCACGTATCATTTGGACTGCCTGTATTGTACCTATAATATACATTCTTTTTAAGATTTAAGAAACATTCATCCTAAAATGGAAGGGATATCACAAATATCTTATTCAATAAAGATTAGGGTTATATTTAGGGGACTTTAATCTCATTTATATTTTAAACTTCTGCTTCCAAGAGAACCACAAAGTTCAACACTGCTAGAACTAATGAAAATAGCAAAGTGCTTTAGCGATCATGGTGTTAAATCTTTCATTTTAAGGCCTCAGTTCATGAATATTTTATTTATTAATAAATACACAGAAGAAGTAATCTACATATGTATGTGTGAATTCATAGCAATGTAGCTTGCTCTTTTGCACAATGTAGACTTGTACCTTATTTATCAATGTTAAAAATGCCTATATTAAATAATAAAGTCATTTGTAATGAAAAGTGTATTTCTCAGAAACAAGAAATGAACAGGTAGTTCCTGACAGCATGTTTACAACACTTTAGTAAACACTTCAGCCCCATGTCAGGTTATTTATTTTTCATTTTTCCTCCTCATTCTTTGTCATAATAATGAGTTAAATTTTCATTGCCACCAATAGACAAAGCTGGATAATCTTAATTCACAAGACATGGTAAGTTTTCAGAACAGCAGTTAGCTCCTCCGTCTTAAGACCTTATAAAAGGCTCCCATCATACAAGCCTTACTTTAATGGCAGGAGAAAGAAATTTATTTACAACTGCCTGAAGAGGAAAAAAGAAATTGAAGTCTAATTTTCCACAAAAATAAACTAGAATTTAGTTTATTGGAGAAAAGGTGGTTCTAGAATGAGATACAAGTAACTCTGGACCATCTTGTTCCACCACATAGAAAATAAGTGATCAGAAATTTCTGGGATAAGGACAAACATACTCATGAGTCACAACAAATGGGAAAGGTTCTCACAGGTTAAAAAAAGGGTAGAGGAATAATTTGAGCTTCTTTGGATAAAAGCACACTGGTATGTTCTTAATGATAAGGAGAGGCCAACAGGATTTCAGGGGGATGGCTGGAATCAGTATCTTGGAAACTGGTAACTAAAGAAAATATGGCACTTAAGTCTCTGTACTTCTTTCCTTCTATACTGGTTCTTTTACTGAGTAACTACAGAGTAGATCAAGAGAAGCATCTCTTCATACATTTTTTTCTAACTGACAAATGGAAATAAAACACTAAAATTAAAATACCCTTCTTTGCTACCTTTAATATATTGACTAATCAAGATAATAAGAATCAATGGTTGCTAATACAGAAAACAGGCTGTTTTTCCTCCAACAACAAAAGCGTCAGGTTTGCCAAAAAGATGAAACCTTAGCTCCATCAAGCCTCTTGATTCAGAGGACGATGTTGAATAGTGTAATACTGTGAGTATGAAATTACTGAAATCCAGAATGGTAAATCTATCTAGATTCCTAAATAAATAAATTCAAAAGAAAAATAAGATAATCTTTATGTTAAAAAATATAGAAGGAACAGGTAATATGAAAACAATGCTTAAAACTAGTTTAGGAATGTATACTTGGGTGATAACCTAAAAAGAAACTGACCAAAGTAAATAACACAAAAATTAAGATACTGGTTGCAGGGTACATGGATGAATTCTATGATAGCAGGAAAAAATTCGGTTTTCCTAATTCAGGTAGTAGCTACAAGGATGTTCATATTATATTAATTCATTAATCTATGTATGATGTGTTTGTGGTTTTATGCATGTGTTTTATTTTAAACAAAAGCCATAATTCATCTAGAAGTTGATAAACAGAAATAAAAGATTTTCCATACATGCACACATATTTGGGAAAAATATCTTGAGCAGTTATAAACTTAAAACTTTGGTAATCGAAACATGTATGATGCTAGAAGAGAAATCAGCAAACAGATCAATAAAACCAAAAATTAAACACATACTTTTATAGTCATTACCACACATATACATACATACCACTACTACACAAAAAACATAGATATATAATTAATTATATGGTAGCAAAATGTAAATTTTCAAATTAATTTAAGATCTAAAACAAAAACATTTTAAAAATATAGAGTAGATTGGAAATTAAGCAAAGGAGAACATATCTTGGGAAATTTGTAAGACTCAAATATATGACACAGTATCAACGTATCTGAAAAAAAATGAGAATAAAATTCTTCCAGAAGAAAAAACTCTACAATATCATGTTATAATTTGGGTCTTAGTGCCCTGGAATAACCAAGGGTTATAGATCTGGTTTCTATATAAGTATCATTAGTCAGTAACAGAAACTTTAAGAAGTGCAAACTAGTGGAAGATATTTAGGACTCCAGGTAATCCTGAAACAGGATTGTGGGATCCAACCCCATCCTCTTCCTCTTCCTTTTCTCCCTAATCATAAGATAAGCAGTTTTGCTCCACCAGTTTCTTCTGTCATGATATGTTTCTTACCACAGACTCCCAAACCAACCAATCATGGACTGAACCCTCCAAAACTATGAGGCAAAATAAACCTTTTTTGTTTACAAGTTGATTGTCTCTGGTTCTTGTTATAGTGACAGCTAAATCACAACATAACTATTTTTAAATGATAAACTAATATATACATGCAAAGTTTATATGACTGGAAAAGGTTTATTAGGCCTAACATACAAAGAATATGTATGACAAGATATCAAAAGCAAAAGCAATAATTTAGAGTAAAAATAGTCAAAGATCATAGTAATACACAGAAAAATACACATGCATATGTGTACTCCATATAGAAACAATATTCAACCTTACTAATTTTCATAGGAATGCAAGTCAAAAGTCATTCATAAGCCAGGTTTGGGAAATATACGTGTAATCTCAGCACTTGGAAGGATAAAGCAGAAGCATCATGAGCTAAAGACCAGCCTGGGCTACAATTTTAACCTATTAGATTTGCAACAATAATTAATAATAACTAATGTTAGTGATTATGTAGGAAAACAGGTACTGTATGATCATATAATATTTGCTTTTCATGGAAATCTGTAGATGCACATAGCAATTTTTGAAGCTGCAAGAATTTTTCTTTTATGTCTTTCATCTTTTCTTATCCTTTATGCTGTTCTAGGTGAATTTCTTTGTTCAGCCTAATAAATAATTAAATGTTAATCTATTATTATTCTACTTGGCAGTCCATTTCTAAAGATTTTGATTTGATGATATCAGGTGATTTTTTTCTAACAACCTTTTATTATTTCACTGGTTAGTTAATTTACCTCTTAAAGAACATCAGTTATACTTCCTTAAAATCCTGCTTGTTCTTTCATCTTGTTTCTTCTACTGTTATCCATGAACTTGCATGGATTTACTAAGCTTTGAATATTTGGAAATATTTGATTAACTGCTCATCTTTTGATTTTGTTTCCACACAATTCATTACTTCCATGTCCCCAATACTTTAAAATATATATATATATATATATATATATATATATATATATATATATATATCACTTCTAGTGCTTAGGGAGGACATTGGAGGGAGATGTTGTGTACTCCAGTGTGTAGTATCAAGAACTTATCCTTTGGAAGTGGGTGCATTCACCCCACCCAAAGTGATATCACTCATCTAGGCACTGCCCTGCATGTTCATTCTATGCTAAACCCACTACACAATTTGCAGCCAGCAGTGAATAAATACATTTGCTCCTGGACTAGAGCAGGATCAAGCACTTGGGTCAAGGATGAACATGAGCAAAAATTGCAGAGCAGTCTTTATATAGCTCTGTATGAAGGGTAAGTGCCACACCTCCCAAAATGAGCTCTCTTGACCCTGCACTCAGCAGCAAGTACCACTGACCTGGGGGCAGTCTCAGAGACCCTTCTTTCTCACAGCTGCAGAGCAGGGACAATGAGCCCACCCAGAACCAATTTTCCCTCTCTGTACTTATCTCAAGTGCCTTTTTTGATGTACATTTTCCTATTGGTAAAAGCGTATCAGAAATTCCCCAAATTCTCTGTTCCTTTTATGGTCTCATTTCTTGTGTTTCAGAGCAAACAGATTTATCCATTTTTAAACTATATTTTCTACAGTCTAAAGCTAGAAAGAGGCAAATCATATGCACCCAGTCACAGCACATCTGATTGTAATTCTTTTAAATTGTCTTAAGTTTTACAAAAGAAATGTATTATTATAATGTCAAGTAAAAAAATGTAGTCATGTATGTTTCTTCTTTATTCTTTTCTTCTCCTAGCCACAGAAGCGTGTCACACAAACTTCATCTCTAGAGAACAAGCTGCAGGGAGCATGACTGATGGACAGTTTCCAGCTGCCACCACTTTGTGGGAACAGCAGCCCAAACTATGCTTCACTCTGGCTCAGCCTGACCAAGGACTGACCCCAACCGAAGAAGAGGCCCAGGTCTTGGTCTTTCTGCATCAGACAGGACTCCTCTGACAGGTAGTTTTAGATCTAAGACTCCTAATTAGCCTGATCAAGACTTCAGAATTTCAATCTGGTCTTCAGCTTTTGCTATTCCCCCCTTCTTATTAGAGTCTTTTCTTTTATAGGTGTCATAACTGCATAAGGTTCCATAGTTTCTCCCAATTTCCTCTCATTCTTTGTCATATATATATATATATATATATATATATATATATATATATATATATTTCCTGGACATTTTCTTCAATAAACTTCTTGCACTGTCATTGTTCTTGTTGTTGTTGTTTTTGTTGTTGTTGTTGAAGTTCTAACCTCAAGACCAGCACACCAAGCTATAGCTCCAGCCCTTTATTAATCCTCATTTTGAGACATAGTCTCTCTAATTTGTTAAATTTCTCAGGTTGGACTTGATCTTAAGATCCTCTGTCTCATTCTTCCTTAATGCTCAAATTACAAGCATGTGCCACAAAGCCTGGCACCTTGATGTCTGCCTTTTGGAGGACCTGAACTGAAATAAACAGTAAGAATAGTGGCCTAAGAAAACTGACAGAAGGAAAGAATTTGGAGACAGATTCTCTTCCTCCCAGCTGGCAAGGAAGATTTCATCCTGAGCAGAATCTGGCATGGATAGTCTCTGGCACAAAACAGAGGCCCAACTTTTGAAGAATTGGCTGATGAAGATTTAGAAAAATATGCCCATAGAGGGCAATGCTTCCTTTAGTGCAAAAATTCAGACTTTCGTGAGACTGGGGGAGGTGATAAGAGGTGCCAACGCCTACAACAACAGCAAAGTTGGCTGGTACTTACTAAGCTACTGAGACCATGCAAAAGAAAAATGAAGGATAGTAGAAATCAGTTAAAGGCCAAATGATGAACCAGAAGATTGCTTTGGTCACCTACAGAGAGATTCTCATTTTCTAAAGTGAGAGGACCGGGTAATGTGAGAAGCAGTATCAAGACTTGAAGGGGTCACAGAGCTCCAGAGATATTCCAAAGTTACACCAAGGGATTGGCAGGCTTGCCAGTAGAGGCAGTCCCCACACTGGCCCTTGGCCGGTGAAGTAAGTGGTATCACCCAAGTCTGAAAATTCAGCCACTCAAGGCAAGGTGATAAAAACAACAGGAAAAGTCTGATCTCAGAGTGCCAGCCTAACCAAACTTAAAAACGCTAGAGAGAGGTCACTAACGCATCACTGTTTAATCCATCATCCTGCTCCTTAGAGAAACAGATCCTTGGAAAATGACAAAAGATCAGCTCAGTCCTAGCAGCGGAACCTGATGTAGTTTCATCAGTAATGTGGATTAGTAAGGCGTTCAGTATGGAGTATGCAGTCACTGAGTTGGCAAGTGCATTCTCTTCTATTGTAGACATAAAAGAGGATCAGAAGCAGTTTGTTATTCATGGGGAATAAACAATGATATTCATTTACAGTTTTGCCGTGAGCTAAACTAGTTCTATTACCCTGTGTCAGAATATAAAGACGTTGAGACTTCTTGCCCAAATTTCATCAGTTTTTCAAGCACAAACGCTTCTCATACTGTTGCCTTCTGTTCCTTAATATCCAGAGTGCTAAAAAGGTTTTGCTTGTTTTGTTTTGTTTTTTGGTGGCTACCTTTTTTTTTTTTTTGTCAAGTTCATCCAGATTTATAGTCACATGTTAAGACTATTTGACAATATTTTCATTTACCCACAGTAAGAAGTATCACATAAAAATTTTAGCATTTTTAATCATTGAAAGCACCAACCATAGAAGTGGCACTAATATCCAAATAAACAGAATAGCTCAGTCAATTTAACTTCGGTAAACTTCATCACTGATTATGGTAGAAATAACACAATATATACATGAAGGAGTGGCCACACTTGCAGAGATGAAGGTCACATTCTAGCCCAATGGCTTGGAATCTCACTTACCAGACCAATGTCACTACCTTGAAATATCCAGTATGTCAATGATAAAAACAAGTACTGATACCCAGATGTAGCATCAGCCTTTGAAAAAACTCACTAGTTACTCTTGGCAAGGTGACAGTATTGGTCCTCTTCCACCTTGAAAGGACCAACAGTTGTTCCATACACTAAAGTATAAGAGGTATGATGAAAAAACACAGTGGATGTATAAAATTTAAAAATGCATTATGGTGAAAGACATTCTTGTTAATCCAGCTAGAAGATACTCACCTCTTGCCTTGAAAACATTTGTTACGTAGTTCTTGCCACTGTCTGAAGAAATTCTGGAAGTTTTCTTCTGCCTCAATATCCTGAATCAATTCAAAACATTTAACATGCATTGTTATTTTGATTTAGAGGAAGAGCTTGAAGGCACACCACCAGATCCAGCACAGAAGAAGGTGGATGGGGACACACTACAGTGTTTTACGAGCCTTCCTCTCCATTGAATTGCACTTGGAAGCAGCATGCACCATGTTTTTATCACATCTCATAAAAACACCAAAAAAGACTTCAAGAACATTTCAAAAAAGTCAAGAATGGAGGGATCAATGTATTCTGAGGGGGATTAATGGCAATGTGTCTTTTACTTTAATTTTTTTTTTTCTTACTGAAGCATCCGCATTATATTTTGATTGCTCCTTGCATATATTCCAGATAAAGATTTCCTTTGTTTACAGGGCATCAGCCAGCATCTTCTTCCCACAGATCTTCATCCAGTAGGTCTATTTGGAGACTGATAAATTGTTGAAGCCACAAGCATGGGATTCCACACAACACGCATCTGACTAATTCACCAATGTAGAAGCAAAGACGCATACTGTCAAAAAGCATCATACCTCAAAGAATAGACACCCTTCTGAAGACAGCTGAAGAACCACTTCAGAAGAAATATTCTACAGACTAGGCACTGTCTTTCAAGATGCACTATTATTAAATCAAAGACCTCTACATGATCTTCCCTGAAGGAGGAATCCATGAGGTTGGGAATAGATGGAGGAACCCAGAGTCACCCTAATTGTAGTGATCTATTTATTAAACGATGATGTGAAACATTCATATAGTCACTAGTCAGGACTTTCATAATATTTTCACTTTTTTGGCAAAGTATTTATTATGAAGATATTCTGCTCCCTTCAATAAATATTCCTAATGTAAACCGTACAAGCTGTCTTACAGAAATGATTACCGATAAGAAATCAGTGTTACGTGATTCCTTCTGGGAATCAGTTCAGGAAGCTAACAGCAGAAATACATGAACATTTTCTCATTGACAATAGGCTTCTGAGTACCATCCTAGAGACAGGATTCAATTTACTCAAAATTAATTTATCACACATATTAGTCATTCTAAAGTAACAATAACAGAATAACATTAACTTGGATAAATTAAATATTGTTTGTCATTTTAAGGCACCGAACAGCAAATAATATAATTTTCAATGAAGTTGATTTAATATATACCAATAAGATGTCCTCTATTTTCATGATTATCTCAGTACCACATATGATGCCTTTAAGCTTGAAAACAACCCTAGGAGCTAGGTAAAACAAATTTTATTATATTCATTTTAATGATCAGGAAATAGAAACCAAGAAAAGCTGTCTGACTCATAGCAAGGAATAAAGCCATTAGCACTTGAATATACATCTTTGGACCCATTTCTTTCTGAAGAAGAAATGTGTAAAAATGTTTGGACTCAGAAACAATCTTTATTCTTACTGTGTAGCTCTGAGCAATAGAAACATCACTGACAACTGTAAGCTTCAGTTACATATTCTTATTTGCCACCATGCAGAAAAGGATTTAAAAAAAAACATACACACATTGAATGATACTATCCAATTATCTGTATATTTAGAGTACACAAGTGTTCTCTAAATTGTTTATTCATGGAGTTTCTCTGAAACAAGATGTGCTTTCTATTTTCTTTTTCCAAGCAAGATGACTCTCGGTCCTGAGAAGGCTCTATGTAGTATGATTCATTCTTCTACCAAAATCCAACTGCTAATGTTGGACTGGCCACAAGGCACCATGCTGTAAAACTTTTAAAACAAAAAGGCTCTTTTTCTACCTATTTAATCTTTTTACTCTTCAAAGGCATCCACGACCAGTGGCAGCACTGCCAATCATCCTTATTCCAACAAATCCATATTATCAGCCTCTAAGCCCTCATATTTCTGGAGTTGTATTGATTATAATAACACATCTGACTTAGTCACAAAGTCCTTTTCTTCCTTGTCTTCTCTACTCTTCCCTTTGAAACTAGTGGGCTCCTTAATAATCTGTCATTCTTTATGAAAAATTGATCAATTTAAGAAAACATTCTAGAATGCCCATTATTCTGGCAGTACTACAGCTGAGAATAGAAAGATAGGTAAAAACACAGTACCTATCCTTAAGATGATTACAGTTTATTCAGGGAGAGAGATAATTAAAGGAATCATATTCCTACAATTCAATACATACAGTGTTTAAAGATAAGCTCAAGGTGTTATGGAAACAGAAGAGGAACAATTAACAACTCTAACAGTGAGAATTCTGTTAATGAAAGGATATGAGAAAAAAATGAAATCTGATCTTGCGGCATGAGTAGGGATTAGCAGGTGAAAAGGTATTACAGGTGCAAAGATAATACAAGTAATTGCATAGAAGCATCAATCCACAGGTGTTGCTCAGGTTTCAAGCAGTTGAGTATTACAGACACATAAAAAGAGTTCAGCTTTGGACATGCACATGCAAGTTACCTGCAGGATGATTAAGTGTAAATGTGTGTCAGGAAGCTTAGAAAAAATTGTAAAGACTAAATATTTAGCAGTGTCCAATAGTATAAAAGGATGAAGAAAAATCAGGTAAGGTGGTAACAGAACGTTGTTAATTAAAACAGAATGGTATGAATTTCTGTAATTTTAAGTTGATTTTTGAACAATTTAAGTGAGAAAATGAGTCAAGAGAATACCTTTAAAAAGAGATTTTCCTGGAAGAAAAGAGAGGGGAAGGAAGTGATACCAAAGAAATGACCAGGGCTAGCTCAAGAAAGGCCTTTGGAGGTATGGTATGAATTTCAGCTTTTATCCTGAATAAGGCTATAAGTCATTAAAAGTTTAAATTGGAAAACTAATATGACTTATGTTCTAATAGTTCTACACTGTCTACTGTCTACAGATCTTATTCATGGGGCAAAGGAAAAAAAACAGAAAAACACAATTTGTAATCCTGTAGCAATATTATTATTTAAGAGAAAATGGTGATACTTTAGATTGCTAATAAATGAAGATCACAGGATTTTCTGTTATTGAAAATATGAGAACAGATGAAATTGGAGTTCAAAAGATAGCAAAACATCCCAAATAAGAAGGACCAGTCAGGGAGAAAGGCAAAAACAAAAGATAACAATGATGCATAAGAGAAAGTACATCTATATCTATATCTATATCTATATCTATATCTATATCTATATCTATATCTATATCTATATGAGAGAGAGAGCTAATGCAATGACAATATCAAAATGCTGGAAACATCTGTTGGGTTTAACCACTTTTGTAGTCTTTATTCCTTTCCAAAGCAGCAGTATGGGAAGGAAGAGATCAGACAGGAGGGACTGAAGAATGCAAGCAGAGGACTGGAACTGTGAGAAGCAGCGCTCAGTGTCACCTGTCACAACTCAACAGAGAGGTGATATTGAATATTTAGAGTAAAGAGATGCTTTAATCATTCGTGTGATGTGATGTGATGTGATGTGATGTGATGTGATGTGATGTGATGTGATGTGATGTGATTCAGAGCCAAGAAAGAGCTACTGTAATCTTTTCTACCTCAGATTTGTAAGACAACCCAGTGGAATGGGTCAGTTCCACTCCCTAGTCACAAAGGTTTAAATGTCAGCTTTTACTGGGACCTGTGTAAAGGAGAGAATTCTAGAATCATAAGTTAAATAGCCATCAATTATATATCAAAAGCATTATGGATTCACAGTCATTAAATACATTCAAATACCTAAACTTTCTCAGGGATGATGATACATGGTTTAAACTTGTATAGAAACTTATTCAATTGTAACAATATGTGGCTTAATAACTTCACTTAATAAACTATCTTTTCACCATTAAGCAGATAGAAAAATGTTCTATAAAATGAGTCTGGATCTTAGGTTCACTTATTTAAATGACATATGTCCACATCAAAATACTCTTCAATTTTAGTGGTCCTAATAATACATTAATTTTTTAGACAATGAAATACAACATATATAAAATATGAAATTTCCTCCTAGAGATCAATATATAAACTTAAGCTTTAAAACCACTTTTCCATTGACAGAAAAAAGGAATGATCCTAGAACTGTTACAGTATAAAAAATTTGAGAGCTATCAAATCCAAACAACTTCATTTATAAGTGAGAAAACTGGATTATAGGAAATCTTTCTGGTCAGGTTAAGTTTACATAAATCTGACAGAAAGGAGATGAAAATCTCCAACACTGTTTTCCAGTGGTTTTCTTTGCATTGGTGCAATCAGTAACTCTTTTAAGTACTTCCCGAAGAAGTACTAGGAAACTACCACCAACATACAGTAACCAAAATTTATTAGCCCCCTTTCATATGGCTTTAAGCATTGTTTAAAGTTGGTTATATACCTTGTTTAACACACTCATTGATTGTTCACAGGAATTCTAACAGACAGGTACAGCTAATATCTCACTCTGCAGCTCAAGAAAACATATAGAGATATCAAGTAACTTTTCCAAAAAACTGGGAAACATTGGAATGGTATCCTAGGCTTAAGGCAATCTGGCTACTTCTTTGTGCAGAATTAGCATTTCTCAAGATTCAGCTGAAAAAGAAAATGGAAAGCTACTATGAGTAAGACATTTTCTTGGGTGTTGAATAAGATATATACCATGCAAATCTCTAAAACTGAGATTTGTTCTGGACATATTCGTTATCAGCACAGCCCAGTAGATACAGAAATAGCTCATTTTTATGTTCTTATATAGCTTTTATCAAGTAAGTTTTTATTTAAATTATAATGAACACAGCCATTTCTAGACTTAGCTGGCACTCAAGTAATTTATTGATGTGCATGGTGCAGAGGGTAAAGAGCAATACAAAGGAAAAGGAGTCTTACATTCCCCAGCGACTTGAGTTCTTAACACAGAGAAAGTATATTGAAGACATTTTGGTATGTGAAGCTGGCCAAGCTTCCCCAATACTCCTTCATAAATAAAGGAAAGTATGAAACATCTCTTCAGTTCAATATGCAATAAACTCCCTTCATTTGCATATTGCTGTCAGGACTTATATCTTACCTCTATGAGATCTAGACACTTAATACTTTAGTTTAAATGGATCACTTTTTACTTAAGCAAGTTTTCTTTAAAAACACACCTATCACACCTATAAATAAAAAACCAATGCCACATGTCATTTTAAAAATGTCATTAACATCTATCTAGATTAGCTGCTTGCCAATACCTGCTCCATGGACATATTAACACCTCAAGGTTTTTTTTCCTTACTTTAATTAGGGAAAAAGGCCAGTTTCAAAGCAGGTGATCCTCTTTCTATGTGACTCAATGTTATTTAATGTTGTGCCCATATACAGAACCTTCTTATATCACCTCACATACTCCCAAAAGTATAATAAGAAACACTGTTTTGAATGATCTAAAATTTCCTAAATCCAAACTGTGCCCCTTCTAATTAATTGAGAATAAGAGCTCAATGACACTATTATTATCTATCTGAGATTTCACATCCCCCACCTCACTCAGGTTAAATTTCTACTGTTTTTTTCTCAGAACATTGCTATACTAGTCTAGCTGTCTGGAAACACTTGTTTCCCAGGTCCAACATGGGCTTCATAACCAGCAGCCACCATAACCTAGTACATTTCTGTCCTAATTCATATTACAACAGCTAGCAATGGTGGAAGCGTATTCACATCTCCCTTGAATTTTTTGAAAACGTAATGCTGTACTTTCAACATTCAGTCACATATCACAAATAATGAGATGACTAAAACAATTTGCTTCTTGGAGTTTTCACTATTCTGTACTTTAACAATCATTTTAACATGAATTATTTTCCTTCATTCTCTGTGCTAATAACTCTATAATCCACTTGGAAACAAGACCCATGAGTTTGGTTGTAGAGTAAATTACTAGTAATCTGCACAAACTCTAACTTTGGATATGATCATTTTCTTATCTACAATATCATTAAATTGTAAGCTTCCCCCATGATATATTTTCTACTAGAATATAAACACTAAATTGTAAACTTCCTATGATATATTTCCTACTAGAAAATGAACAATACCAGAATAATTCATTTGAAACTGTAGAAAGAGCTGTGTGACCTTATAAAGATGTTTTGGCAGTCAATTTAAGATGTTTTATACAATCTTTATTATCTCCTTCCCAATTATCATATTTTTAAAAATCAAACTTAAAATTTTTGAAAACTAGTGACTCAGCAACAATATAAAATAAGAGTCAATGGCCAGGATTCATCATAGTACACATACTTTATCATTTTTCACACAATTAAAATTCTACCGGGATATTTCCTAAACATTATAAGTGACTAAGCAGTTTTTCATCCACTTAATTGGCTTTACAAGGCTCACCAATCTTTTACTCACAGCTGTTTACTCACTAATGGTCAGACTCTGATAGCCTACCAAATCATCCAGAATATGAAACAAAAGATACATACTGGTCACTCAGTACTTGGCAAATTCCTGATTTATCAAGCCATGAGTGACCAAAAAGCACCCAAGTAATACACACAAAAACAAACAGGAGGAGAAAGAACATTTTCAACTAATGCCACAGTGACACTAGCAGTTCTTAACTCAAATCTCAGCCTGATAGGCATTGGATTTAATCAAGGTGCAAGCCATCTTCAGAGAATTTAAATAGTCTTTAATTAACAAACAGTGCCTACATTTAACAGAGCCAGTGACCTGAACTGAAAATAAAATATATATTGTCTCAAGATGAGCCAAAAATCAACAATTCTGTAAAATAGTCTCAAGCTGAAGCTTTTTTATGTAAAGACAAAGTTGCAAGAGCAAAGCAATTAGGTTATAAATAGGGTATTCTTGTGGTGAACTACTGCAGCACTCATATTTACTCAGGTATCGCTTTAAGGTCTTATTTGTGAAAGGATGTGATAACACTGAAAAGAACTTTAAATTCATTTGGCTTTTGAGATTATCACTCTATTTAACCTTGAAAGCCTTTTGCATTTTCTCATGCCTTTGTTTGCTTTCAGGAATTTATCTTCATTTTAACTTTAATCCGTTTTATATCGCATGCCTCATCTTTGATCCAGAAAGTTCAACCTTTTATTTCTTTTTTTAATCTGTAGTGTGTCAAGGTGGGGATTGGAAAGCCTCTTATATATGAAAAGAGGTATACAATAGACCATCTTCAAGAAGTTTTACATCTATATGTGTGTTGTATGATAACCAATGATCATTTTATGCTTTAGATTGAAAAACTGATACTCATATTAAGCAGTTATTTTACCTGTGATTTTAACACTAATTTTGTCAATTACACTATCCTCAAGTTGACAGCATTTTTTTGTCAATAGGAGCAAACACTTTAATATCATATCTTATAAAAATAGAAGTATATGCTTATACACTTTAAATAAGAACCATGAAACTAGCACTTTGATGGCATTATTACAAGTTTGTGTTGACTGGTAATAGTTTAGATCAGCTTTTCACACTCAGGGATGTATTTTACATTGTAAATCTAGAATTCATGAGGTTTTCAAAGGCTGAAAAATAATTACATACCATTGGCTCTAAAAATTTAAAAAATGAACAAGAAATATTCAAAGGATACCTATAAAATGTTAACTGTTGTGTTAACTCATATATGAATGTAATAAAAATTGAATTTCAAGAGAAAAGGAAATAATTATATCCATTAAATAAATTACCTTAAATTTTTACATGAAAAACAAATTTAATATGATGATTTAAATAGTAGTATTAGAAACAGAATTTATTTAAGACAATAAGAAGTGGAATCTACCAGTAATAAACATGATTTGGGAATATATTGTGATTGCTATAGATCTTTATTTATGTATCAGCAAAACAGTAATTACAGTTTGCAAAACACTGAAAATTTTGTAAAGTAACAAAAATATCTGTAGAAGAACTAGTTATAGAATGAAAATTACTTTCTCACAGACATTAAATCAGATAAATTGGTATTTCCCAGAAATCTTACCCAAAGAAAAGAAATCCCAGGAGCCTTGAGCCTTATTATAATTAGTCTTACTCCTATCTCATTTCTGAAAACAACATGAGTAGAACAGCTGTACTCCAAGGTAATTAAACATGGTTTATATATCTATGATCTTTTTTTACCAATTTAAACTTGCCAAAGATAAACCATAGCAGAGATGCTCAGGAAATATGCCCATACAATAGTAATTGCTTTATATTTGTTTAACAACTTGGAGTGTGTAATAATGGCATTCACATTTCTTACCTGAGAAAACCCAGCAGAGAATTCTCAATAGAAATTCATGCGTTTTTAAGGATCAGATTTATAAACTACCTTATATCAAACCACCACATCCTATTACAGTTCCACACCCTGTTGAAGACCCAATATAAATGTGGATTTGAAATCAAGTATTACAAGCCGGCCTGTTTTTTCACAGGAACAATTCCATGGAGAGCAACTGCTCTCACTTCCTAACAGCTTTGAGACACTGAAATGTGGCTGCTTCTCTTCAATAATTTTCCATCAAATGTGCAAGATACATCTTGACAGTGAAACATGGCTTCTCATTTACCTCTTCAACAAGACTGAAATATTCTTTCTCTATAACAAGACATTCATTTTACTTAAATAAAGCCAGGGTTGCTCTCTGGCTTTATTTCCTCTTCCAAATACTTCCTCATTAAAAAAAAAATACTTAGCTAATAGAATCTAAGAAGGAAATTTCTTTTTAACCTGATACCAGTATCTGAAAATGATAGGCTATTTGAGTTTCCCTGAGTAAGCTACAATTATAGCTAACTTTCCTGATGATCACCTGTCTGGCCACAGACAATACAAAACTGAAATAATAGACATAATTTAAAACCATGCACTAGTATATGAATTACTGTGAGGCCTTCTGGGACTGAAAGTTTTTAGTTAAAGTAAACCCATTCTTACAGTAGAAATGGAAATAATCTGAGAAGTTGAAATTATAAGTGATTAACAGACACAAAGTTTCACAACTCCATACTGGAGGAGTTTATTCCACTTCAATGTGAATAAAAAGCCCAACCCACTTAGGAATCAATCAGAAGTGGTGTTAGGCATGAAATTCATTCTGACCATAAGTCCATGTCTAGAAACTTGTTTTGTCAAAGAAAGAGTGGCTCCATTTTTCCTAAATGCTGATACAGTACATTGCTCCAGTAAAATAGTAACTGGGTGATAAATAATAAGAAAGGTATTTAATCTTTAAGGCTTCCACATAATAAGGGTAACTATAAATTATCTCAAGGGCCTGCAATATTTCAACATTTCCTAAGTATAAAAGGACATATATGGTTTATCAAGGTCACATACATAAAACAATGTAGATTTCATCATATGTAGGATAAATTTCACTTCTCTAAGTAAGATACAGCCTCATCCAAAAGAATGAAGATCATAATTATCGTGTTTATTTATAAAGAATGCTAATACTTACTGTGACAATTTAGATCTAAGATGTCCCCAAATTTCTGATGCACATGGAAGGTGAATGGACCCCAGGGGTGCTAGACTCATCAGTGAACTTGTCTATTGAAGAGCCCAGCACATGGCTGAATATGCTTCTCCAAGGTGGGGGCTGGTTGTGGATGGATCACTAGGGACATGGCCTGGAAGGGTTTATCCTACCTCCCCAAGTCCTCCCTTCTCTCTTGCTTTCTGCCTGTCATTGGTTGAGCATCTCTTCCTGTCCTACACTTTCTGCCATTCTGTTTCTGTCTTTAAACCACTTAACGATGGACTGAAACCATGAATCAAAATCTCTTCTCTTTTGAATTGTGGGTGTTGAGTAGTTTGTCCTAATGAGGAAAAATTAACTCAATTTCAAACTGCAAGGGGACGAGTGGTAAGAACAGTGAGCCGGTTTGCACTTGAGTCATGAGAACTCAGCTCTCTCACTTGCTTATGTTACTAAGTCCTCTGTACCTCAGGTTCTTTCCCTCGAAAATGGGGCAGGGTTAAGAAGGCGTCCACTATAAAGCGCTTCTTGTAATATCGTGGGTGTTCACAAATGTTCGTTAACTTTATAACCCATGATGGAAACAAAGTAATCCTAACAACTATTTGGGAATTCAGCTTTGACAAATGACATAATAAAAAATTATTTTGCTTCATGAGTGCTAATTTTTGTGGCTAGACACTTCCTGAGATTTATAAAATTGCTTACTATCTAAAACAATTAAAATGTCAAATTAGTAATGGTCTATATTCTTTCTTTGGGTTATTATATAGATTAGTGGTTCAAAAGATTTTCTACATGACATCCTCACTTTCAAACAGATTTCTTTTTTACCAGCAATTATGAAAGGCAAAAATATAATTACAATATTATTTATTTGTCATTTTACATTTGAGAAATTCCCTTTGTTTTTAGACTGATAGTGACAGAGCAGCCATTGGTTCATGGACTTTTGTTAAAGATGGTGTATTAGTCAGCTTTTCATAGTTGTGACAAAATACCTAAGATAAAGAGTTCAAGGGAAGAGAAGCATATTGTCTTGTAGTTTCAGTATGTGGTGGGCTGGATCCCACCACACACTGAAACTGTATACTTCTGGTGTGCTGTATACTTCTGGTGAGGCAGAACATCATGGTAGAAAAGTGTAGTGCAGCAAATCTGGGAAGCAAAGAGCAAGAAAAAGAGCCAGAGATGAAGGGACCAGGGACAAGATCCACCCCTCCAAGGCACACCTCCGGTGACCTACTGCCTCCACCTCTTAATGGCCCACTCAGCTATGAACTCATTAGTGGATTCATCACTCCAGTGGATAACTGTCAGGGAGCAAATCCTCCATGTGTGATTCTTTGGAGGGTGCTTCATAGTTAAACCATAACAGATGACTTTGATAAACAAACTTGCAGAGCCGACAATGGGAAATGGCCCATAGCCCTCTGGCTACACACAGCATCGTTCCTTCTATCCAGCTGCTGTGTTCCTGTGGCTTGTTTTCATCTTCTTGAAACATTTGAACTCTCAGATCTTTGGGTGTCAGGTTGCTTTTTATCTCCAGGCTTTGTTTTGCTTTCTTTTAACAATTATCATTATATTGTTCATTTAATTATTTACTTGTTTTTATTAATCTGACAATTCTGGCCTAGATTTTTTTACTACTGCCTGACTAATATCTAAGACACAGGGATGGATCCCTTATGTCTACTAAGTATAGGAGAAATACCAACCACATTCAAAAGCATGCCTATCTACATATTATTCATTGAAGTGTAACCCCCATCTTCCTTTATAAATTATATTTCCCCAAAAGAACACAAGTGTGACATAGTACTCTCTTTGTTCTAACCCATCTCAAGTCATAAGTGAAAACTTTGATCATCATATTAGAGGTATAAAAACACAGTGGGTTTCCATTAGGATTGAAACCACGTGTACCTTCATAAAGTCAAAGCCCAAAACAACAATAGCAGGCAGAAAATCTGTTTTAGCAAAACTGACCAAGAGTCCTTCACTAAAAATAAATTGTATGTTAAATGGTGAAAGTAGAGACTATCATCGTGACAGTAATCTAGTATAAAGCGTAGCTGTCAAATATCTGCCTCCTCAGTTCATTACCATTTACATTCAGGAATTTCTTTCCATAATTAGGATATAATAATTGCTCAGTGGAGGAGCAACTTCTTAGTGTGTATAAGGTACTTTGCAGGGGTGGGGGGGGATCTATATAAAATAAATTTAACAATGTCTAATAACTTATTTTGGCTTTATTAATCTGTTTTAACTGTAGACGTTAACAAAAATCAGTGTGATATTTCAACATGCAGCAGATAGTGACCAACTCCATTCTCCCACTTTTAACTCTGCTCAAAAAGTAGCCATGTTTATCTTGGCTTTATAAATCTGTTTTGCTAGCTGGGGGTTTAGCTCAGGGGCTTATGTGCCTACTTGGCAAACGCAAGGAGGTGAGTTTGATCTCTGGTACCAAAAATAAGTAAATAAATAAATTTGTTTTGTTTTCCTTAGGATAAAGTCCTCCTGATCCAGCTTTTTTGATAAAAAAAAAAATTACAGGGTTTTATTCCTCTTAATGGCTAAATCATATATAATATCAGACTGGACTTACATTTAGTTTTCTGGAATATCCACTTTCTTCTCCATAACGGTTGTACCAATTAATATTCCCATTAACAGTATATGAAAGTTCTCTTTTCCTCACCAGTGCTTACTCATTTATTATTTTTGGTGTTTTGACAATAGCCATTCTAGTTGGAGGAAAATGATGTCTCAGTGTAGTTTTGATTTGCATTTCTGTGATGACTAATGATACTAAACATGTTTTCATATACTTTTTGACTACTTATATTTCTTCTTTTCAGAAGTGTCTATTCAGATAATTTGCCCATTTTGTAATTGTATTACTTTTTTTATATTCTGGAAATTAATCTTTTGTCAGATGAATATTTAGCCCATATTTTCTGTCATTCTGTAAGTCATCTCTTTGTTGTTTCTTTTGCTGTGCAGAAGTTTTAGTCTTAATATAAGCCCTATTTTTTTTATTTTATTTATTGTGCTTTGTGGGGTCATAACCAAAAAATAAAAATAATTGCCTATCTTAGTATCTTAAAGTGCCTCCACCCATATTTCTCTTAGTACTTTCATAGTTTCAGTTCTTATGGAGAGAGCTTTGATCAACTTTGAGCTGATTTTATATAGGGCGAGAGAGAGGAGTCAGGTCTCAATATTTTGAACAAGGATATCTAGGGGAAAAAAAACTATTACTCATCCAACTTACCATGATATACTCCAATATTTTTGAAGAGTTTTTTGTTTGTTTGTTTGTTCACTGATTGGTTGGTTACTGTTGTTGCTGCTGTTTTTTGTATTTTTAAGTCATCCATCATTTACAGTTCTTTTATATGCAATGACTACTATATGCAAACATTTCAAAAAAATACATATATACCTGGAAAAGGATATAAAACTCCAAGATCCAGAATCTGCCCCTAATTTTTTCCAATTTTCTACAAATTTATTTTTTCAGTTATTTCCCCCATTGGCTACTTAACTTGCCTCAGGCCTTACCTTTACTTATGATCTGTACTTTCTTTGAGTACTATTTTATTTTCTCATTTTTTATGTGTCTGGTTCTCTTGTATAAAAGATATAAATTCTTTTATTTTCCAGTGTTTTAGAGGATAGGGCAAGTTCATACTTCTTTGTTAGGTTCCAAAAGAGTATAATAAATCACAGAGTGGATTTTGAATAATAAGTAGGTTATGCTGTATTCATATTTTTTGACCTTCTATAATCTCATGACAGCAAGTATAACAATTCTAATTTAACCTGCAAATAACTTTTGAAATGATATTCTGCTTTGTTACATCTCATTTCCCACATCACAATTCTTTGAGGGCACAAACCATATTTTATTTAACTTGGATATGTAACACAATGGTATTTACATAGCCCTTTTAAAAGAGTTATTAAATTGATGGAATTAAGTCAAATTCTGGAAAAAATTGGGTTGTTCATAAAATTTTAATATCAAATTTTCTTTTTTAACAGGTGTTTCTCTACCTGTGTAGTAAACTAAAGTACACCTACCTTATCCATCTGTTTTGTTTGAAGAGTATAATGTATTCAATAATTGCTACCCAGATGGGAAAACTAAAATTAAATACAAACATACACAAGAAAGCAAATAACATTTTCATATAAACTGATCCTGATGGTGAGTTTTCGAAGTACCTCAAAGGACTAGAAAAATGGAAGAAGCCCAACCCCAGATGCACTTGCTGAACTGAAATTCCAGCTATTCAGACTCAGGCTCCTGCTATCGCAACACCGACAGAAACACTGGCAACTATAAACAAGAGTTCAAGAAACCAAGCTACCTTACACAGACATTGGTTATATCAAATTTATTATGACAAAGTGCATCATAGGCTGCAAAGTGCCATACAGTGTTAGTGGCCATTATGTTAGTATCATCCCTTCTAAAAAGAGGGTTTTTCAGGTAGCTGCTTAGGGGAAAAGATTTTGAGCTCCACCTGCAGCATAGTGTACTGTGTAGCTGAAACATGTTTTGTAAGCAGTCTATGAGTCTATACTTCCTCAAAAAGTTCAATTATTCATTCAGTGTTTTTCCAAATAAATCCAACTTTTAAAAATTATTTTGCTTGTTTCATAAAATCCTCCTTTTAAAATCTCATTTAAACTTCAAGTCTATTCAATTGAATGTAACTTAGTAAATATTTCTTCTCAATTTAAAAAAAAATCATAAAAGGGAAGATACTTTTCTGCTAGCCCTTCCAAACTGTAGAATAGCACATGAGGTTTGACCAAAAGTACAATGAATGTTTAAATGCCTTTTAATGGTTACAATTAAGACGCATTGCCATTCTTCACCCTCAAAATACTCCCTTCACTTCAAACACACACTGTCAATCATGCCACTCTTGGAAGCAGTTCCAGAAGTCCTCTTTCCTAAGTATTTTTAGTTGTACTGTTGTGACTACCTTGTTGTCCTAGACCAATTCAAAATATTTACCTTCCAAGGTCATTTTGATTTGGGAGATCGAGAAGTGGCATGGAGCCAGATTCAGTGAATAAAGTGGAAAAAGAATCCTGTAACATCCTTATGTGTCTGCTTTCTAGTGCATGGCACTTAGCAGCAATATTCACAGTATTTTAAATTATATTTCATGAGACACTCATGGAAGAGTTCCAGAACTGCTACTGAAAGCAGTAAGAATGGTGGGATAAATGATGTGAAGTGAGAGGGAGTAGTTGAAGGGCGATTAATGGCAAAGTGTCTTTTATTGAAGCAAAATTTAAATATGCATCATAATTTTGATCATGCCTTATATGGTGTTGTTATGGTTTAAGACCTAGACGTTAAACAATATCACTCACAACTTGCTTTGAAAATATTTTTTTCTTTTTTTAAAAAACTGGTTGTTTTGTTGCAACACGAAATTTAACCAGATTCTCTTTGCCCTTATGCCATAATTCTTAATTAATACTCATAGGTTCCACAACATGGTTCAAAGTTAACAGTAAATCACTACACTCTAGACAGGGATTTCTGAATTAATTTCTAAGTACCAGAAGTAATTCTGCTATTACAAGCTGCATTAAGATCATAAATTATTGTGGAGACCTTGTTGGCTGTGCTCAACAAATATGAAGTTACTAACACATATAAAGATGGCAATGTGGCAAAATATTTAGAGCACAAGGGGCAAAATGACTACCTCCCCTTGTTCAGGACTTGCTTGTAACTGAAAACTATGATTTGAAAAAGAAAATTAAAAAACTAGCCAAAGAGTCCCTGAAACACATTTGTTGAAATCCTGCTTCATCTTCGGCAGACACCTGAGAACAAACTAGTTAACAGCTTGACAGATTCAAGACAGGGGCAAGCATCTTTTCTTGGCACCATTTTAAATTGCTACAAGGGAGGGTGATTCAGTGAAACTGGGGTCAGGCAAAAAAATAAATAAATAAAATAAAAATAAAAATTGTTTGTTAGAAAAAAAAGAGAGGTTTACAATAGAAAACAGTAAAAGAAAGTGCCACCCTTTCAAACTATTCACTGAAACAAACCACAATTATATTCATAAACCTAAAAAATTATTTTGAATTACTTCTAAGAAATAAAGGATATATGCCTATAAATCATAATTTAACAAACAGTTTGGACATATCTAAACATGATATTAAGTGGCACGAGTCTATGCTAGAATAAATGTTCAAGAAAAATGCTTGCTTATAAGCATCTGTAACGTTGAAAAAACAAAATGTTTCTTTGAATTTCCTGAAATTGGCAAGTTGATAAAAAATCTCCACATATTAGCACAAATAATTGCCAGTAGTCAATGATCTTTAAAGTGTGTGATGTTTACTGAAAATTTGAAAAGTTGTCAGTTGTCAACACTGTATGATATTTCAGCCATGAGACTGATGAATTCAGTAAAATAGCAAAGATAGAAAAGAGGTGCAAGGTCTGAGTTCTCAGCCAAAGCAATAGTAAGAGGTCACAGTAAATAAGAGCAAATCAAAGCCCTAACCCTAAGTGAAGAGAGAAGACTCCCAGTATTACAGAAAGAAATCCAGAAGAGCATGGAATCTTGGGAGCCAATGGAGAGTTTTCAGGAGATAGGAACTGTGGACTGTAAAATGCTACTAATAGGTCAAGTAAGTAAGATGAGGACTGAGAATGGGATTCAGTGCCTGAGGGTCTTTGTTGACCTTGATAAAAGCAGCTTTGGTGGGATGTGAAGTGAAGCCTGTGAAGAGTGAATATAAGAGACACAGGAGATTCCAAGTGCAGAAAACTTTTTTGAGGACTTATGCTGTAAAAAGAAGCAGAGAAAGCAAACTAGTGTTGTTTTCTTAAGAGGTAGATTATTTTTAAGATGAGCTAATACCAGCTTGTCTCCAATATGTATTAACAGAAAGCCAAATGAGACTCTAACATAATCACAGACTTACTCCAGTTCACACATTCCTTTAGATGTTAGTGGTAGTGGCACGATTCTCAATTCTATTCTTCATTATTTTGATTTCCCTTCAGCGATTAACATAGAAAAATGCTCATTTGACCCACAAACAATTTATTGCTTTTAAAACATATCCTATCAGCTTCTGCTTTCCCTGCTTCACCTTCAAATTAGCACAACCATTGGCTTGGAAAACTGTGAAAGAAATGTGAAAGGTGTATTTATTTCTCTGTTCCTTCCTGTGAAATATGACACACACTCATGACTCTCCTTTTTGAATATGAATCATCAAATTGTTTTTCTCCTCCAGCCTTTTTGCTTAAAATAAGCATATCTTCCAAAATTAAAAAAAAATAAAAAGCCAAATCTTGCACAATTTAAAAAATGCACATCTTCAGGAAATGAATCTGTATCTAAATATCTCGATTCACTCTACACCCATGACATCACTCTCACCATCAGCATCTCTGCAGTTGTTTTTTAGAATCAGACACTTAAAAAAAAAACCTACTTTTTCCTCTGCCATCCACTCTTTAAAAGAGTTCACATGGCAACAGTGCAATAAACTTGACAAGTTTCTGTCCAGCAGCATAGAGCTGAGGCTTTTAAGAATATTAATAGGTCTAGGGAAAAAAGCTAGAGGTCAATTAATATTCATCTATTTTCCCACAGTAAACACATAAAGTTTAACTTTTTTATCCATCTTTTTGTTCTAGCAAAGCAAAGAATTTAGTGAATGGAAAAACACAATGTAAAAATGAACATTAAACTCACAAAATAATTTTTCATAAAAGTGGTATTTAAATGCTATTCAATGATATTTTGATTAATTTAGTAAGTAGTTATCAAATAAAATACATTCAGATATAACAGGAATTAACATAGTTCCGTTAATGTTTTTGAACAAGCATTTCATCAGCATCTACAATATGCCGGGATCTGTACTACAGATACAAGGACCATGACAAACACTTTCCCTACCTTGGAATAGTTTATATTCTATGGGAAAGAAAAAAGTTTAAGTAAATTTTTTTTTTTTTTGGTACCGTGGATCGAACTCACACTTGCAAGACAGACGCTTATGCCACTGAGCTAAATCCCCACCCAACAAAAAAGTTTAAGTGATAAAGATTTAATGTGTCAGATGCTCTGCCAAAATATTAGATATAGACATAAAAACGGTTATAGAGGCACAGTCATTAATTCTGTGGTGACAATGGAGAAAACTAAAACAAGGAGTTAATATTTCCAGGATAAAACTATCTTTTCAGAGGTGAGAGAGGCTTTGAGAAGGCAAGAAAAACATATCAAACCAGTTAGGGCAGATGTAACAGCCAGAACATAAGCAGGTAAATAGGTTTGGTGCTCTCAGGGTGGAAAGATACAGTCCCCGGAATTCTCCAAGGCCTGCTGCTCAAACGGAAAGAGCTGAGCAACAGCTGGACGCAGAAAGTCGTGCCACAGGGCATCTCTGAAGACAGTACCTTGGAGAGAGTCATTACTAAGGTGACCTAAAGGAGACCAAAGAGGAACAGCGCCTCCTGAGGAGACCACTTGAAGGAAGGATTGGAAATCATCCTCTCTATGACCTTCCCTATCCTGATCGCAAATATTACTCAATCTTGTATCTCCAAAATACATCTTAATTCTACCCCTTCTCATCATCTTTTTTTTTTTTGAAGATCTATAAATCCAAACTGACATCATCACCTTCCTTGGTTAGGATAGCTAACTTTCTCTGCCATTTCTCTTCCATTCTGAAAACCTTTATATCCCCTAAATGCAAACTGCTCATTTTAAATTATGAATCAGATTACATTATTCCTTTACTAAAACATTTCCATGAGAGTTGGAAAATGAAATTGAAAATGTCTTATTTTTGTCTATTACACCATAGATGATTTAGCTGCTACCAACTCCTCTACCCTCATATCCTGTGTATTTTTTTTTCTTGTGCTTCAATTCTCCTAAGACACTGAAAGAACCAACTCCCTCACTGCACAGTTGTTAGCTCATATGTCCTATCAAGGCCGTTTCTAATCACTATTTCCATTCTCTGTCCACTACCATGTTATATTTTCTACATAGCATTCATTACTGTTCAAAATGATCTCAGTGATGTATTTACTGACTCTTTTCTCATACTATTCTCATAAATTCCAAATACTCAAAGAATGTTGTGTGGCTTCAGTTTCTTCAGTGCCTACTGTACTGTCTGTAGCTGAATATCCACTCAATGCATGATAATTGAGTGCATGAGAAAGTTTGGGTAGAAGGGTAAATAAACTCAAAAATATGTACAGGTTTATCCTGTGATGTATTATAAAAGATTTCTACATGCCTATCTAAGACACCTTTACCTATTCTTCTACAAGTTATTCAGAGGCAAAATGGGATTGCATTCAAGTAAGTGAAAACAGATCCACTTTAAGGACAAACCTGATCTGGAGACTTTCCATTCTGCAAATCATCAGTCTGAGTTCAGTCCAGTGAACACATTCATTCCTTCCTCTATTCATCTTGTGAGACAATACCAGTTTAGTTGTAATAGTCAAAATCAAGAAAAGCTTCATGGAAACTACAGCTCATATAAATTCTGATAAGGGTCTTCCAGAAGAACTAGAAAATAAGGAAAATTAAATTTTATTTTGATAAAGTTATGCTAAATAATGGGTACTAGAAAACTGGAACTGTGGGGATAGATACTGTGAGTGTAATACATTCTGTGGGAAACAGACCTTATGTCTCAGAGGCATTAAAAATCACTAGGGGAAAAAATCCTCCACTGTGCAAGATTCCTAAAAATTTACTATCTAAAGAAAAAGTCTCTACCTCCCTATTTTTGTTTCATGTTTCTTGTGCAAATTTCCAATAATAATCTCATTTTCGTGGTCCCTTTCATAATAGTTAATTAGATCTAGGCAAAGGCATTCTTGCCAAAAGAGAGAGAGGGCTTGTCTGCGGTCCTTGTTGAGACTGCACCACCACCTGGCTTCCCCTTCTGCCAGGTCAGGCTCCCGTCTCTCCCCTTCCACCCGCATCACTGTCGGGACACTGCCTAACGCGCTTCCTGCTCCCCAGCTCAGTTTGTCTCCCGGAGAACCCAATTTGCAAATTCTATCTTTAAGCTCAGCAGGATCCAGGTGTTCAAATGAGGTTGTCAGCAATCTATATCTTTCAATTCTACATTAAATTCATTCTTAGCAAGTCTTTCCTCCTGGTCGAAAGAAGATTATAGGAAATTTCAACAAAATTCTCTTTACTACAACCAATTCCATGAATATAAATTTGTATATGGTGATTTCTTTTTGGAAATTTTGATAAATGATTACTAGAGATAAAGTAGACCGGTGTGTCATTAGCAAGATGAAACTAAAGATATCTAAAAGCAAGGAAAACATAACATAAAAAATTCTTTCAAAACAAATGAAGTGTTATTCTAGCTCCTCAGAATAAATAATTGGATCTATGAACTTGGAAATTATTCACTATGAGATCTGACTCTAAAAAGAAAAGTATTCAAAAGCCAAAAGCAGTGTTTTAAATGTTTAGGATGGTCAGGAGCAATTACTATTAATACTGTAACATACCACATGGTTACAATGTCAGATATGACATAAGTGAAATGAGAATATAAGAATTTGAGGATATAAAAGCTGGCTAGAATCCTAAAATGCTATGTCTAAACTGTTAATTAACTAGAAAGCAAGAGAAAAAGTCACACTAAATATTAAATATTGCAACTGTGTTTCAGAAATAAATTCAGGCTTAAGAGCCATGTAAATTTGCAGAGGAATCTTGGCAATGCTAAAATACTGACAGTACAAAAAAAGATGGTAGAAAGACTTGAGCTAAATAGTAACTGAAAAAAGTTTTCACATGAAATGCTATTGGGTATTGATGATAAAGTACTGCTTTCCGTGTGCGTGCATGTGTGTGTGCATGTGTGTCTATGTGTGTGTGTGAGTCTATCACCGTTACAATTTACCAGTTAGCACATGATTTTAAACATTCATATGTAGAAAAATAGAAACCAGGCCCCTTCAAATGCTTTTAAAATATCCTACCCAGTATAAACTGTGGTAACTTTCATAAGTTATTAGAAGAAATGACATTTTTGGAAATTGTTAGCTTTGTCAAAGTGACTTTTCACTTGAGAAATTTAATTTCAGAAAATTGCTTTTTAAAGAACTGCTTTTCAATGAGTTGGCCTAGTAAGGTGGCCACCGGCAGGTATAGTTTTATACAGAGCAGATAAACTCCCACTAAAATCTACACTTTGCTTGCAAGAGCACTGACAGAATTCTCAGCACTAACACTGATCAGTAGTCTGTGGAACTTAGGTTCATCCCTTCACCAGTGTCTGAGACCAGGAACGTGAAATATGATCATTCCATCTGAGTCTCTCAGAAGCCAAGAGAGCAATCAGGCCCTTGTGAGTCCAAGCTATGATGAAAGCATTGTTATACTTTTTCTCTATTTTTAAGATTTAAAGAAACAATCTCTTGATTTTCTGCTCAGATTCCAATATTAAAATTATTCTATACTTCTTACTGACAAGAAGAATGTTTTCGGATTGAAGTGGACATGATTTGATATGTTAGTTATTACAAACTTCAATCAAAAATAGACTCCAGTATGCAGAATATTATGATTTGTAGTTATTTTAACTTTTAAAATATGGTTTGTTACTTTTTAATATGTTTCACCTTCAAGTAAATCAAGTTTAGCCTTGATAACTGAGACCTGACATGTTTGTAATAAAACACAGTAAAACTACAAGAGTCCAAATTAAACCCTCAGATGACACAGAAATTTTTCCCACATTCTTTCCTCCAACAATTATCTCACAAATACTATGAGCCTAGAATTATACCAAGAGCTAGAAGTAGAGCTAAAACAAACTTCCAGTCACGGATCTCATATTTAGCAAAGAAAATTGGTAGCAAACTGGTAATGTATCAGCTCAAGTGTTGATGAATATTATGAAAAAAAAAGTAAAAATGAGTGATAAAGAGTGAAAGGGGACTATTTTATTTAGAATGCTGAAAGTTGTGGGGGAAAGGACTCACAAAATAATACACTCGAGTTTTATGTTACTTAAGAAAAAAAATGCACATAAAAACAAAATGTTACTTTCATTATTCATAATGCTTATCTAGAAAACACATCTGATATCTTTGCAGCTAGCATGCTTATTATGCAAGTCCAAGCCTAGACACACACACTAACTCATTTATTTTCAGTGCTAGAAAACTGAAGACTCCCCACAGAAGTTCAGACCATTGTCAAAGAAGCAAAGCACAAAAATGGGGAACTCACAATTCCTGTAAGCAGACAGATCCCAAGAACGAAGAGCAAGACACTCTCAAATCCCCCTTTAAATCTTCCAAGTACATAAAGTCAATTCACTAATTAGCACATTGCTTCTCTGGTTCACTGGAAAAGGATAGAACTAGGACAAGTAGACTATAGAGATCCCTCTACAGGAAAAGAAGCAGGAAGAAGAGTGGAGAAAGATTACTAATAAACCTGTGATTTGTTCATTTCTTTGTTCTTTTTTTCAGCCACCTTCTAAAGTTGAAGTGCATGTCCACAATGTATATAGGCAGAGAGTCAGTTGGGTTTTACTAGGAACAGGGTCTTTTGAGTCAAAAGGCAAGAGCAGAGAGGGGATTAGGGAGAGAAATGTTGGAAATGTCTGCCAGAGAATCACTGTAGCAAAGGACTATTGAATGCAAATTGGATAAAGAAAAGAAATGAGTCCATCAAGACAACAAATAAATGGTGCAGTAAATGGATTTTATCCAAAAGTAATCAAATAACCACTGAGAATAAGACATCAGTTACTGACCTCAAAAATAAGGTTATTCAGCCAGATGTGGTGCCACAGGCCTGTAATCTGAGTACTTGGGAGGCTAAGGAAAAAGGATCACCATGAGTTCAAGGCTGGTCTGGGCTATGTTAGAGAATTCAAGCCCAGCCTGAAGTATATAACTACATAGTGAGGCTCTGTCTCAATGAACTAAAAAAAGTAATAATACATATTTTTACAAATAATTTTATATTATATATGATATGTGTGTGTGTGTGTGTGTGTTATTTCAACTGGTAAAACAAAATAATGGCCTACCTAGGATCTTTCTATCCCTAATGCCTAGACCCTGTAAATATGTTAACTCACAGAACAAAAAGGACATTGTATATATGATAAATCATCTCAAAATAGATTTTCCTTGGTCAACCATGAACCCAATAAAATTACAAAAGCCCTTTTAAGATGAAGACAATGGAATTATAAAAAGAAAGTAAGTGAGATACCAGAAAGAGAGGGTCAAAATTTAAGATGCTATGCTCCTTACTCTTGAAGTAAAGTAAGCCAAGGAAAGCAGGTGGCCTGTAGAAATTAGGTATGCTAAGGAAGTAGTTCTCCCCTAGAAAAAGATCTGCTTACACTTTAAAAGTGTCATTTTGAATGTCTTTTGCACAGGACTAAAACTTTTCTTAAATGGTGCTGATTCACTGTTTGTTACAGCCACAGTACAAAACTACCAGTTGGTTAAACAGAGAAATTTTGAAGTTAGTATTTTGAAAGAAGTATGGTTATTACAAAAAAAAAAAAGTCTAAGGAATAACATGGGTTAAAGTAGGGTCAGGAAAAGTAAAGTTCAGGAGCTCAGTGACCTAGATATTGAAGTCTCTAAGAATAAAAATGGCAATCTAGATCTTCAGTTAATGAGATGTCAGATCTTCAGTTAATGCTAATGAGGATGGTAGACTCCCAAGAAGGATACACTTTAGAAGTTCTTGGGTGTTTGTTTGTTTGTTTGTTTTGGAACAAAGATACAGTGGTCTGGAAGAAATAATGAAACAGAAGGATACACAAATAAAGGCACAAGTCAAGAAAACTACAAAACAATCACTATCCTCAAGCATGGCCCAGTTTTAGTTAAAAAGATGAAGGCAACAATGAGAAGAGAATTGAAGGTATCAGCTCACCTGAATTTTGATGACAGATTCTAAGGGGCTAGTGAAAGAGCTGGGGTACAGGGTAAAAGTAAGTGAGGTAGTTAACATTGGACCCAAATAAGCTTATGGATCATGAGTCTGGGTCATAATTTATGATTTAAGATTCTTGCACTTCTGAAGGTGATTTAGACAAACACAGGTATAAAGTATGGTGGCATTTGTCCTGACACTTTTTAACAAGAGAAAGCAGTTATGAATAAAGGATTTCCTGAGGATTGTTCTCTTGGACAATTGTAGAAATGAGGTAACTGAAGAGTGATTGTCTTACCAGCAAGGACCAGAAACTCTCTGGGATCCCTTCAAATACAACCTAGACAAACACAGAAAAAAACAGAGGTAGCAGATACTGAGAAATCCAGAAGTCCATGGACACCTGAAGTCTTGTTTGCAGATTTCAGAATGGGTTGTGATGGTAGAGGGGGAGCTGGACAGAAAGGAATTTACTAAGTGCTATCCCATCTGTTGGGGTCGTGATGGGAAGAGCAAACAGAAATTAATGTTGTCATGTAACGGTTTTCCTAGGCCTACAGTCCTACTATTCCCACAAATGCAGATATCATAGTAGCAAATATTATTCTTTTTTAAGGTAGACTTATATTTGGAGGAGGAATAATTTATAAGAAAATATAGTTTAAGGGAACTAGTGTAGTAAAAGTGTAAAGAGAAACAACTGCAAATGAGAAACAGCCCAGATGGAAATAGCTTTTGCTGACACAAATGTGAACAGTTTTTTAAGACCTCTGAGTATTTGGGCAATCTGAAAACCTCAAACCTCTGGTAGAACGTTCCAACACTAGGGAAGAAAGATATGTTCATCAAATTTGTTCTAAAAGTTCATTCTGCTCTTTAAAAAAGTGAAGTTATTTTTCTACTATTTTTGTTTCCTTTACATAGGAGAGCAAAAGCTCTTAGTCTTTCTAGATAAATTCAATCAAATTTAAAGAAATTTTAGTTAGTCTTCTGTGCCATATAAAGAACTACAGAGAAACAAGTTTTTGTGCATGAAGCAAAATTACATGTGGAAGTATGTGATAAGGTAGGCATTAGTCATTACGGTGTCAAAATGCTTAGGTTCCTTCAAATTCTCAAAGTGGTTTCATCTCAAGAAAGAAAAAGAGCACTTTTCTAGAAGTTTAAAAGGCAAAATATTCTTATAATATATAAATATGTTTTAAATATATGAAACACAAACTGAAAACTTTTACTCTAAAATCAGGAACAAGATCAGGATGCCCACTGTGTCCACTCTTATTCCATATGGTTCTGGAAACTTTAACTGGAGCAGTTAGAAAAGAGAAACAAATAAAATGAGTAACAAAAGCAAATAAAGAAGTTACATTATCATTATTTGTGGAAGAACCCAAAAGCTCCCCTAAAAAACTTGTAGATTTAATAACCAAATTCAGTAGTACAGCTGAATACAAAGCAAACACTCAAAAACCGATAGCCTTCCTACACACAAATAAAAAACTCACTGAGAGAGAAATTAGAGAAACATCTTTCACAATAGCAACCAAAAAATTAAATATCTAGGAATCAATCTAACAAAGGATGAAAAAGACCTCTGCATTGAAAACTACAGTACTCTTAAAAAGGAGATTGAAGAGGATGTCAGAAAATGGAGAGACATCTTTCGCTCTTGAGTAAGAAAGACCAATATAGTGAAAATGGCCATACATCCAATAATGTCAAACATATTTAATGCAACTCTAATCAAAATTCCAACAGCTTATCTCACAGAGTTAGAGAAAACAATCCTAAAATTCATCAGAACTGAGAATCAATGGAACAGATTAAATAATGCAGAAACAACTCCAGACATACTCCACCACCTTATCTTTGACAAAGTGCCAAATATATTCAGTGGAAGAAAGACAGCTTCTTTAATAAGTGCTGGAAAAACAGGCTTTGCACATCCTGAAGATTAAAATTAGGCCCGTATCTTTCACCATGAACTAACCTAAATTTGAAATGGATCAAAGATTTCAATATTGAAACAGAAACATTAAACCTGTTGAAAAATAGAATAAGTAAAATTCTTAAAGTAGTTGATATAGGCAAAGATTTTATGAATAAAAACATGATCACATAAGAACTATCATAAAAAAATCAATAACTAAGATCTCAATCCATTAAAAAGCTTTTACACAGTGACAGAAACCACACAGTGAAGAGACAACCCACAATAAGGGAAAAAAAAATGTTTGCCAGCTGTTTCTCAGTCAAAGGATTATTATTAAGAACACATAAAGAACTCAGAAAAATAAGACCTCCCAAATTTAAAGACTGACTTCAAAACTGGGCATCTGAGATGAATACACATTTCTCAGAAGAAGAGATACAAACAGCATATAAATATATGATAAAATGTTCAACATCACTGGTCTTTCAAGAGATGCAAATTAAAACAATACTTAGATTCCATCTCACCCCACAAAGAATGGCTGTTATCAAAATCAATCAATAGCAATCACTGGAGGGAATGTGGGGAAAAAGAAACATTTCTCTACTGTTGGTGGGAGTATAGACTGGTGCAGCCACTGTGGAAATCAGTGTGGAGAGTCCTCTAAATATAGTATTAGAGGTTCCATTTGACCTAGCTATTCCCCTTCTGAGGATCTTCCCAGAAAAATTAAAAACATAATACCACAGCAATATATGTGCACCTATGTTTATAGAAGCACTGTTTATAATAGCTAAATCTTGGAAAGAACCCAAATACCCATCAACCAAGGAATGAATAAAAAAAGATGTGGTCTTTTTAAACAATGGAGTACTATTCAGCCATAAAGAATGATAAATGGGAGACTTTTATAGGCAGATGGATGCAACTTGAGACAATACTCATAAGTGAAATAAATCAGATTTCACATGTGTACACAGTGTATTGTCTCCCAAGTGTGAGAAGCTGAATGAGTAAGTAGGATCAAACATGTACAATAGGTATTGTGAAATGGGAAGAAATTGTTCAAAAGAAAAAGAAGCTGGGATGGGGAAAGGAGAAAAGAAAAAGTAAAAACATATATATATATATATATATATATATATATATATATACACACACCTATATATGATAGTTAAAATAATTATATTTCTAATTTCTCTGAGTTCATTGAATAGCATGGTTTGTGATAATCTTGTTTGGACAATTAAATGTGAATTATATCTTGTACTCTACCTAAATAAACTAATTTAAACATAACAACATGCAATGTATTAACCATTGCATATTAACCATTGTTACTCCCCTATTTTGAAATTTTGTTAGACTCTCTATAAAATAAAATGAGAATAAGTATATGAAATATATTTAAAATATATGAAATTGGCTTAAGAGGTAACAAGGATTTATATATTACCCTAAATTATAAAAATTGCAGGAAAAGAGTAAATCACAATGGAAATGAAGAATATTCATTCATTTGACATTTGTTAAGCACCAACTTAATGCTATCTCTGCTACAAGTAGAGAAGCCATAATCTCTCTATTACTTAGGAACTCAAAAATCTCAATGTATAAACAGATAAAGTAGCAAACACTGCCAAATATATTGTCACTCCCACATAAGGAGCAGAAAGGGATACAGGTCCAGACTGGGGAGCCAGAAACCAGGTGAGAACTGTGGATGGACATGAGTAGCCTTGGTTGGTCAGGCACAGAGAAAACTTTGGAAATTGTGAGCAGCATGAGAAAAAACCCCAAGCAAGAGGATTTTCAAAGACAATGGCAGTAATTCCTTCAATGCCACTGTCTTATTAACTATTTATTGAGTATATTCTATGTGCTAAACTAGTTTCATAACTGAGATAATAGTAATTGAAAAATAGGTATCACATAAATATTATCAGTATCTATGTATGCCATCATGGGGCAAAGTCAGAAAATACTATCAGCAAAATATCACAATAGATCCTGGAGATGGTCCACAGCTCAAAAACAAGAAGAAAGCTTAGAGCACACAGCAGAGTATGAAATCCTAAAAGATAACTACACGGGTAGAGCAGCACATGAAAGGGGAGAGAGTTGTTTGTTATTAGTGGGTTATTACAATGTCATATAATAAGATATATACTACATACTACATATTACATAAAGATATATTTTCTAATCACATTGCCTGACAGGGAGTTTCTAAATCCCTTGTAATTTTGTAAGACATAGTGATTGTAGGAGAAACTCTCGATCTGATATTTGCTCTTTGACCTCATTGAGATAGAGTTCCTAAAACCTTTGTAATTTCCTAATTGAAGTATCTGACACAAATCACAAATCCCTCGGCATTTCTAGAGTGATAGGAACGGGTTTTGTTCTAGTGAGGTAATTTTTACAAGGCTCATGAATAGCTTCGAGAGAAGAACTAAAAATTTAGTTAGGGAACTGGAACATTTAGTACCATTACAATTATCCAGGGTAAAAAAAAAAAAAAAGGAGGCTGAAAGTAAGTGATCATCAGTGGCTAATAATGGAAGCATCATGCCTGTGTATTGAATCCTCCACAAAAACTCAAAAGGACAGGGCTTGGAGCACTTCTGGACCGTGCAGATGTTGGAGGTGCTGGAGGACAGAGCAGCTGGGGACCTACATGTGTATCCTTACATACATTATATACCTTTACTGAGAAATTAACAAGCATCAGTAAAGTGTTTCTTTGAGTTCTGTGAGCTGTTCTAACAAATCAGTTCAACTCAAGAAGGAGGGTGATGGGAACCCTGATTTATAGACAGGTCAGAAAAACAAGTCATAACATGGGACTTAAAGTTGATGTGCAAAGTGGGGGCAGAATTCTGGAATTGAGCCCTTAACTGATGAGATCTGATGCTACTTCCAGGTAGAACTTGTCAGAAGTGAGTCTACCCAGCTGGACTGTCATAGAATTGCTTGTTGGGTGGAGGAAAATCACTGCAAATCTGGTATCTAATGAGTACTTAATGAAAGCAGGGGGAGGGGAGGTGGGGTTTTTTGGTTTTTTTTTTTTCTATAGGAGTTTTCTAGTAGGAGAAAACAGGCTCTTTTGTCAACAGTGAGAAAATCATCAGAGTCTTAAGCAAAGAGGTAGCATGAACTGAATGAAAATGCTAAAGGATAATGTTAGTAATTAATAACCACCCAAAACATAACATAACATAAGCAAAGAGGTTCACTAGTAAATTCTATCAAACATTTAAGAAAGAAACTATACTGATTCTTTATAAACTCTTCCAGAAAATCAAAGCAGAGAAATACATGCTACCTCATTCTAGGAGACTAGCGTTTTTACCCTAATAACAAACTTAGAACATATATTATATGTAAGAAAAACAATAAGCCAAGATAATCTGTATTTGCAAAAAAACCAAAATAGCTTAAATAAGCCTAACAAAATATGCACAAAAATAATGAGGAAAACTTATCTAAATACATGAGGCACATTCCATGTTCATGAATAGGAAGACTCAATAGCATTAAGATATAGCTTGTAGCAAACTGAATTATAGATTCAATGCAATATCCATCACAATCTTAGCAAGTTACTTTATATTTACAAACTTATTCTAAAATTTATATAAATGGGAGGATATTCATAATACAACAAATACTGCAAAAAAAAAAATAAATAAGGATGGACACTCCTGACTTCAATACTTGTGATAAAAGTACAATAATTAAGACAATATGGTACTGATGAAAGAATAGACAAATAGAAAAATAAAACAAAATGGGAAGCCCCAAAATAAATAAGCATAAATATTATCAACTGACCTATAACTAAAACACCACAGACCATTCAAAAGAGAGAGCATAGTGTCACCTACAAATGGTGACAGAACTACTGGACATTCATATGCAAATTTGAAAAAGAAAAAAAATTGATTTAACACACAGACTTTATATCTTTATCAAAACTTAACTCCAAATAAAGACCTACATAAAATACAAAACAATGTAACTTCTAAAAGATTCAGGAATATTTAGGTGAACTTGGATTTGATAATGACTTCTTGTATAGGATACAAAACCATGATCCATATAAGAAAAAAATAATAAACTAGACTTCCGGCCAAAAGAAAACTTATTCAAATGATATTACTAGGAGAATAAGAAGTCAAGCCACATACTGAGAGAAAATCTTAGTAAAATATGTATTTGAGAAAAGATGGGTAACCAAAACACAGAGAGCTCTCAAAAAACAAAAAAATACAATGAACAAAATGCAAAGAGTTTTTAAAACCCAGTTTTGAAGGATTCCTTTTTCTCCATAGCCCCTCCAGTATTCAGTATTGGTTGATTTCTTGAGATAATCATTCTTTCCAAGGTGAGATGGAATCTAAGTGTTGTTTTAATTTGCATTTCTTGAAAGAGCAGTGACGTTGAACGTTTTTTCATATATTTATTTACTGTTTGTAATTTTTTACCTGAGAAATGTGTATTCATCTCAGATGCTCATTTTTTGACTGGGTCTTTGAATTTGAGGAAGTTTGATTTTTTTTTTCAATTCTTTATATGTCCCAGATAAAAGATGTTTGAGGGACAATTTTTTCCATTTTGTGGGTTGTCTCTTCACTCTGTTGGTGATTTCTTTTGATGAATAAAAGCCTTCTCCACTGTTGGTGGTTCAGACTAGTACAACCTGTGAAAATCAGTATGGAGAGTCCTCAAAAAGCTAGGATTAGAGATCCCATTTGGCCCAGTTATTCCCCTCATGAGTATCCTTCCAGAAGAATTAAAAACATCATAACACAGCAATATATGTGCTCCTATATTTATGGCAGCACAGTTTATGATAGCTAAATCTTGGCAACAACCCAAATCTTCCATCAACCAAGGAATGAATAAAAAGATGTGGTCTCTTTATTCAATGGAGTGCTAATCAGCCACAAAGAAGAATAAATGGGAGACTTTTATAGGTAAATGGATGCAACTTGAGATCATACTCATAAGTGAAATAAATCAGACTCACACGTGTAAACATCATATTATCGCCCTAATATGAGAAACTGGGCAAGTAAACAGAATCCAAAATGAACAACACATATTGTGAAGTGGGAAGAAATTGTTGAAAAAGAAAAAGAATCTGAGATGGGGAAACGGGAAAGGACAGATGGGAAAAGGAAACCAGGCAAGGTGGGTACACTGCTATTGTCTTTTAGCTCATTGAAAAGGAAGGTTTGCATCAATATCAGCCATAGAAACTTTTATGCTTATATCTTGTACTCTGAATAACTACTTTAAAGATAACAATGTCTTAACTATTGTTATTCTCCTATTACTTTGTTATGAAATTTTGTTTTAACTTCTTTCCATAAAAAAAAATCTCAATTTTGAAATTGGTCAAAGATCTGAATACATATCCCACCCAAAGAGACATTCAGTTGGTAAAAAATCCTAAAATGATGTTTAAAGTCATATGTAGTTATGGAATAGTACATCAAAACAATCATAGGATGCTAATGGGCTGAGGCAGTAGGTTTGCCATCGGTTCAAGGCCATCCTGGACTACACAGTAAGAGTCTGTCTCAAAAGGAAAAAAAAAAAAAAAAAGACCAGATCAACAATGAGATGCTACTATCCATCTTTTGGAGTAACTGAAATTCAAAATATGCACAGCAGTAAGTGTTGGCCTCCATGTGAAACAAGAACACTCATTCTTGTTCATGAGAATGAAAAATTGTACAGCTACCTTGGGAGACAGTTTGACTTTTTTGTATAAAACTAAATATTTTTCCCAAAGGAAGCAGAAATTATTCCTTAATTCTTACCCTCAGAAGTTGAAAACGTATATTCACACAGAAATCTGCACACAAATGTCTAGAGTATCTTTATTCATAACTGCCAAAATTTGGAACCATCCAAGATTTTGTATCCAGTATATGAAGGGATCAAGAAATGAATGGACTATATATAAAGTGGAACATTAATCAACAATGTACATAAGTCACACAAAAGACACAGAAGAAACATATTCATCATGGCAAATTTTTTAAAAAACTAATAAAAATACTGCATGCTGAATGATCCAAATGCATGACTTTTCTGTAAGATGTAAAATTAGCGGAAATATAAACAAAAAAATCATTGCAAGTATTGAGAAGAAGATAACAAGGGATGAATAGTAAAACATGAGCAATTTATGAGCATTAAAATTATGTTGCAATGGTGGATATATGTCATTATAAATTTATCAAAAATCATAGGATGTTCAACACAGTGTGAACTCTGATGTCACCATGGATTTCAGTATTAGTAGCAGCTTATTAATTATACAAATGTACCATACCAATGCAAGCAATTACTCACACAGGAAATGGAGCTTGGGAAGGTAAATGAGAACTTTACATTTTCTCCTCAATTTTTTATATATCTAAAGTTGCTCTAAAAACAAACCTTTTAATTTATAAAAATGGCCAGTGTGAATAAGATGAATTGGAAGTTAGTGAGAGTAGATACGGGGTTCACTGAGGAGACCTGCAATCCCTTGGCAGGAGATGAAGATGGGTTGGACTGAGGCAGATATTAATAGAAAGAGCAGAATACAAAAACATTTGCAGTTGGTCTAAGAATTGCTAATTATCTGGACATGGCTGAGGAGGGAAGGAAAGTGTCTATAAATGGCTTCTAAACTTTTGGCCATGGAATAATAGGAAACAAGCCAAACTCCTGCTATAGATTCTGACAGATTGATATTTTCTGAAGCCACCAAGCTGGATCAGTGTCAGCAGGGGTTTATCAAAATATCCAGATAATGTATTACCCCAAAAGTTAGTAGTAGAATAATATTGTGCTTTTACATTTTAGGATCGCTTTTTTTAATCCACATTCCTTGCCATAAGTCAGAATTACATTATTTTCTAACATAAATTTAAGCACATACAACCTAAGAAGTAGAAGGTATACTTGCAAAAAAAATTGTAATTTAAAAGCAGACAGAGTTACTTTGACTAATTTAAATATTTCAAATTTTGGAATAAAGTTCTTGCTTTCAAAGGAAATCCAGTATCAATAATACTATTTACATAGAGGATGTTTCGCCCTTCCCCCCCCTTTAAAAAAATGCTCTAAAACAACTCTTATTCCCCAATTATATCTTCAATGTAATCTGCAAGTAGCAAGAATGTCCCAAAAGTCTAAATTTAAAATTCATCACTTTAGACGAGAATATAGTAAAAGATCCAAATAATTTTGGACTTTGTAGTGAACACCTTAAGTTTGATCGGGAGTCAGAGCAGACGAGAGAACACAGATGTAATATCCAATGGAAACATTATCACAGCTTGATAATGTATTAATACGATATACTTCTCATGCTGGTTTCATTAAAATAACATTATATTCACGAAACTCTTGAATAGACCATCTCCAGAGAGATTTCTCCAAACAACATCTTATTCAAATAGAATTCCTGTTCTGGTTGCTTCCTACATCTTATTTTCTTCAAATTTCCAAAAGGTGCTTTGTGTGGCCAGGAGACCATAGGTTTTCCCAGCATCCTCTTAAAAAAAATCAAATCTTTTTCCTCAACCAGTTGTCCATCTTTACACGTAACAAGCAAATCTTAGGATCCAACTTTCTTTAAAATGGTGGTGTATGACTTTAAAAAGCTCCAGGTGTTTCAAGAGCAGCTACTGTAAAAGGCTGAGTTACATAGATGAGATTTGTGTAGTCTTGTTTTTCAGCTCTAGCAATCAGAACAGAACCTCACTATTATACAGAGAGTCAAAATTTATTCTCCTTGCTCCTTGGAAATCTCCTTCCCACCTGCCATCCACACAACTCTCGCACATCAAGAGGTCCTACTGGGGCCGAGGTAAATTCCCAGAACTGAGGTCTTACTTTATGCCTCCCTCTCCTCTTCCTCCTCTTCCTCTTCCTCCTTTAATTGTCTCCTGTCACTGAAGGGAGCACTCAGCATCTGAGTGCCATGACTTGTCAGGACCAAAGCTTGTGCTCACTGACAGCACTCTGGGGGAAAATGAGCTGGGACAAATAGATGTGACCAGAGAAAAGTTGGAAAGTGAGCTGGGAAATTTTAAAGGAAGTGAGGCTATTCAAGAGTACTTCTCAGTCTCTCATGTTCACAAAATTATATACGCTGCTAGAAAGCTATTCTTTATCTCTTTCAATTTAACATCAACAAGATCATGACTGTTTCAGCCGGGACACAAGGGAAAAGTTAAGGCTGTGAGAGGCCATTCATCCTTTCCATAAAGGGACAGAAGAAATATGCCCCTCATTCTCTCAGGGTGACTCAACACAAGTGACTACTTTTATGTAAAACTAAAGTTTTCTCCATTTCTTCTTATATAAAATTATGAGGGATGTTCCACAGTAAGATGGGTCACTAAGGTAGCTTATAGATTTTTCTTCCCTTGAGACCTTTAAAAAAGATAAGCATCAATCAGAGTTTGAAGGATTCCATGTATTCTTTAGGACAGAATAAAGTAAATGAATTAAATAACCCTTGGCTGTCCCTACTGGCTTATGAGTAAGGAAGACAGTGGTTGGTACATTCACAGTACAGCTTCTTTTAAACAACAGTATTTCCAGTGTGGCATTTTTTTCTTATTTAAATATAAAAATATTTAAATAACATTATATAGCTAAAAGTAGTAAGTACTTATTTTAAAAAGGCCAGAAAATATACTCTGCCATCCTGATACTAGATGTCAAAACAGTACAAACTGCAGTTGAGGTATGAAATTACTTTATTACTGCTATGGAAAAGGTAATGTAGTATAATAAGCCATAGGTCTAAGTTAGAAAACATAACTAACTTCAAAAATTCAACTATATGTGATCTGTACAGAAATTACTTCAAGTCAAAAAGAATGCTTTGAAATGGAAATATTAGCATACCCAGTGTCTTATAAGTAGATATGGAAGCAAAGAAAGAGGTAAATTCACTTCCTTAAAATTTCATGCACTAAGAATCCATTGATCTTAAAATAACAACAAGTTGATCAAAGCCTGAATATAATAACTGAATGCTGAGTAAAAAGACCACAACTAAAATGTTTGCTTTTTTCTGGCCTTTTTAAAAATATTACTTACTACCTTTCACCATAGACTCAAGCTTTTTGCTCCTTCAAGTGTGAAATCTGGATTAATATATCTTTATTTTTTATTGCAAAATAGAATTGTTTGTATCTATAATCACAGTACATTTTCTATAGCTGAGTTTTATGCTTTTTTTTTTAAATTCTAGCGATCATACCAATGTTAGTAGAGCTTCCCAGTCATTGCCAAAATATATTTTTGAGACCTCAGCAAGAGCCCTCATTTTCTTCTCTAAGTTAACCAACTTTCTCTAACTCAACTGGACATCGGAAGGTTGGGTACAACCTTCTGTTGTTGTTGGGCCACAACTCTCTGATTTCTAACACACAGGGATAAATCTGTGGTATATTTCTACACCCCAAGGATTCTATATATGATTTTGCCTACAATAAAAATCCACAGAATTGTAAACAAATATATGCTACTATCAGAATTCTAGGACTATAATCTAAATATCTACTTAGCTGAACAAGCTCCATAAAATTGACCCCCATGCCTTTGTCAATGTTGTCAATGTGAAGAATCTGGTTATAGATCTTCCTTAAATCAGCACTTTGGGAGAGTGGTCAACAGAAAGGAAGGAGGGTGTTAATTTTTAAAGGATTCCCTTGGTTCAAAGGATCATGATAGTGAAAAATTAAGGAATACAATGAGCTTTGGGGCATCTCTTAGTAGATGACAACTACTTACATCTTAACAACAAAAATTTTGTTTCAACTGACATAACACCTCCTATGAGATTTCACTTCAAACATTCATTTCATTTTAAAGGCTAACATAAAATCACCAAAAAAAGAGTATTTCTAAAATGTTCTTTCAGATACAGCCTTAAAACTAAATGTCTAATGATCATTTATTTCTTCATACATATAATTAATAAGAAATGTAGTTTTCAATTTTCTATTAACTTTATCACAAAGAAACATTATTTAGAAAAAAATTAATCTCACCTAATTGCCCAACTAAGACCATAAATGAACTTATAAAGATTGTATGCTCTATTACAGGTAATCCGCAGTTTCATTCTGTCAATTGACTTATTAATATGTACAGTTAAGTTTAGGTTAGTTATTTTGCTTGGGTTGAGTGTGTTTTTTAAAATTTACAAAGCAAGTTAAGCCAGTTGAGTCAGCCTACAGATCTGTTCCACAAAACTACCTCAAGCAAAACAGAGAATAATTTCAGGGCCAAAATTTACAAATAAATAAAAATCATGTGCTGTATATAAATGTTCGGTCTCTCCTTCTCAAACTTTCCCCAAAACTCTTTTTCAGTTCCCTCTCCCAAATTAAATATCCATCTTCACAGATAAAGAACAAGGCATGAGATTTAAATTTTTAAATTTCCTTCAAATGGCATTTCATGACTTTGAAAACCCCACTTGTTTCAACAACAGCAACAGTAATAGCACAACCCTCCTCCCCAACACTGTTACGGATTTTACCCTTTTCAGCTTCTCACAAGCCAACACAGTGACACTTGTTCATTCAGGAGAAATCAAGTAAGAAAAGTAGGATTATACTCCGATGAGCATGTACTCATCTTGTGTTCAAAGAAATGCTCTGGAAGATTTGAATGTTTTCTGAAATATTAAGCATTTTATGGTTGAAAAAATGTACTTCTCCCGGTTGTTTCTCATTGTGGGAACAGTTGGTTCACTTCTGCAATGCCTTTGCACCCTCTCATGGCCACTTTAGGATTTTTTCATTGGAAGCAATTCATTCAAGGTATTCAAAGGTTTCATTTTGTAAATTTGAATTTTATTAGAATAATTACATTTACATAATTTATACCTATAACTGTGATTTCATAATCCCAAATATTAATTGCAGCTCACACCTCTTCACACTGCTGAGAAACTAGAATTATATAAAGTTAAATTACTATGATAATAATTAGGAAACTCCGTATTTTCCAGTTATGCTGACATTGAAGCATGCTGATAAGAATTTAAGATTCTGCCTCCTAAGTACAAAACAATTCAACAGGAAGGTCATCATTAGGTATTGTGGATCTTATTTCATGGTGCTAATAGGAGAAAGTGAGAACAGAATGTTTGGAACCTGTTTGTGTAAGACACGGAAAGGGATGCTAGTCTAGTACAAAATCCTAAAAAGAATGGCAAACATGAGAAGTTTTTGTTAATTATCAATAGCAAGATTAAACACACATGCACATAGTTTTATTTTAACTGACTCATATGTTCTCATAGAACCATTATTCAACCCAAAGAATGTTTTAAAAACTGATGACAAATTGTTACTTTTCTATTTAGTTTGACACCATAATAAAATTAATCACTTATTCCCTTTTCTTTTAGAAAAACCTCCTTCTATCACTTGCAGCTTTACATTTATAAAATACTTAGGAAAAAACGTGAGAAGTAAAAAATGGCAAGCTTTATTTCTCAGTTTATGTTGCTGACAATGAAAAGGAAACCTGCTTTGTTATGAAGAGAAACAACTGATCAAACTGAAACAGATATCAGCAAAGCTACTATTTAAACTATTACATTTCCAAGCAATTTTTTCATTCCAAGGTGATGCTATATCTCTTAAGATACTTTGAATTTGACAAGAAATGTAACTCGAGCCCTCCCTGGAATTTACATTCCTAAACTATGTTTCATACATATTGTATCAAAAAACCACTTCAGAACCTACCCATGTATCTACACATGAATAATTTTGGTTTCAAAGTGTAACCTATCATTAAGAGCACAGAGCCTTAACCAACAGTGTTAGAAATCCCATACAGCCAAATAAAATCTGAGAACATAGAAAATACAGTAACAGTAAGATGAAATGAGATATTACACAGGATAATGCTCCAATTATTTAAGGTTGCCATCAAATCTCAAATTAAAAGTGAAATTTAAATGTAAAATTTTGGGTAGCCTGCCGGTAAATGTAGTTAACTCTAGAACAAATAAAATGGCACTTACAAAAATCAGCTTAGGTTCCGTATACATAAGGACATTAAGGACATCAGTTCATTCAACCCAGAACTTTATTGTAAATAACCACTGTTAAACTATATCCTGTCCACACTGAATACATTATCAGATCCAAAAATATTCTTTATCAACAGTTTTATTTTTGAGAACTCTAAAATCCTAAAAGCCATCTCTCTTATAGTACAACATATATATTACATAATCCCTCATGTATACTCTACAAACTGAATTATTTGATCTGAAGTTGCTAAATAAACACTATCAGAATCTCATCTTGAATACACACTTTCATAATAATATCGTTGTCAACCAAAACTTATCATATAATTATGTGTATGGTTTGTAAGAAAATGTACATGCTCTGCTAGTAGGCACTGCAAATAACCACTGTTAAACTATATCCTGTTAAATATATCTTACAAAAGACTGTTGTTCAAGAACTTGATAGACTAAAACCCTCACTAATTTTAACTTGGAATTTTAAATCATTCAAATGTATTGTCAAAGATATAAAACTATTAAATCCATTCCCATCAACAGAGTAACCCAGGAGTCGTAGCCTACTTACCATAAAATTCTAGATTATCTGAAGTCAGCCATGCAACTGTAATTCTTATTTCTTCAGCACTTTACCTTTGCACATCTCAGTGACTATCCATTTAGCTCCCCTTATGAAGTAATTCTCTAATTGTAGTATGCGAATTGGGACTTATGAAATGGTAACAAACTATTTGCTTAAATGACTCTCAATCCTAATAGACAACCATACAAATTTCCTCAAGGCAGAAACTTGAGTTCACTCACTTTTTATGCTTTAGTACTTGACAACTAGTAGGTGGTAGAGAAAAATGATGCTTTTGATACTTGAAATATCATTATGGAAACCTGTGCTTTAATCCTAGATTCAACAGTTTAACTTTCAACTTCCTTATATGTAAATAATGAATAAAACTGAAATATATTTAAAAAGTAACTAGCCCAGCACCTGATATACAGAGGCACTACATCCACTCAATAAATGTTTGTTGAGCTTATTTTTCATGATAACTCTTTCCATTGCTATGTTGTCAAAAGACTCAGAATTCTCAAAATTCACCATCATTCTTTTTTTTACTCTTTGTTGTATGTTGTAATTTAAATATAACCATAGCTATAAAAATAATGAATGTGACTATGTCCAGGAAATCTAAGCATTTGAAAATATTAAATTCAATTTTTCCCAGAAATAAAACAGTAACATATCTTCCAAAAGGAACACTGAAGTTCAGACTTCAGTTTTGTTTTCTCTTCTATTTCCCATCAAAAAGGAAAACTCCTTCAATATTTATAAGACTACAAATAAATGATGTGCATAATGTTGCCTTCACGTATGTTTCTGCATTTTTAACCCAGTTAAACTTAGATAAAGGCCAAGAATGTAGACTTAATTATGCATAAAAAAGATGCTTTACCTACAGTGCACAGCAGACAAAATCCAAAGACGGTAGGCTGCCTGAAACATTTACAAATCAATTCATTATATTGATTTGGAATGAAATGCGCTGTAATTTAGAGCACTGATTACTACAGGCCAAACTTGATAAAATTCTATCTCTAAGGCACTTTCACTTGCCTATATACTTGAGCTGAGAATTTTTCAGAAACAGTGATTTGCCTCACTTTACAGCACTATATGTAAATACTGGGTTGCAATAGAATAATGATAAAAATGTATGAAATTTGTTTTGACCTAACCAATAGCTTCCATAAACCATTAATATCTTATTAACAACAGGCAATGTGCCTCTATTTCAAAAAGGATTTATCCCCCATACAATATATGGACTGTTTCCACATCATTTCCTACATCTACTGTAACTCTTGGAGAAAATTTAAGGTTTTATTCTGTGCTATTTGTTTTTCATGGATAAAGCTGTCCCTTGGGGAATCTGTAATTATGCTTAAGAGCCCTTTTAACCTACTCTAATCTCCTGAGGATTTGCTGTTTTATCTTAATGTAATTTAGAAACGTTGAGAATTTCTTTTTATCATCTTAAACTGTAGAAACAATAATATCTGCATACAGAATTTTCCACAAAATTATATCTGATCACATGCACTAAAATTTAGCTACTCATCAAAATCTAGGCATCATGTCAACCAGTTAGAGAAATGGCTGAAATATATTCTTTATGGAAAAGACAGATTTATTTGTCCATCAGTTTTCTTCATAACAAAACACAGAACCTATGAACTGAGGAATCCTGAGAGGGCAAACACTTAAAATAATAATTTGCAGCAGACTCATTCCTGAGCCAGTGTGAGAATCAAATCTGAATCCATTAAGTCTCTCTTTCAGTGAAATCTCTCTTGAACTTCAATTTGTTCGTTTTAGCAATGATCCCATTAAACTGCACAATCTCTCAATTCTATTCTAATTTTAATTACTCTGTCTTCTTAATAAGTTAAACAATTTCACTGATAACAGAAATCAACTAATCTACCTTTATCTGCTATCTGGATGAACTCGTAAATCATATGTAAGTTACTCAAAACCACACATGGAACCGTTCCAATCCAAGCAATAGTAAACAGTTTTTGATGCATCATATTCATCATCGTTCTTTTTAGCACAATGACACAAAACTTTTGAATATCAAATAGAACACCTCAGTGAAAATAAAAATTCATTTTCCTCCAGATTTCTTTTCTTTAAAATGAAAGAAGGATCACAACAAAATTATGGCCTACAGAGCAAATTATAACTAAAGCAGATTTTTAAAATTACTTTAATAAACATCAAGAACAACTTAAACTTTCTAAAATTTGTTATCCTGTTGAATAAGAGTAGTTTTTTTTAAAGTAGCTTTCTTAGAGTTTGCCACAAAACTTCAAAATAAGTACTTTTCGTCAGGAGAAACAAATATGGCTGTAATAGTTCTCTGAAATTTTAATGGGATTTAAACTATATAATCCTTCCAATTCAAAGTGTTTAGACTTTTTATTTAGATTACCAAATGAACAAGAAGCAAAGGCAAAACAAATTGACTATTCTCAGTTACTGTACTTGATCCCACAGTTACAAAAAATACAGAGACTAAATCAATAGTTTAAAATATGTCTGTTTTATAACTTTCAACTGTTTACTAAAATAATTCTTGAAGTGTAATTAATTGCAGACATTTAAGTCTTTATTTAAAGGCTCTACTGAGTTCTTCTCATTCAGCTTGGAAATGTTTCTTTCCAGGCTGATTAGATCCCAAAAGCACAACCTTTGCTAACACTGCCACCTGCTGTTGACTCTAAATCATTTTTCAGTTGCAGAACTGGAAATAAAAATAAATGGGATTGCATGAGCAAATTGGCCTGAGAAACAAACATCAGCACAGATGTTAAAGACAGTTTGTGTAGAGACCACTAATTTTTTTTTCTGACAATAGATAAAGCTTTATCTCTTCAGTCCTAAATGATTGAAATAGGGAGAGTGTTTTTGGTCGGAAACATCTGATTTAGGTATGTTTTTTACAAGAACATTTTTTTAATGTGATAACAAAGAGGGAATTTCAGTTCCAAAAACTGAAAGCAATAAAGGGATGAAGTAATTTGCTTTTAATTGGGTGAGCAACGTTGGCATACAACGACATAAGCATTTATGGAGAGAGACAAGTAAATGTAGTTAAAAAAAAAAAAAGGAGCAGGGATCCAGTTGATGGATAGATGTATATATGAGAAATCTTTGTTTTCACCTTTTTTTTGTTGTTGTTGTTGGTGCCAGAGATTGAACTCATGACCTCTTGGTTGCTGGGAAGGCACTTACACTGCTGAGCTAAACCCCTGGCCTTGTTTTCACCTTTTCTTTTGTTCTTAGGCTTAAAAAAACTTTCTGAATAAGAAACTGGAAAATATATATATATAATACACTGATATTTTCAGTCTGCTTTAGCAGAGCAACTAAATTTCATAGAATCTGAAAGAACACTAACATTGTATTAGATTTAATGTGCATTTTAAAACCTGAAGATTGAAACACTTTTTCATAAAATATCAAGAATCTCCCTCTTCTCCAACCCTCCAATTTCAGAGAGCTGTTGTTCACAGCAGGCTTGGGTGTCCCTGAAAGCCTAGCTGTGCAGCTGGAGCACTGAGCCCACTGCTTTCTGATAGGAGGGAACAGAGTGCGTGACAGAACCGTGAGTGCACCTGACACTTCTTCCCTGTTTCATCCGTGTTGCCTGTAAAGCTGTATCCATTGTTTTAATTTCCACATCAAATAGCAAAACAATTAACTGAGAACTTCTTTAAAACATATTCAACAGGATATAATCATAAAAAATAAGGAAAATTCACTTTCAATTTCCCTATTTTTAATAAGAAATCTAACCTGTGTACATTGCACGGTTTTGGAATGTCCATCCAAGCCTCATTCTGTGAGTTTCTCCTGCACCTTCCTGATCCATAAAACTTACATTCTATATCCCTAGCTGGCATAGCCTGTTTCTCTCTTTTGAGAATTGAGAACTGATAACAGGAAGACTGGCTTAGTTTGATGTAATTTTATGTGATGACAGGGAAACAGGAGCAATTGGGGCTGGCACTAAGCATAAAATGCATGAAAATACAGCAAGAATTGCTTATATGTAAAGAATAAAGAAGGAAATGCACAGGTTTTTTGAAAAGGAGAAAAGAAACTGGGCATGGTGGTGCACAAACAACTATAACTCCAGCACTCAGGAGGCTGAGGCAGAAGAGTGCTGTGAGTTTGAAACCAGTGTAGGCAGCATAAGCAAGGTCAAGGCCAACCTGCACTACGTAGTTAGACCCTTCCATAAAAAACACAGCACAGGCAGACAATTCATGGCAGTGTTCTAATCCTACATAAGCACAGAAGGCTTCCCCCCGACCCCCTGCCGCCCCGTGACACTCCCCTATATTCCACGTAACTCTTTCTTGCGCTAGGCAACACTGGTTTAATATAGGATTCTATTTTATTAAAGCCAAAAGCCTTGACTTTAACAATTGAATAATTCAAAAAAAATGCAGGGAAAATTTTGATACATCACCAAATTATAACTCCAGCCAACAAGTGAGAGACTAAAAAGTGTAGAAAATTGATCATGAGATAAAATTTTAGAGATAATCCTATCACAGACAGCTGCTATGTTTTCCTAGAGCTGAATCCATTCCTAGGAATTGCAATGATGCCCCTAGCAGATGGCATTATTAGTTCAAGTTACCCACCTTTCTTCCTTCTAAATGTCTTCTCCAGGATTCATTCTTAGGGGAGAAATTTAATCCCCACCCAATAATCCCAGGCTTGACCATGTGTCTAACTTTGCCTAACCCAAAGTAAACTTTTTGGTGTTACCAAGCAGGAGCTTTAACTTTGTCTTGCAGTTCCACTGTGATTTTCCTTTGTCTTTGATCTCACAAGAAAGAACAATGTGAGATATATTCCAGAGCAACCTTCAATAGTCCAGTAACAGAAATAAGAAATGTCTGTATTTTTATCACTGAAATGTGAACTTGATAAGTGCTACAGTATAACCTGACAAAAACTGACTGGTGCGTGTCTCAAATAGATTTTCGTTATGAAAACGCTAATGGATAAAATGTAAATATTTCAGTATGAAGTTCATTTGCTTATTGCTAATAAGCTTATATTTTAAATAACCCCTTTCAGTTTTCAAGCAATCATGCCGTTAATGACTTTAAGGATGTTTACACATAATAATTACCAAAGCATAGATTTATAATTTCATTCATATAACTAAAAATTGCCAACATGTTTATCGAAAAAGCATATTTCTCCCTAAAAGATATTTCTAAGGCATTCTAAAGTTAGCATTCATATTTTACTAAAATCTGTGGATACAAAACAACAATGGATAGAAAAGTTCTTACAAATTCTGTATTTCCCTTGTATTTTATGCAAACAATACTGAGGATTCTAAGTCTTTCAAATAGTACAAACTTAAAGGCAGCTGTTAACATTGGTCTCATTTTCTTTGTTGTTTTATACCCAGTGGCCTTAAATTTTATACAAATCATATACCAATTCTGCTTTTGTCTAAGTATTTTTTCTTAAAACAATATATCATATTTAATCAGATTTTACTAACTAAAATAGTTATCAGAAAGATAAATCAGAGATGAAGGCATTTTCATACATGCTGTCACTATGATTAGCTATGCAGTCTCAGCTAAATCATTTTACTTTTCTAAGCCATTGAGTTTGCAGCAGAATGCATGAGGATGATAATCTATCCCTACTGCATAAAATAGGAACCAAACAATACAATGTATGTTTTAAACTCTTAAAAATATTACAGTTATAGTTATTAAAATTTATGCTAACTTTAGTTCCCTTGGGTTGATCACAGTGTGTGTACAAAAGGTCCAAATCCAGTTCTATAACATACTGCTTTAATTCCTAACCTAAAAAGGGCACCAGAGCGTTACACAGAAGCAGCAGGGCTGATGGTTGCAGGTGGTTGCTGTAAAACTTAGGCTGAAGGTTAAGCCATTGATGAACTCAGTCATTTTGAAAACTACCATTACTACTTCTACCCTAATTATAAACAATCCCATTACTTCTCCACCATCTTAGCTACAATAAAATCCACTAATGAGAGAATTTGCTCATGCAGTTCACTTAAGGATTTTAAATAATCATGGGATTAAAACCTTCACTTTAAGAACAAAACCACTTTAATTTCCACAATAATAAAGAGATTAAAAATAACTCAAAAATTTAAATTATGTATGCTAGCCTCACTGTAAACATCTCACATGCATTTACTCATGGACTCCTTGTAACAATCACGTGAAGTGATTATTATTAATTATTGTTCAGATAAAAAAACAGAGGCATGGATTAAGTTATGGGCCCTAAATCACAGCTCATAAGTAGCACAACCAAGATGCAAACCCCAGCAAGCGGTACTGGCACTATATTTTAACCAAATATTATCAGACCTCTATGATCAAAGCAAAAGCAACTGTGGAAAGAAATGAAATGCATTTGTAGCAAAAAATGAAAAAAAAAGATTATTTCATTAACACATACCAAGTAATCTCTTAAATAATCCCATTTACATGAGTTATTGAAGTTCTTTATTGGTTAAAAACCATGTAAATTCATTAAATAACATAAATGTTGTTTGTTTAAATTCATTACAGCCTTTGCTACCTTTTTTTCTTTCATTGTCATGTCAATATTAAAAATTCATATTCTCCAAATTTGAATCACATTTGAAACCCTCAAGAATCACAAGGTACAGTTCAATTTAAATAATTCACATTTGATATATTCAAGTAACCCCAACCTTTTAAATAAAAGAAAATATCTTATCCCCAATATCAGAGAAAGGTGACAGAAGTCTATTACCTGCATGACAAAAGAGTCAACCATTTCCAAGGAGACTGACTCCTTAGAAGAACAAATTTGACAAAAATGAGCCAGAATTTTGTGATCTGTCCATTATATTAAAAAGTACATCTTTCATTGTAATTTGTCAAATGAAAAAACTCTGATAAATTCCAAAAGAAGAGCCTTATACTTACATTTGTTCAAAAATAAGTTAGCAACAGAATGGAAATTATATTACACAGTATCAGTATGTCACAAAATTACAATTACTAAAGGGAGTATATATATATATCAACTTCTGTAAATTTTCAAAATGACCTTCCTTGCTAGTGTAAAATGTAAAAAAAATGAAAACAACAATTGGAAAATGTCTGCATTTTAACTTGTAAGAGGCTTGGTAAGGATCCTTTCTCCCTCTAGACTGTATCTGTTGCTTTTCTTATATCAATAAGCCCAAGGGGGCATCTATACACATTTCCAAATTTCAATAATAACTGAAGTATTAAGTAACTAATCCAGCATAATGCACTACTGCAAAGCGGAGTGTCTGGCCAATATTCTTCTTCAGAGAGATACTGTAATTGCCTCACTCCACTTTCAATGAACGATCTATAATGAAAGTTGCTTTTTAGGCTTAACCTAGAGCTATCCCCGGTGGGAAAAGATTGAGTCTTTGTAAAATGTGTTACAGTTTACTAATAAGAATGCAGAAGCTGCACAACTGATGAACCAGCAAATCTGCTCTGACTTATTTAGTCTTTGCTGAATGAATTTGAATATCATCAAAATACATTATCCTTATCCATAACCTATTTCCTCTGATTTCCTCTATCCTCACATTCACTTCAAAAGGAACTTTAAGCACTTCAATATTTTATGTATGTGTGCTAGTCCCACAACAGAGTATAAAACAGAAAAAAAAATTTTCTAAAAGACAAAAATGAATCTTTCAGTAAGAAAAGGTTATAGGTGAGATTTTAAAACCTGGAGGAAAAAAAGAAAACATTTACACAGAAATATTTACATTTGATATGGATACATAATAAACACAATTTTTTACCTAAAAGTAATTGCAAAATTACATTTCTTTATCATTGACCATCAGAGAAGCATGGTGAAGTAGATGAAAACTCTCCCACTAGTGACTATCTTAACTCAAACACACCACACATATTAACTATTCTTTCCCCTCTTCCTTCCCTTCTTTCTTGACATATTCATGGATTCATTTAATTTCTGCTGAAGGCAGAACACATACTGCACATGCCTCTTGCATGCAAAGGGGAGCGAGATAATTGTTCTGTCAAAGGAACTCTGTTAGTTTCAGGTGACAGAAAAAATAACTATATATACTCTAAAGTTTTATGAGAAAGGTTAAATTACAGTGCTTTGGAGGCAGACAAAAAGTGCAGTTCAGTTTCCTTAAGACTGAACATTAAATAGTAAATGCACAAGAAAGGATTGTACAGGTGAACGAGTAGGGACACCTAACACAAGAAAAACAGGAGCTCACACAGTTCAGCCTCTTCCATCACGTAGTTGTGCTTCTTGGGTAAGAAACAGAAAAGTGATAGAGTTGTCCCATACCCAAGGGTTCACGAGAGAGTTACAAGGGTAGAGGGAAAAAAATATTTGAACTTCATTTTAAAATTATTCCTACCATTTTCTTGTAAAATTCTACTTGTATATAGTTAATATTTTAGTATTTTAAACATTATATATGTGAGTAACTTATAAGTAAATAAACAAATATGAAACACATGTCCTCAGAAAAATTTTAAATCATAAGTGAAGGACAATCAGATTTTAAAAGATCACCCTGGCTATAACCTGAGAGAAAAATTAAAAGAAAACCCGAGACGCAAAAAGCAGTTATGAAGCCACTATAGTAACCCTGCTGAAAAGATCTTAAAGGAAGACTCTGGCTCAATGAGAATGCCAAGGACAAAGCAGAGACTTCCTATAAGAAAAAAAGATTATAAACTATAAATCAGCTTTGCTTACATTATTCATTACATTTTGGTCCTATACAATTCCACAAAGATAATTTATACATCTTTCAAAAGCAGGCTTACAAATCAAGTTATAATGTACTATTATCTTATTTAAGGTCATTAATATTCATTGATTAAATTACATTCTGATTTCATGACACTGATTTTTAAAAAGGAATGCAATCACTATCCTTGTGGCATCACTCTCGTTTTATTCATGAGAGTGAAATTAAAGTCTTGATCATAGAAGATGGGAAGGAAGGCGAAAGAACATAGGAACCTGGGGTGGAGAATGCTATGGCTATCATAACGCTAAAACTAGCATCCAGAATGTACATATAAAAAGTCCAGATTCAGTTCTATAACATGTAGCTTTAACTCCTAACCTAAAAAGGGTACAAGAGGGTTACAACACCCCATCCTGTCACTCTGGGGATAGGATAAAGACAGTATGTTTTCTTTTTATCAGATTTTATAGGCCAAGGATTTTAAAATAAACCTGTACCCAAATATATCAATTTCCTTTGCTGAGAAAAGAAGAAAAGAGAATGACGATGTTTCATTCAGTTTGAGTTATGCTTTACTGTCTAGAGTTTAGTTGGATTTAACAAATTAGAGACATTTTTAATAACTGATCACCATCACACTTTAATTCTGGAAAAATATATTTTCAGTAATAGGATTTGATTAAGTTGTATATTGAATTCCTATTACCCAAGCATTTTAAGACCTTCTCATACATTTTTGGAAGAATGAATAAGTGAATCGCTGTTCAAATTTTATTTCAGGTCAAATACTTGGGCCTAGATAAGAAGTTTCATATTGGTAGTGTGTTGCCAGAAGTTCCATGTGATTTAAATTGGAAATATTTGCACCTGTACTAGATAACTTTTTAACTAGGACAAAATGAAATAGTATAAGAGATAGCCTTATCGGCATTTTCTAACAGATACTAGCTCCTTATCCTGGCCTTCCAAGTATTTCCGATAAACTTTGGTAACACAGCTCTTCTTTTAAGTCATTTTAATTTTCCCACAATTCTGTCCATTGATTTTTATTGGAAGTGACAAAAGAGTATAATGGAAAAGTGTGTTCTCAAGGATTTCTCTCATCAGATTTTATAATAATACATATACATATAGCATTTTAATGTCAATGTTAGAATTCATTGTCCAATCTTGAAAACTAGTGTTTTATCTTTAAAAAGTTGTAAGAGCTTTGGAATGACACTAGTCATCAAAAAAAGTATAATATTCTTACAATTTTTCAAAACTCTAGAAATTTACTGAATTCAGACTGACAGTTGTGTTCAGAGAATAAAAACAGAATGCCATCTTACAGATTCAAACAGTGTTAATCATGCTAAATTTCATTCCACTTTTTAATGCATTCTGAAAATATCATAGCAATCAACAATGTATCATTGTTTCAATGATAGCTGAGGAGGCAAGAGAAATCCTCTCTGCCATACTGAAATCAGACAAGTTAGGACAGGTAAAAGAATATTGACGGGGCTCTTTATTCAGAAACAACAGAGAAGGTGCGCTCTAACTAATCACAGTAAACTCATTCCAGTTTTTAGCCCAAATTTTCAGATTTACTTAGGAACTAACCTTACATCAGGCTCAAAAACAGAATATATTCACCTCCAACAGTAAATTAACTGACATGTGAGCACATAACATGTGGCTTTAAATACAGCACTAAATTACCCGTCCTCCAAACTGCAAAAATGGGCTCTGATTCACAGAGCAGGTAGCAAACCTAAGGCTCTCAATCATGGCTGAAGGAATTTACGTGCTCTGCAGACATTCACTCTCCGTAGAAGGTCATCGCTTCACAGCCTGGGAAATAATCCCTGCCAGCCGACTTGGAAAGTGCCTGAGGCATCGCTCCTGAGAGGCATAACTCGTCTTCTTTCAAGGCTAGAGGTCAGAGCCATGATCACAGCTCCGTCAAATTTAAAGCGAAAAGTATCTAGGGTCAAAAATATCCTAAGGAAAAAAAATTGAAGACTAAAACTCAAAAATATATTGTGCTCCTCTGGGCTTTGGCACTGTGATGGAAAAACTTGTTGCAGAATATTAAATTTAGATTTTTTTTTCATCTGAAAGCTTCAAAATAACTAAACTAAAACTGAATACAGAATCTGATGGATGTCATGCTGTAATCAGTTTTGAGGACATTTTTAAATGCTACAAATCCATTTAAATGCTCATCAACTGAGACATTCTAAAAAAGAAAAAAAAATCAAGGTTTAAGTGACTTAAACCTGAAATGTGAACAGGGACTCAATGATTACATTACTGCATCAATTAACTTGAGTACACAGAAAGAATGCTGCTCTCCCAAGCAATGTTAATTCTGCTCTGCTCAGGCAGGTACCTCCTCACATCAGGGTTGTTGCTTCGCAAAGCACAACTCATATGGTAAAAGGGAAGAGATGATTTGTAAATAAGAATAAACTGCCATTTGGGAACTAAATGTATAAACTAAATTGATGTTTGTGTGAAAAACACAGTCATTTTCATATACTTCCCAGAGTAAAAACTCTGAAAATTGTTACTGAAAATCGTAAGACAGATGGGATTACCATTAAAGTCAACAAAAGTGGCTCGGTACTCATGAAAATCACAAATGAGTGCATTTAAAGATGAAAGGCATTTCTGGATGGACAAATCGCCAAGGCTATCATGTTTTATTTTGGTCATCTCTGCCAACTGCTGTTACATGCTGTCATTTTCAGAAAGGGAAAATGTATTTGGAAAAGCAGAGTGAGCACAACAGGCCTAAATCAAGAAGTTGGTGGCTACTGACAGCAACCTCAGGATTCAGTCTACCAGGCTCAGGATATCAGGGTTTCATGGTGTGTTATTCTGACATATCTGACGCTTCCTAAACTCTGCTGCTACTTTAGGATCTGCAGTATTAACCTGTTTTTATCTCTAAGTTTGTTCCTACTCTCTTAAAGGGCAAGAAAAAAAAAAGCCTCCATCAGACATATTTTGTCCCATCATTGTTCCTCAACCTTCAAAACTCAGTTCAGAGGACAGCTCCTTATTGCATCCTGCATCACTCAGCTTACAGCACAAGGTTTATTTTCCTATACAGAATCTATTGAATAACTCATAGCTCTCTATCAAAGGTAAATGTCAGTTCTACTGCTCTCTACCTTTAAGTGCTTCTAAATTGCCATAAAAGGGGAATAAACATCTCAAGAAGGCTATAGCCTACCTTTTAAATGCCTTAAGCAGAAGACCACCGCTTTCGTCAACAGTACACTGGCTAGCAATAGTCACAAGGCCAAGTCTAGCTGCAAGGAACCAGGGCTAATTCTCCTCAGAAAACCCAGGAAAGAAGAAAAAGACATTGGTAAGTATTATAAGTCTCCATTATACCTTTTCTGATCCTTCCCTATAAATCTATACTGGGTGCCTGTTACTGTTTATATTGAACATGTTACAGTTGACCCTTAAATAACAAGAAAGTGATTACAATTAGAAGAACTAGAGAAAAAATATTTCAAAAGGGAAAATAGCTAGACCAAAGGTCCAAAGACCAGGGAAATCTTGGTGTATTCAAGAATGCAAAATATGCATGTAATGTATGTAAGTTAGAAACTCCTCTGAGAACTGCATATAGAGTTCAAGATATCCCTGTATTGAATTTAGCTCTAAATTGTACAGATTTAAAGCACATTTCTTGCCACATTGTATTGGTGTCAGCTATTATTTTTAGGTGCCTTATATGTGAACAGAAATTAACCATTACTGCCAAAAATGTTTTAAAAATTAAACTGTCAAAAAAATATAGCTTAGAGAAAAAGGTGAGACTATCTGAAGTGTCAATGCAAAAAAGTAAAAAAGAAATGTCTCCAGACAGTATCCAGGTAGGATATGTTATTCCAATTAAAATTATCTAATATACTTTGCATGTTATTCATAAAATCAGTTTTCTTTCTGATCGAGGGAAAAGTGATACATTTTTCACTAAATGTGCAGGATACAGTTGGCATACTTGTGTCTTAAAAAACATTCTATGCATTGTAGACAACATTCTTTCTTCAGGCACCCTTAGAGAGACAGGAAGTGACTTTCTAGATCAGTTAACACTAAAGTACAATAAGTTCAAGCAGCCTTAGAGAGCTGATAATATCAAAGAACAAGTCATTTTGTAGACCGATTCTATGGGCAGAGAAAAAAAAACACAGCAATTTAAGGTTTGAACTCCCAATTATTTGTCTCAAGGGCAAGCAATCCAAATTTCATGCATTGATTGGCAATTACACTGCCCTCATAAAGGCAAGCAACTATAATTTGTTGCAGTATGACTGATAATAGGGACTTATTTATTAAATGATATTAATGATTCTCTCAAACTATGCAGAGAAAGAAAACTATTACATAATAAATGTTATGCATTGCAAGAAGAGAAAAAAATTTTTGTCTCACTTTAGATTTCCCCAGAAGCAGATCCTGAGACAAGGGTTCCTAGGAATTAGTAATCTATGGGGAAATAAAAACAATGGTGGAGGAGTGAAGAAGGAAAGAAACGGTAGGGAAACAGGGAAGCGAAGACAGCTAGTTATTAAATACATCATTACTCTTCAACAAAAATTTCTGGGAAAATGGGAGTAAAAACATCAAAATATAACATAGAGACCTGGGTTAGTTTTGAGTTCAGTGATTCAACTGCAAACAAAACAAACTTACTTGGTAACTGAATAATTTTATATTGAATATGTCAGTATTACAGAAATTTGTTAAAAATTTCGTTATATTAGTGTTGTAGTTACATTCTTTTTAAAAGTGCTTGTATGTTAGCTATTATTCATAATTTTTAAAATTTTAGCCTTAAATATGTATTAGTTATATGTCTGGAACATGGCAGAGGAGAATTTGTGCCTGGCATGGCAGCAAGAAGCAGGAGAAAGATCAAGAGAGGAGGGAAGGAAATAGAGCCTTCCAGGCAATGCCTCCCGGGACCCATCTCCTCCTTCTAGAAACTGCCATGTTGCTAGGCCTTGGGGCCAGCCACTATGGACAGAAACCTCTACAAACTGTGAGCCAAAATAAACCTTTCTTCCTTTAACTTGTGGGTGTGGTGTATTGTGTCTCAGCAATGGGGAAGTAACTAGGACAGTCGATGTATAGGTCATATTGGCTAAATCAGAGAGACTATATATGAAAAAAAAATTTTTTTTTTGGTACAGAGGACTGAACTCATGACCTTGCACTCATGAAGCAGGCACTTATACCACTGAGCTAAAACTCCAGCCCTTATATATAAGAAATTCTTGAAAAAAAATGTCCTTAAATGGATGGCTAAAAATATATGCCATCCATTTAAGGACAGTATCTAATTAATACTAGAGAATTTTAATGTCTATGTTAAAAACTTTGTGCCCCAATGGAAAAATAATGAAAAGAATACAGTATTTCACTCTATCCATACATATGTTGGCACCACTACTGCCCTTGGAATGTAAACTTCTACTGGAAATAATCTTTATCTGTTCCGTTTCCCTAGGGGAACACTCTATGCAGGAAGGTATCCAGAAACTTATTAGCAGTGAGCACCCCAGACTATGGCATCTAACCACTGCTTCTCACTAAAAGGGACCAGTGCTTGTCCAGGAATAGCTGACTCCACGTCTGCACTAGAACACACATGAAATGAATCTAAAATATTTTGTCACAGCAGAAACCAATTAATCTGTCAAAACTGTAGGGGTCTGGTCAAAAAATCCAGAAGCCTATTGAGAGGATTCCCACTGGTCAAATCAGCTAAGCATCAAAATAATATGCATCACAAAAAGAGTTTTTTTAAATATTAATATTCTCTTTTTATTATTTTAAGGAGAAAAAATAAAAAATATTCAAAATGAGCCAATAGGAGAGTAATAATAATTAATACATTGTGCATTATTATCTTCACAGTAGTTACTCAGAGTACAAGATATATAATAATGTTTTCAATGACCTAAAATATGTAAAATATTTAACATTCATGAATTAATAAATAAACTTAAAAACTTGAAGGATATTAGGAAACTAATTACTCAGCAAGCCAGGAAATAAAAGACAAAAATCATATATTTATCCTACTTCTCCTTACCAGTACTCTATAAATTGTATAGAGCAAATGATTGTTAATCTTCAACCAAAAATTTCTGGGACAATGGGAGTACAACATTAAAACATAACATGGAGACCTCGGGTAGTCTTGAGTTCAGTGATTCAACTGGAAACAAAACTTACTTGGTAACTGAATGATTTTATATTGGATATGTCATCATTACAGAAATTTGCTAAAAATTTTGTTATATTAGTGTTGTAGTTACATTCTTTCTAAAAGTGTTTGTATGTTAGATATTTATTCATAATTTTAAAAATTTTAGTCTTAAATATGTATTAGTTATATGTCTGGAATTTATTTCAAAAATCCTAAGGGCTGGGAATCTATGTATTAATACTTGCTGATGCTGGATTTCTAATGTATGGGAATTCATTATACTAATTTATGTACTAAATACACGTTTGAATATAAAGATGGGGTATTTGAGTGAGGTAACTTAAATAGTATTTCTGATCTCCTGTCTGATCCCTGAAAGTTTTAACGTCTTAAAACAACTACTCATAGAAATAAGTATAGGACATCTTTAGAAAAAGTAGTTACAAAAGTACAATGTTAACCAGCACATACAATATTACCGAGAGGCTTCCAAGGTATAATATCCACGTAGGAAGCAAGAAATTAATCTTATATCTGTTGTTGATTGGCAAGGAAAGATCTTTGGGCTGGGAATGACAAAACTGCCAAACACCTAGCTTTGTAATCCCATACATAATTTTTATAGGTCTTGATCATGGAAGCATAGGAAAGCACGAAATGAGTAAGAGCAACAATAAATGTATTGCAAGTGTCAGCCTTGACACACTTTGCATTATTTTATTTAAAATTCACAACCCAACATGTTATGTAAGGTTTGAAGAGCCTCCTGCCTCAGCCTCCCAGAGTGCTAGATTTACAAGTGTGCACCACCATTCCCAGCTGATACATACTTATTAAAAATTACTAAATGCAGTAGAGATCAATACATGGCAGCATTTTGGACTTGAGGCAAAACGAGGTTTTGCTGAAACCGTTAACTTACTTAAAGCCACGCACAGAACTGATTCAACCCATTGTATGTTCCTGGTTTACATAATAGGATAGCATACTTGGAAAATTCAATCGCAGGGGACAGTATTGGCTGAGGGAAAGTTGTGGAGCCAGATGACAATTAATGGAAAACTGAAAACGGTCCCCACAGGCCTACAGTCTTCCTCTACCCCGCACTTGCTTCTACACAGTTCGGCCTGGAGAACCATAACCAGCGGACCTACAGCGCCAAGGCTGCCTCTCTTCTGACTGCCGCAGCCTGTGACCTTTAAACTACATCTCCCAAGAAGCCTTGCGTGGACACGCGACCTACGCCGGAAGTCGGGACGGCTGCATCCGGTGCTGGGGAAAGTGTGGGTTGGCTTTCCCAGTTGTATCCTGGTCGCGGAACTCTGGTCACTTTGGGTTAGTAGCACACGTGGGGAGTTAGTCGGTCCCGCGAAGCCCTCTGAGGGCGCTGACCTGCGTCGCGGCCTCGGCCGCCGGGTCCCGCGTGGCGCACCCTTGCGCGGGGTTAGTGGGCTCCGTGGCCGGGACGTTGGGACTCCCGAGACCTGGCGGGGCCTCCAGCTCAACTGTGGCCGCTTGTGGAGTTTCTAGCCTAAGTTTTGAGATAGGGTATTAAAAAAAAAAAAAAAAGAAAGAAAGAAAAGAAAAAGAAAAACGGTGCTCCTTGAGATGTGATTCCTTTAAAAAAAGGAATCTCGTAGTGGCAAGGAAGTGAACCCTAATGCGTTTGACCCTTTAGAGAGCCGGTAAACGATGTGCGGTGACTGACTGATATTGGCCGCCCATTGCTCAGTGGAGTTCATTGAGTAATGGTGATTTAAGGGACGGAGCCTTCTGTGCAGTCCTGTTCTATCGCATTCCGACCGTCTGAGTTTGAGCAAGTTACGGGCCCCAGGTTACTGCGTGTCAATAAAAGTGGATGTTGGTTGAGTTAAATGTAAGTTCTTTTAAACCTAAGATTGCTTTAATGACCTCTCATAGTAGTTCATCCTCTTCTGGGGAAGCAAGTATAGCACTTCACTGTGCTTTCAAATCCTTTTTATCGGACGTGTCAGTAAACAAACTGGGGAGCTAAATGTCAGGTCTTCTGTACTTCTCTAGAATGAATAATGCATTATTTCTAGATGACCTTCTGTTGGGAAAGCAAAGGGGAAACGTAGTTCTTTTTTCTTTTTCTTCTCTTTTTTGAACTTATTAAGAGAATGCTGTGCACATAAGCGTTGCATTGGACGTAGTGAATGACACTATTTTAGAACACTTTTGCAATCACCTGGAGTGACCATTACCAAGAGAGAACTCTGGATAGTGAAATACTGGTAAAAGAAAACCTGAGTGAAGAAATTGTAATAAAAGTTTGTGAAAAATAAATTTAAAGACCACATGGAAGAGACACCATACAGGAGTCTGTTTAGCAGTGCTCCAAAGTAAAGTCATAAAAAGTTACAGCTTTTGTTATTCACACATTTTTAAAGCATTTAGAAACTTCGTAATGAAAAGAATGAGAACATAAATCTAGAGTAAATTGAAAAAGTTTTTTTTGAATGTAGAGATCACCTCTAATTTAATTTATAAACATTTTAAACATTAAGTTTTTTCCATTTCTGTGTATGGGTTTTAATCTGTTTGTAAGTAACAAACAGGAAATACGTACAGATACAAAATAAAGTTATTCGTTAGTCCATTTTTGCCTAAATTTTGTACATACTACACTTTAAAATTGGTCAACTAGATTGCTGTTTCAAAACCTGAGACCACAAATGTCAAAAATTATGGGTTAATAGCTTTTCATGTAAGCTTAAGTACCTAATTTCTTAGAAATGGTAGTTAAAGACCTAAATCTTTTTCTAATTTCATAGAAGAAAACACTGCTTTAAAAGAAACACTTTGAAAGGGTCAGAGACAATTGAAACATGAATAGTTTTCATACAGACAGCCCTCTGTGTCCTAGGACATGTAATCCGTGATTAGATGACGTTTATTAAGTGTGGTGCGATGGCTTCTTTTTCTTTTTTCAAAAGCACCAGAATGACGAAGCAGATAGAGTTAATGATTTACAAAGTTCTCTGATTTAAGAACATCATTGACCAACAGAACTATAGGTCAAAAATATCTGGTCATGCAGTTTATGACAAGGCTAATACTGCTGTGCTGTGAGACAAAGTAGTTTCAGGAATAGTTCTGAGTCATAGGAAGTATCCATTGGAATAAAACATATCTTGGCCTAGCCTGCCTCACACCATGAACAACAATCAGTACCATATGGATTGCAGAATTAACTGCAGGGTAGAGCAATAAATTATTTTTATGTGAAATTTAAAAAACTATTGAGTAATTAAGTATAGGGTCATAATTTCTTTGGGCACAGGGACCTAAACCTGGTAACATAGACTCACAGAATACTACAAAACCCCTCTGCTGTTATTTTAATCTGCCCAGCCCTTTACCTTACATGTCCCTGCTCCATGGTGAAGTCCCCTCTGTTCTAATTGCCTTTGTAGTGTTATTGCTTTTCCCTCCATCTAAAGCCTCTGTTTTGTGAAAGCCTTGATACATTATTTTAATACCTTCCCATGGGTATATAAATTGAATTATAATTCTCAACTGATAACAGTTTTGAAATGAATTTCGTGCTGACAAGTGACTGTTTAAGACTATAGTTTTGGAAACTTCTCTAATGTCCAGATAACATTTATACATTATAAAAAGCAGCTGCAAATGTGGATTTTTCCCCCCTATTTTCCTTTTTTAAGGAAGAAATGTCTTCTGGTAAAGGAAGTCCAAAACAGGAAATGATTTCTGAATTTCACAGTTCAGCTGCTGAAGGAGATATTGCCAAGATAAGAGGAATGCTCAGTCATTCGCCAGCTCTTCTCAATGAAACTTCTGACAATGGCTGGACTGCTTTAATGTATGCTGCAAGGAACGGGCACCCCCATGTCGTCCAGTTTCTGCTTGAGAAAGGGTAAACGTTTCAGGCTCTGCCTCTTGAAAGGGTTTGTGGTTTAATTTCTCTGTTACATATGTCCTTCCACATTTTCCTTCTATTATTGTCAGGCCAATAATTAACTCATTGATTGGTTTATTGTATAAAAAAGGAGCATTATTTCTAAGTAAAAACTGTAACTGTTTTTACTGGTCCTGAGAATTAAACCCAGAGTCTCATACATGTCAGGCAAGCACTGTACCTCTGAGCTACATCCATAGCATTACTATTATTGTTATTATTGAGAAAACCTGTCATACTTAATAGTATATGTGCTGCCAAAGTGAACATAACCTGTCCTACTTAATAGTAAAGCAAATTTATGAGTAGTCTAATCTTTTTCTACCAGAAAAATAAAATACAAACTCTGTTATTGATTACCAAGGACTCTTTGTAAAATTTTCTCTGCATGAAACTACTAATTTTTATGAGTAATTACCCAGAAACTGTAAGTATCCACTATCTAACCTTTCCTCATTGTGATTATTGCTTCTTTTAATCTTCCCAGTAGTAAATTGTGTACCAAAATAGGAATGTAATGTTTAAAATCAGTAAATGGAGGGACTATAACGTGTACCTAGAAATATTATATTGAAATAAATATAGAAGAAAACAGTTCCAATTTTATTTTTCCTGCCCAATTTTTTTCTTCCATCTGTAGGTGTGATAGATCAGTTGTCAATAAATCAAGGCAAACTGCACTGGATATTGCTGTATTTTGGGGTTATAAGCATATAGCTAACTTACTAGCTAATGCTAAAGGTGGGAAGAAGCCTTGGTTCCTAACCAATGATGTGGAAGAATGTGAAAATTATTTTAGCAGAACACTACTGGATCGAAAAAGTGAAAAAAGAAATAATTCTGACTGGCTACTAGCTAAAGAAAGCCATCCATCCACAGTTTATATCCTTTTCTCAGATTTAAATCCCTTGGTCACTTTAGGTGGCAATAAAGAAAGTTTCCAACAACCCGAAGTCAGGCTTTGTCAGCTGAGCTATACAGATATAAAGGATTACTTGGCTCATCCTGAGAAGATCACCTTGATTTTCCTTGGAGTAGAGCTTGAAACGAAAAAACAGTTAAATAATCATGCTGGAGAAGTCCCAAGAGAAGAGGAAGATGGGTTGGTTGCCTGGTTTGCTCTCGGTATAGATCCTGTCGCTGCTGAAGAATTTAAGCAAAGACATGAAAATTGTTATTTTCTTCATCCTCCAATGCCAGCTCTTCTACAGTTGAAAGAAAAAGAAGCTGGTAAGATAGGAACACTGCTTACTTACTTTGGTAGTAATCTGACGAGCTGAGGTGAACTTACATGTATTTATAATTTTCAGGAAGCACATTTTTTCCAGTAAACAGTAAAATTAAGTTGCCTTCATTAGAAACTTTCTAAATGTTCAGTCAGTGACATTACTCTCTTGGAGAGTTAGTGTTTTAATCACCCAAATTAGCTTCCTAAAATTAACTTTAACATATGATGATTTCATTTAATTCTTTGCCACTATTACATACTCAAAACTCTCAACTGTTTTGTCTTCTGTTGCTGAGTTTTCTTTATCCCATGTAAGAAGTAGAGTTTTAATTTAAGTGCCATATAAATGTAACCTGGCCTGTGTTTATTGTCTGCGTGTACTTTTTAAAGTAAAACATCATATTAGATACTTTTATGGTCTGAATTAGAGGATGAATGACAGTAAAATATGGAAGTCAATTATGAAGGAATTGGATATTTTAGTAGCCCAGGTAAGAAGTTCCGGTGGCTTGGGTTAGAATGGTGGGAAGGAAGGTGGAGAGCTTGAGATACTCTACATGTAAAACTGATAGATTCTGATCTATAATTGAGACTTTAGAAATGAGAGTAGATGGTGGTAACCTTGACTCAGGCACATGTTAAAGTGCTAATAATGGACATGGCAAAAAGGGGGTACATATGTGAAATATAATTGGAGATAAAAACCAATAACTGCTGATTAAGCAAAGGATATAGTAAAGAAGAAAACAAGAGTGACTGCTAGGAGTTTTTAGTAATTTAATAATGGTACTAATTCTTGATAATAAAAGGTGATGGATACAGCAGTGACAGCAGGACAGTCTTGGAGTAAATCAAGAATTTTCTTTCAAATAAATTCAGTGTTTGAGAGGGAATTTAGAATCTAGAACTCAAGGAAGAGGGCTGAATAAGGAAACTCAAAGCAGCCATCAGGCTAGTGGTGTTTAAATCCCAAGAAACTATCGAGATGACTTAGAGTATTGAAAGCAACAAGAAACCGACCTAAATCCATCGAAATTTACAGGTCAGTTATAAGCAGAAAGGCCAGAGAAGGTGACAGTATAATGTGTCAGCATAACGTCAGAGGAAACCAAGACAGCAGAGTAGTTCAAAAAGAGCAATCAGGTGTGTCCAATGCTGTTAGGTATTTTGAGTATTTGTTTTTGTTAAAGAACTGTTTGGTGTGGTGAAGCTGTTGGTGAGTTTGACGTGAGGAACAGCAGTGGCATGGAAGGAATGGGAGTGAGGAGTTACGGGAGGCGAGGAAGGGTTCTGTTCCTTCATCAGCGTTTGCCTTCCCAGCATGAGTGGGGGCCTCCAGACACTGCGCGTGGAGCCTGCCCTGACGCATTGTATCCTAACACCTGTGAAAAATCATTAGCCATTTTCTTTTATTAGTAGGAAAACCGAGGAACCTAAACTCACTTGCTGCATAATCTTACAGTAGTTAAGATTTTCTGTGCCTGTTACCTCTTGTACAAGATAAGGATAATTACAGTATCTCCCTCATGGAATTTCTCTAAACATTAATAATTTTATTTATATAAGTTCTTTACGTGATGGTTGCACATAGTAAATACTTGATGAGCATTATCTTTTCCTGCTGTGATGCTCCTGAAATAATGTAGATACTCTATGTAAATTACATGTTATAAAGACAATTGTTTTTATCTGTTTTACTTAATATTTTCTCAGTTTAAATGTTTATTATTGTTTTGTTTCAAAATTTCATAGGCCAAATAATGTATTTTAAGGAGAGCAGGTTCATCAGTTATTTAAAAATGTAGTTTCTTGTCTTATTGCCACAGTGGTAATGTTTCTAGTTAGGCCACGTTAAATACCAATGAAAAGGGTATAGCCAAGTGTATCTATATTCTATAATGTACTCTGTGAGACATTTCTCATAAACAGAGTTAACCACAGCTGTTATAAATGCAGTGTATTTTAATGGCAGCATGGACCAGCCTGAAGTGACTGCCATTCCCTGAGTCTTTCCTTTACACTTTAAGACTCTATTAGGAAACAATTTTGTAGTATTTTATTGGTGTTTTGTTTTAGTTCTGTTTTTGCAATGCTGGGAATCTAACCGAGAGCTTCACATGTGCTAGCCAAGCACTGTATCACCAACTTACATCCCAGCACAACTGTAGTATGTTTTTCTAAAAGTCATTGTTGTAAAGTCATATTTGTAAATTCACTACATACTTCAGTCTTGTACAGCCAAAATTTAAAAATCTGTGTTAAAAACCTGAGGCAATAGTGTGTAAGGTGGCTTATTAGTGTATCTGTCTTATATGAGAATTATGTTTTATTCAAATTAATGTTAAATCTGATTTCCATTTGTCATCTAAAAGATTAAATCTTTTACTTTAAGGGGAAATACATCGCATAAAAACAAGTACTAAAACCACTGAATACAGATATTCAGAAAACAGTGCATGTGTTTATTATTACTTGAGCACATTATACCTACACACTAACTTTTTTTTTGCAATTTATCACAGCATGAAACATTTCTGTGCTTTTTTAAAAAGGGGTTGTAGCTCAAGCAAGATCTGTTCTTGCCTGGCACAGTCGATACAAGTTCTGCCCAACCTGTGGAAGTGCAACTAAAATTGAAGAAGGTGGCTATAAAAGAGTGTGTTTGAAACAAGACTGTCCTAGTCTCCATGGTGTTCATAACACATCATACCCCAGAGTCGGTAAGCAATTTCTTTTGCAGCTACCTGGAATCCTGGGGGAATGAAATATTTCTAGAAAGAAAAATTTTTAAAGAAGCTAAAAGGTTTAACTTTTTATTAAGAACATGTTTATTAAAGCTGTATGTATGAAAGTATTATGTACTCAGGATTTTTTAACCCAAGATACTCTGCATAATTAGTCATTTCTTCACTTTAGGGAATTCAGTATGAGTTTAGTGTATTCAGATACATGATTTTAAAAGCCAGCCAGTCTGACTCCTCTTTCGGGGAGGTAAAGCCCCTAGCAATTCAGTGTCTGCTTAAAGCATTACCAGAGCAGTACAGTAGGGAGGTAGACTCTTACTGCTAGTGTCTGCCTTTACCTTCTTCCCTTCTAATTGCTGTTTTGTATCTGCTGTAGGTTTGGAAATCTGATAACCTAGCCTTTTAAAACTGCAAAACACGAACAGACTCAGCAGTACCTGAGGAGGTCTCTATGGAATAAAATGCCTAATAGCTTAGTGACATCTGATTTTGTTTTTCAAGAGCTTTTTACATTTAATTCCTAGTTCTTAATCATGATCTAGTAAGGAGAATTTGCTACACTAATGACTTCAAGAAAAATGAGCTCTTCTTTTAAAATTTTTAATGACTTTAGCAAAACTAAACATAGAGCCACATGACCTTTTCAAAATATTTTTCTGGAATGGAAAAGAGAAAAATCTACTGTATTTACTATAAAAGTTCAATTTTTTCCATGACTATGTATTGCACAGTCAGACTTTTTTCTCATTAAAAAATAATAATGCATACCATACCCTAACTACAGAATAAATGTTGCCAAGATTGCGGGAAGGAAGGCAAAACTGGTCTTTCTTTAGCTTACTGATAGTATTCTATCGAATTTCTCTGAAATATTCCATCATCAGCCACATTACAGCAGAAAGAAAAAATTTCTTATAAACAGGAAAGAATCTTGTTCCTAGAGGAAATATACCTTTAATCTCATCTTACCAGACAATGACTTTGCACAGTAAGACTAAATTATTTTTTCTTGTCATTCAGCTATCTGATTTCTTTTAACAGATCCAGTAGTAATCATGCAAGTTATTCATCCAGATGGGACCAAATGTCTTTTAGGCAGGCAGAAAAGATTTCCCCCGGGCATGTTTACTTGTCTTGCTGGATTTGTGGAACCTGGTAAGCCTTGTCTGAATAAATTTTATAATTTCATTTAACATAATTTCCAAATAAAATTTTCAGGTATAACTTATATCTTGTTATAATTTCTAGTAAATTGTCATGTTATAAAACTGAATCATTGTTTAGAATGTTTTTTAAATGTGGTATCATTTTAAAACATGATTTAACATTATACAGTTTTCATTAGTAACCTCATTTATTAAAAATTCAGTATTTGCTCTTTTGTACATTGTTCTTGGCCACAGTCCTTAGATGATTTACACCTTTTTTCTGTGCATGCCTTAACTGTTACCTTCTGAAAGGGCCTTAGTGATGGCCTCAGTACATCAGTTAGCCCCATGTCCTGTGTTCACATTCGGTCATGCTGCCTGACTTTTCCCTGTGGCATGCAGCATAACCTAATGTATATATTTGTTTATTGTCTGCTTACTGCATGCCAGTCCTGTAAAGGCAGGACCCTGAGAGCATACGTCTCACATGTGTTAGGAACTCAGTGAATGTGGAATTAATGAATGCATACAATGAATTAATTAGTATTTAATTTCAACTTCCAATCTTAATCCTCATCACTAAGTAACAGGTGTAAGCCTGTGTGATATGAGGCTCATTTCTGGAGGTTTTGTGTATGTAACTCACATCTTCACACAGCATCAAGCAGTAGGCACCATCACAGCAGTTTAAGTAAGTACGAGGTGCTAATGCACAGAAACTGATAACTTGGCCAACACCATTCACGCCCAGGCACTTTGGCTCCTGAGGCCTTGTTCTCAATTCCTTTGCTGCCTCTCAGAGTACTTGGTTAGATTTTAACTGCCAGACATATGTGACTATTCTTTAATGTAGTCCTCCTTCCTGCTGTGGGCATTTAGTTTGTTTTGAGGGTTTTTTTACTACAAATAATGAGTATTTTATTCTTCTTACTTCTACTAATGCACATTCACAAGAGCTGTCTAGGGTATATTCCCAGAGTGGAAAAGCTAGCTCACTGATGTGAGCATCTTAACCTTTTCTGGATGTTGCTAACTAGCACAATGAAGTGTTCTTGCCAGTTTATACTCCCACCAGCCTTACATGAAATGTTCCATTATTCCATATCCTCCCCACGTTACGATTTTCAGATTCTTTATCATTTTGAGGCATATGAAATACTAAGTTATTGTTTTCATTTTCATTTTTCTGCTGATAGCATATTTTTCAGATTTTCACTATGCATCCAGTTTTCTTTTTCTTTGCATTCTATTCATATATTTTGTCTATTTTTGTTTTGGTTATTCTCTTTTGTTTTTTATTAAGGGCCTTTAAATATATATATATATGTTAATCTCATTTTTATGCCATTGCACTGGCTTGTAACCTATTTTCACTGTGTAATAAGACCCAGACTTACAAGTTCCTTTTGTACACTGTTCTTGGCCACAGTCCCTAGATGATTTACACCTTTTCTCTGTGCGCACCTTAACTGTTGCCTTCTGAAAGGGCCTTAGTGATGGCCTCAGTACATCAGTTAGCCCCATGTCCTGTGTTCACATTCAGTCATGTGGCCTGACTTTTCCCCGTGGCTTGTTCCCTTAGGAATGTTCCTAAGTCATAGTTGGTCATAAGTCTGACAAAGTGAGTCTTACACACCTTTGACACGTGTATACAACGTGTATTCCTTTGCACTTCTCAGCATCCCCTTCACATCCCCACTGCTTTTCCTCTTGCCTCCGGACCTCCTGGGCTCAGTGAGCACAGCGCTCCTGGACACTGTGGCACTACACAGTAATCACATAGCAGCACAGCTGCGACGGTGTCCAGCAGACACGTGAGCTCCTCCGCATTTGTTCGCATCTCCCAGTGTTCCTAAGGCGAGGTACATTCTATGGGTGAAAGTTTGCAACATCACTGTTCATAAGTTAGGGACTTACTAAATGTTATATTTTGGTGAAGATAAGTTCTTAATTTTTGTGTAGGAAATTTATCAAAATTTGAAATTGGAATCTGCATTTAAAAATATGTTTTGCTAGGTAAGGTTATACGTTGCTAAATATTTATAAACTTTCAGATAAATTGGCTTAAAATTTTTTTCCTGTATTCAGATTCTTAATTCTGTGAAAATCAGAAATATAGAGGATATTTATAGGGATCACATTATTTTCTCATGGCTGAATCAACAGTCATTTAGCAGGAAACAGCTACTTAAAAAGAAAAAATACTGAATTTCATTTTTAGTCTCCTATAGAGCTGTCTGCAGTAATTGTTTGACAGTGTAACAAGAGTTTTAGCTTTTCATGGGGAAAAAGCTAGCCATTTGTAAAAGTCATGGAATGATAACTTGTAACTGATTAGTGATAATGTATAAGTGAGACTGTATATAGAATATTTGTATAATGCTTAGCCAGTAGTACACTGCAAATCATTGTAAATTTTATAATTATTATTTGTAAAATGCACCTGATAGGTTTGGGACTTTAATAAATGAAAGTTTTCTTGTTGACATTTTGATACCCTATATATAGCTATATCCTTTTTAAAATAATGGTTTTTCGCTTTATCTTATATTTGTAGTCTTTGAATTGTGTGTTTCTTTCCAAAGTGATTTTCAAACATTTGCACCATTTGAAGCACAAAATGTCCAAGGTATGTTCATCAACAACTTGTTCTTTTGCTCCATTTGATTAGGGGAGACAATAGAGGATGCTGTTCGGAGAGAAGTAGAAGAGGAAAGTGGAGTCAAAGTGGGCCATGTTCAGTACGTCTCTTGTCAACCATGGCCAATGCCCTCCTCCTTAATGATTGGTTGTTTAGCTGTGGCAGTGTCTACAGAAATTAAAGTTGACAAGAATGAAATAGAGGATGCCCGCTGGTTCACTAGAGAACAGGTAAAGTTCAATTTAATTTCCTTCTTCTATTGATTGTTCCCTGACAGTATTGGTTTGGGCACACAGCAAGGAAGCATATTTTCCACAGGTTGAATGAAAAACCGTAGCCCTCTTGTTATGCATGGGTTACAGTGGAACTGATAACTCCATATGGGAAGAGCGTATATTCACTGACGCGTCCCATTTCAACTCATTCTAGTAATGATTGATCCTGTGTCATTTCAGATTTCAGATACCATTCCTTCAAATTAGTGATAATAGTTTTCAGTGGACTTAGACTACATAAGCATTAGTTCAGACATAAGAAACAGGAATATGTTCTTACACTTGTTTTATATTTTAGTTCATAGCATTTAAACAAGTAGCTCTCAAAACAACTGTAAAAATACTGAAATCTTTTGAAGTTTTTATTGAGAAATGTGCCAAAGTCCAAGAGTCACATAACTGTATAACAAACATCCACTCACAAGAACTTTTTAAAATAGCATCATGAAGTAATATAATGAAAGATAAATTACTTTTCTGTATTTCCTATGACCTGAAGCATTTATGTGGAAAACAAATGGATACATTATAGTAGCGAAGACCTCAAATCCTAACTACCCGAGTAAGGTTAATTTTATTTTATAGTCAGTGCCAAGAGATAGAAATTAGATTATTGTTTTGGAATTTTAGAAAAGAGAACCCTGTCCCCAAAGTGGGCTTTTCTTTGAAATTAAGTGTGGAACATGTATTTTGCTTTTTCATGACCTCATTTTCATGAAGAAATATCTTTCTGGAGCATCTTAAAAATTAAAACACTAATTCAGGGAAACAGTTAAAAATGCTGCACTAAATTCTGCATTTTGAATATGGATATTGTCACTTTCTACTATTGTTATTCACTGTGTTCACTATAAAAGCCATCGTGTGATAGTTGAGTTGTATAAGCATTGGAAGTAGTGTTCAAACACGGCAGTGCTGAAATCCTGATGTGTCTTATTGTGTATTTTAGGTTGTGGATGTTCTAACCAGAGGGAAGCAGCAAGCGTTCTTTGTGCCACCAAGCCGAGCTATTGCACATCAATTAATCAAACACTGGATTGGAATGAACCCCAATCTCTAAGTCAAAATATTAGGCTTTGAGTATTATGTTATTTCTAATGTCACTTTTCAGTTGAGATTAGGAATATTTAGTGCTCTTTAGAGTGTCATAACACAAAATATCATATTGGGCTGTCAAAATATTTTTCAAAGTGTTCTCTCCTTCATTAACCACAGAATTCACATTTTTATAAATTTCAACACTGCCTCAAATTTCATTAAATTTGAATAAGACTTTGAAATTTGTTGATTGCGCATCACAGTTTTATCTTACGAACCATGTTTCTAAAAAGAGACATCATGTTGTAAAGAAATACATTCTAGAAATGTGAGTAAGCCTAAATTTCAGGTCTCATATAGGTATTAGTCTGCTCATTAAAATTCTTAATGTGAGAAATAAAAATTTTAATGAGTTTTGAGTTTATATTGATTTTTAATCATTTCACTACCATGAAGATCCTTTAAGTTACCAGGATCTGATTTTTCTCATTTTGCTATTGCAGTATTGCTACTAGGCTACCTAACATTGACCAACACTGAGAATTTCTTATTCTACCAGTTCTACCAGTGATCTCAAAATGCTACATTCAGAAAAGGAGAACTAACATGAGAGCATAGCACCGTGTCTGGGCCTTGTTTCTTATACCTGAAATTAATGTCTGTTTATATGTGACTTAGGCCCAAAGATATTCTTCAGATAAATCAAGATCCTCTGTTTTTTTCATTTGAAATTATACATATTTGAAAGGCATTACCCTCAAAGGTTAGATATTAAGTAAATACTAGATATATTCACATATTCAATTAAAAGCAGGTTTGTTTCATTTTGTGATGAGGAATGTATCTGTGTAAGCAAAACAAATTAAATAATCATTACCATCAGTACTTAAAATACTTAACATGATTTTGACTTTAATACATTCTAAAAAACAAAATGAGTGCTTTTCACAGCTGAATCAGTGAGATTCTAGAGAAAGTAAATTGTGATACAGTAGTTCACAGTTTTGCAGCATAAAAACATATTTAATAAGGCTATTTTGAAATTGCTTTAAAAGATAGTTATATAAAGATACAAATTTATGTAATTAGCTTTTTATTATTGTATGTTAGAATTGAAAGAAACTTTGAGATAATACATGAAATTTATTGCCTTTATTTTATAGTTAGGTAAACGAAATCCTGGAAGATACATTTCATTCATTGGGGGAAATTACACTAATAATTACAACAGCCATACCATGTAACCTTAGACTCTCCCTCTATCAGTAATAAAAAGCTTTTACCAAAAATATATGTGGACTAGATTAAGAAAAAGGATGAAAAGAAGAATAAATTTAGCTTGCCAAATGTTGCTAAACTTTTAGGTCTAATAATTTTCTTAAAAAGAAAACTGTTGGATAAAACCTTTGCTAATGAACAGTTTATAGTAGTTAATGAATGCTTATTGATAACAGAATTTTAAATGAAATTAGGACTTATGCAGAACATTTATAGATGTAATAGTGACTATGTAATTACATGGAAAATAAGATGCCTTGGTTATTATGAAATATAATGACTTAAGGTTCAGTTTTATTCCAAATGGACTTTTAAGGCTTGCAGATTCTAATATTACACTGTAAAATTCCAGGTTTTACTAATAAGTTAGGATTGGAAGGTAAAATATAAAGTGTCAACAAATATAGCTATAAATTTAATTTTAGATATTTAATCCTATACTTGAAGAAAATCATTAAGTAAATTATTTGTTTAATAATTGTTACTAAATTGCTAACCTCCAAGAGTTAAATAGGTGCAAGTAAATAGAAGTAATAACCAATTCAAAAAGTGATAAAGGTATGTCATGAATGTATTCTAATGGAAATGAATGTTAAATTAAAATATTTATTCTGTTTTGTGTGCTTTACATTTTTTAATATTTTGATAAATTTCTTTTGACAAGTGGAGAAAACCAAATTTTTGTCATTATCCCCTGTTGAGAAGTATGCCCAGTATTAAAAAGATGTACAAGCCTTCTTTAAAATTTCTATTATATGAAATATAATTTTGATTTGTGGGCTGGGGATTCAGCTCATTCATAAACTATTTCCCTAGAATGCACAAGATCTTCAGTCTGATTTCCAAGACTAGAGAAAAATTAGAATCTTAAATTTCATTCTTTGGGTTAAATATACACATGCACACATGGATGTGCAGACCCACATAGATAGTAAATAATTTTAATATCCAGGTTTACAACTAGTATTATGTATATACCTAGTATTACATATATTTTTATTAGTCTAATATTGCCTGTCTTGGCATTTTGAAATTGTTGCTTGTTTATCATTCATGGAGAATTAAAAGCACCATGTATTTTATTTTTAAAAAATAAATAATCTCAAAGATTCAGGAACTTAGAACCAGTTATTAAGTTCTAAATACATATAAGAGGAAGGTAGGGAGTGGGTGTTGAGTGAAATTTTTGTGTTTGTTAAAGGGCAGTTTTCTCTAGTGAAAAAAAAAAAGGTGTAGGACAAAGTTCTTTGCTCAAAATTAGGAATTTCTGCTTCTAAAACAAAATCTAGGTCTTGAGACAAACCAGAACTTAGGAAGGAGGGCGACGGGTTTGATGTTCCAGGAGCTGAGAGTGTTTGATGGGGGCCGAATGCTTGGGGTCTCTGGCGCCACAGGGCTGCATTCTGAGGAGGCAGGGGTGGGGACATGCTGCCAAACACCCACATCTTCAGAAGCTCACACAGCTACAGAGAGGAAAATAGATACTGAAAATGATTTTTTGTTTTCTTCACTACACCTTCTTTTCTCCCTAACCAGGATACTCGGGTAGTCTTCTGAACAGCTTCTGAATATATTGTTTCAAACTGTGCAATAGATTATTATATACAATAGATGTTCAAATAACTCAAGCTTCTTAAAGTAGAAATGGTCAAAAGAAGAACCATTTGAGTAATAAAAGTGGTATGGGGAAAATAGGAAATCAGTAGTAGCCTCAATGATTTGGGGAACATTTTTTTTCAACTGATCAAATAAAGTCTTTGGGCTAATAAGCATAGCCCTCGCTTTATTGAAGGATGTCTACCTCTAACTGTATGCTTTGGCAAAAGTAGCACTTTTGTCTTTATACCTTCCAGAATACTATTCTGTCTTCATTGCAAAGCAGAAAAATTTCTAACACCAGACAAGGGATATATTCTTTAGCAACTCCCATTATAATATGTTTTCCAGAGTAGAAAGGGAGGCAGTGAAGTTAGAAAAAATAAAGCCTTTCTGCCAATGGAAACATTTTTCTTTGTAACTGGAATCCAATAAGAGAGAAACTGCCGCAGAAAGAAAAAGAAAATGTTCTAGGTTTTCCATTCCTGGGCTCAGGGGAACTATACTAAACCAAATCTTTGTCTCACTTCAATAGATTAGAAACATTCTTCTAACTAACATGTGAAGTGACTTTATGTTTAATAATGAAGTTGCACCCAGGAGTAGAAATTGGAAATGATACTCTTAACCTGTTTTGGAGTAGAGTAAATGGACAAGTGATGTAGTCTGAAGCTAATTGTTTACTTTTTAAGCTGCCTGTTGTACGCTAGCAAAATTACAGTGTACTGGAGCCATGATCTGAGCACAACAGTAGAGTGCCTTATTAATATTTATTACTGCTCTCAGGTGGTAGTGAGCTGAAATCATCTCTACCAGTGAGAGTAAAGTGATTTTAAATGCCACTCATCTAACAGCTTTAGTGCAGAGTTATTTTACATACTTTTTTTTTTGCCAGTCTTACTTGTGTTTATGGAACAAGTTTGAATACTTCAGCACCAAACTGTTTTGAAAATTTGGAACTCCATAGAAAAAATGCCCCTGTGATGTGATGTGTGCAAATTGAAACCTCAGGGGTCTCCTTGGCCATGACTGCCATAGTGAGGTTTCAGTAGCAGTATATAAGTGAGCAGCCAGTAGGAATCCCATGTGTTGTGGGATGATAGACATAGCATATATCTACATCGACCTCAAAACTATTTCCAAAATATATCCTTAATTTACTTTGTAGAGATTGTCACATTTGCCATACCAATCTTTTTAAGTTCCCAGTTATTTAATATATCTCATGAAGAATAAGTACATTTTTATTCCATTTTGATGATGCATCTATAACAAATAGCACTGAAAACAGTATGTATGTTCTCCTTGATGTGTGTCTAACATCAGTACGAACAAATTGTACATGTTCAAATGACTTCTAGACTTCATTAAGCCTATTATTTTCAAAGTATTTCTAAAAATTACTTAGGAATCCCTTTCCACAAACATCTAAAGAAGCAACTCTGGTTAGGTCATTCTCAGAATAAAAGTATTTACACAAAACTTTATATAAGAGATACTGATAATTATTTCATTTTATCACTTGCAAAATACGATTTTTTGTTTGTTCATTTGTTTGTTTGATACAGGGTCTTACTATGCCATTCAGGCCAGCCTTGAGCTCACTTTGTAGCCCAAGCTGTTCTAGAATTCCCAACAATCCTCCTGCCTCAGCCTCCAGAGTGCTGGAATTACGGGCGTACACCACCACACCTGGCTTAAAATATGATTTGTAATTGACTAGGAGGAAGTACCTTTTTCAAAGGCACATTGTTTACAAAGAGTAGTGAACCAAACATGAAGTATTTCACCCTAAATGATTTTGTTTACAAGAGCTAGCAAAGAAAAATATCACACTTCATAGACTAAAGCACTGTCAGTCTTAATTGTCAATCTCTTTCAAGTTTGGTGTTCTACATTTGTTACTGTACATGTTTATAAAGGGTCTTTTCTACTTACTTGTTCCCCAAATTTCTATTTCCAGTAAATCAACTAAACATCCCTACTTAGATGTTCCTGGATCTCCAAATAGTATGCATTTTAAATTATCTTCTCTACTTCTGTCAATACCCAACATGTAAGTTTGGGCATTGTTATTGTTAATTCATCTACTTTATTTCTTAGTCGTTTGCATCCCATAGCCAGTCTCTAGATCTTGTGCCTTATATTTCCAAATACTTCTTGAATTACACTATTCCTCTCCTGGTCTCCATTCATTCATAAATCATATTTATTCTCTCTGTCTCTCTGTTTCTCTCTCTGTGCCCCCTCTCTGTCTCTGTCTTTCTTTGTCCCCTTTTCCATTTTTTCTCCCTTTCCATGTCTCTGTCTCTGTCTGTCTCTCTCTCTCTCTCTCTCTCTCTCTCTCTCTCTCTCTCTCTCTCTCTCTCTTCCTACCATTCACTGTTACCACCCTACTTCAAATCACTCACCAGGTTTCTACTTCTGAAATTTATCTCCTTTCTTCCAGTTTTATTCCAATCTACTTTTCACACTCTAGCCAAGTATATCTCACTAATAAATAATTTTAGTTTGTCTTTATCTTACTTAAAACTTTAAAGACCCACTCTTTGGATAGAAGGAAAGTTTGATTTCCTTAGTATACCATTTTACCTCTCTAATTTCAACTCAACATTTCCTTTTTCTCCAAATTCTTGTATATGCACAATAATTTATGTTCTTACAGAAAACAGTAGAAGAAACTAAATTGTTCTTATGCATTAGTAACATTCACTAAACACAATCTGAATAATTATGACAAATATTTACTATTAGTATAAATAGAAATAATACTTCATTTATCCTAAGATTCTAAACTGTATTTTTATCTTATTGCTATGTTTGCAGTGCATAATAAGCACATTCATCTTGGGGAGTGGATGCATCTCCATAACACATCTCATTCTTTTTTGATCTACTTCCTTCCTTTCTCTCTCCCTCCCTCCATCTCTTAGTCCCCTTTCTTTTTTCAAAAGCTCTGTCTCACTACACTTCTATATTTCCATTCACATACTTTGTGAGATTTCAAAAATTGTAAATCAGGGCCTGTGGTGCTTATCCCAGTTGATAAATGAACAATGGAATCTAATGAAAGCAAAACGACTTTCCCAAGGTCAGCATAGGATATGGAAATGGGACTGAAATTTAAGTCTTCTGAGTCAGAACCTATAAACGGTACCATATCCTATGCTTCTGTCCATTTCTACCACACACAGCTAACTGAGCTACTTAACAAGTAACCTGATCTATGTAGTCAATTACATCAATTGTTTTCATTTTTGGCTTGCTTTTTTTTCCCTACTTTGTCCTACCAGTTGAACATCATGTCTGCACTTCCTGTATACCCCAGCAATGCTCCTAAGCCACAAAATCACACAGTGTATCATTGTGCACTAGAAGTGTATTTAAAAATAAGTGATTAAGAATGATTAATATGGATAATAATAGACTGATTACAGGATAATAGACCATTCCTGACACTGCATAAGATTAAAAATGCTAATCAGATTTTGGATTTAGAGCACCAAAGTCATTCCAAAGTAGAACAATACAAGGTACTGAAATGTTTGCTTCATTCTTTTGCCTTTCAACATGTATCTTTTATTTTATTCATGTTTCCTTCAGAGTTCAGTGATTTATGAAGGCTTAACCCAGGTGAGCTGACAATATATCTATATCTTTATATCTATATCTCTCTATATATTCTTATGAATAAAGTATTCTGTATTTCAATTTTTGATGTCCTAAATTAGCTGCTTGGCAAAGGATAATAGTAAAGAGAAATTATTCGAAGGTTATATATTTGAAGACAATTTAACACCGTATTTCCTTCCAATCACAAAATACACAGCAGCTGTTTGTAACTAACTCTGTTACCAAATAGAGGATAGAGACATCCAAAAAAATTCTAAATAATCAATGTGTTTAAGCCTCTTTTGTTTATGCTAAGAAAGACATCATACGCACATTTGAATAGCCATTATCCATATCCTAATTTGGTTATTTCAAGTAAATTGTGAATTTGGAAAGCAAAGAAAATGCAATTGACAAGCTAGGCTTCTAAGCATAATTGAAATTCATTTTGAATGCAGGAAAGGTCAGTTTCATTTCTAAGCAGAAGACCTTGTTTTGAATTCCTGTGTTCTGCTTTGTTTCCTTCACAGCATTAAAGTCACTCATCAACAAAATGATTTCTTTATCTGCTTGTGTTAGTAAAGTTTTTCTTCATTAATTTTATACTTAATTTTGCTTAAATTTTATAATTAATTCTTAACTATGTTCATTACCCAAAACATTGAGATCTAAGGTCAAAAAGGAAGATAGTGAGGGTTTTAATATTTTTCTATAACAATGGTAATTACTCTGTGCTCTGGGTCAATTTTTCAGGAAAATTATTCTGGCCAATACCTTTTATATCAGAAGTCCCCCGTCAAACTTTGTAGAATAACCTATCTACAGTCCTGCTGTTGGTTCATCTTTAAATCATCATCCCAACATTTTTCTGGCAGCCTGTGTTTGCTGTGGGAAATTCTCTCCACCCTCTCCACCATTTAGGGTTCAGCCAGGTCTTCTTATCTTCCTTACTCAGAATTTAATCCCTTTTTCTCAGAATTTAAATTTATGTTTATAAGTATCCTAAAATCCTTTCCTTGAAAAGAAAACTAAAAAACCCTAGCATCTACTTTTGTTTTAAAATAGTCTTTCAGGTGATAGCAAATGATCTTTTTAAAAATTTTATGTGAGTCATTTAACTCATCAAATAAATTTGTAGTGACCGTGTGGTGAAATTATAATTAGACTGTTGATTAAACAGTCTTGCTGTCTTCTCTCCAGGGAAAAATATTATCCAATTTCCATGTTTTCAAATATGTCTTTAATTCATACATCAAGAATTTAACTGTAATGGATCAGATTCTGAACTCCTTCAACAAATCCGGTGCCTCATTCATAGAGTGGTGCCTGGTTGGTTTTGCAAAATGTAGAACACAAATTTTGAATGTGGTCTGATTTGTGAGAATCAACATACACTACACAAAATGCACTAACACATTATTCTTATGGGACTTCCCAGACCTCAGTGAATTTGAGATAGAATGAAATTCTACTCGTGATTATCTGTCCAATATCAGCCCAATCAGAAACTGATTAAATTAGCCTAGCATATTAATCCTAAGCATAATTTGTCATTGGACAGACTGCAATTTACAAACATTTTTATGACAGTGCACAAAAATACTGCATCAGAGTCAGTAGCTCCAGCTGTACAAAATGGAAGGTCATAACAAGGTACTGAGCATACATTTTAAAATAAATGCTTCTTTATTGCCTTCAGAAATGACTCTTAGTTTTAGATGAAGATACAGAAATTTGTTTAGTGAAGAAAGTGAACACAAAATGTTTTGAAAGAGTGATTCTAAACTTAATGAAAATTTCTTCTTTAAATCTTTTGATTGGAACCTCTTTGAGACCCTGAAATTTTATTTATATTAATATTCTTATCAAATTACTTTTCCAGTGGTAACATAAGTTCATGGTATTCAAGTTACCTTGACTTATGAATTCTAAACAACTAATGAGATATGGCATTGCCCAAAATACTCTACATATGGCTATAAATAATTGGCTCACTAGCTGATAATACCATTGCCATTAAAACTTTTTAAAGAGTATGTTACTGTATTCTGTATAAATTGAAGATGTGACCTACAGCCATTTCTAGGCTGTACTGATGAAACCACAGCTTTGTTTAGGTAATAGTAAGTACCTGAATGTTTATTAATATTAGTTTTAAGTGTTTCTTACTCTAGACTTTAGCAGTGTGGTTATACATGGTTCTCTTTCTAGGCTGGAAAGGGATGAAGATATTAAAGAGGTTTCATTTTGAACAACCCAAAACTCTCTAATGTCTGCAGAATTCATGAGGCCTGCCCCTAAGGAATGATACCACCCCACTGAGCCACAGCAATTTCCCATTTTGGAGGAATTACACACAGAGATTTCTATATGAAGACAGAGACTCTGTATATTTAAATACTATTTCAAACTGTGGTTAAGATTGAATATTTCAAAATTAAGAGGAAATTATATAAAATTGGCAGGGGTTGAAAATTCCACAGATATTAAGCCAGGAGAGAAGGGTGGCTTTTCTGTAACAGTTATCAAAGTAGTGTAACTCCCTGAAAAAAGAGATAGCATCCCTCTTCAGAAAACATTAAATGGTAAACTTCACTTAAATACATAAAGTCTCAATCAGAAAAGTAGTTATGAAATGTGTTTGGTTAGACTTTTGTTTCAGTTCTTTTGGAACTTTCACAAGGTAACAAATGACACATTATGTCCACATATGCGCTTCACTTTTTATCTTTCTTAGTGGAAACATGCCTTTCCAGTAAACTTTTTATTATTTGAAATACATGAGTTGAAATGAAATTATCTTATTTTACATGGTATAGTCAAAGAGAGTAATATAAAATGTAACATGGAACTGAGTGAATTTTGGTAATGTGTTTCTTAAGATAGATTCTGAAGTCTTGTTCTGGTCTGGGTCAAGAGGGGAAAGCCACAATTACGGACTGTATGTAGCAGTTTAAAAAAATCATACAGTTCCTAGGGTTCCAGTTGGAATTGAATAGAGTGAGTCCTCCTTTAATTCATGCACCATTCTCCATGTTGGATTAGCTAAATTTGCGCTGTAATAGTCATTTTAAAGCCAAAAAAGAAATGAAGCATAGCAAAATATAGTTCTTTAGGGATTCCTAGTCTAATGATATCATGATCACAAATACATGGAGTATGACTGTATCTTCCAAACCCAGGGACATTTATCACTGCTAGCATATAAAATGTGTTGGTATAAAACAAAGATATTTCCTTTTTATTACTTGTTATTAAATATGTTTTCAATATGCACTAAGATGTCATATATTGTAGCCTACCATCAAACAAACAAAAAACTAATGAATCAAAAATCTGTTTAGGATAGGAAAGCACCAGTATATCACAGATATAGTGAAGACCATGTAGGATGTACACAATTGCAGTAGGCAAATAATACAGTAAGTCATGTTCATTCATAAATACAGCAAATATGTGTTAACTGCTTTGTTCCTTCCACACATTAAGAATGGAAACATTTCTAAATGTAAGGCAGATAAGGTCTTCACTTTTATGAGTCTTATATTTTGGCCCATATTTCTATTGATCCCTCTGAAGACTAAAAATAAAGTGAGGCTGTATTCACTGGGGTAATTTGTCTATTTTTGCTGGATCCCCAAAGTAAATTTCCGCAGCAAAGTAGGTTCAATTCAACTGGGGAACCCCCTAGTTCCGTTCTAGGAAGATATTCCCCAGAAAGGTGCTTCTTCAAGCACATACGGTACAAATGTTGGAACTGTGTAGATGGAAACTTCATTGTAAATAAACCTCCGCATACCTCATTCACCTCAAAAACTATCTTGCTTCCAAACTCTTCCACTCTGCTCTAACCCTCCGTGTGCTTCCTAACCTTTTCAGTTCTTATAGGCAAAATCAAACCCAAAACATAAGAGCCTTTAAAACACAAAATGTCAGTGTAGGACACACAAGCAATAAAAAAAGACAGCATTACATGTCCTGTTACTTCTTGCCTGCTAATTTGTCTTGTGAGATTCTTACCACAAAGCGTGGCTGGCATGAGTTGAAAGGATACTGGGAAGATAATACCTAAAAGCAGTTTTGGTAAAGCTTCTTTATATTGGTTGGGCTGTGAAAAAATAAAAAGTGATCTCTTATTGAGTTTTCTTCCTAGAAGCATATAATATAGAAAGAGAATATGTTCTTAAACCAAAATGATATTTATTTACAATTCAAGTCTTAATGTGCAACAATTAGGAGAGAAGGAAAATGAGGTGGAATGAAGTAAAACAATTCATTGCAAGGTTTCCTTTCTTCTGCCCTAGACAAAATCTTAAATTTTTCAAAAATGTTCTGAATAAATTCCATTCTACTTACCGTTTCATCTATGTCACTTTTGGTGTTGCTGGAACAATTATCAGACACTCGAACTCAAAGGAGAGATTTATTTGGGCTTACGGTTGTAGTTTATTGTCCCTTGGCTCCAAAGCAGGAAAACATGTTAGGGGGACATAGCATAGGACAGCTGCTTGAGTTATGACAGCCAGGAAGCAGCAAAGGGAGGAGCCAGGAGGGGGACGCACTCTTGTAGGTCACACCCCCAGTGACCCACGTGTTCTGATCAGACCCCATTTCCTAACAGTGAGTCAGCTATAGCCACCCTGTAGCCTAAGTACTTTCCAAACACCCACCCCCAAGGCTTTGGGGAACATTGTCAATCCAAACCATAATGCCAACTATATCCACTTTGCTTGAGTTTTTGAGTTCAAATCATTTGGTGTAAGGAGGAAAGAAGACCAGGGGGAAAGATTAGATGGTTTGTACCTAGAAGAGATTTTCACTTTTAGTTCACATTTCTCCTTCCTTATATTTATGTAATATACTTAATTCAATACTGAACTCACAGCCGGATCTGGTGCTGCATGCCTGTAATCTCAGCTATTTGGGAGTCTGAGACAGGAGGTTCTCAATTTAAGTTTAGTTTGGGATATTTAGGGAGACATTGTCTAAAAATAAAAAGAGCTGAGTTAGTAGTAAGGAACCCTTAAATTCAATCCCCAGTACCATAAAAAATAAGCTTTTCTAGTTGTTGAAAACATTAATAATAAATAATACTAATGAATTCCAGTTGCAAAATCCTCTAATCTATGTAAATTTATTTCCTCAGAGATGTGGATCAAATTTGTGTAAGGTAGATGGGCTTCTTTTCTCCTCCAAAAATTAGCTTCACCCATTAAGTTATATTTGATCAATTATGCATCAGATAGGATGATGGCATTCAAATGAATATTTTAGCATTGAGAATTTTTTATACCTAGTCCTTTGAATTCAAGCCCCTAACAGAAGTTCCAGTAATGACTCAGAATCATTTTTGAGAATGAACATAAATATTCCTTGTGTGCCTCGGCATCTTGCCCCAGGGTGTGCTAGAGTTTACATCTGGGGTGTCCTCCCAAAGCCGCATGTGTTGGGAAGGTGATTAGATCATGGAATATACTACAGTCATCAGTGAATTTGTCTGCTGATGACTCCACAGCTGACTTGCTGTTAGGAAGGAGGTGGGATCTGGATCGAGGAAGGTCACCAGGGGCATGGCCTGTAAATGGGTGTGTCTCTCTGCCCAGGTCCTGTCTCTCACTGCTTCCTGACCCAACGACATTAGCAGCTTTCCCCAGAGTGGGCCTTTCCACCATGCCATTTCTGCGTTTAAACCTGACAACCATGGCCTGAACCTTCTAAACTATTGACCCAAAATAAGCTTCTCCTCCTTTAAATTGAGCTGTTGGATATATTGTGCCAGGGCCAAGAAAGTAACTAAGGCAGGATGCTCGAGGAAAGGAAAAATTGGTTTTGTTGGATGTGAGATTTGTTGTTTGTACTGTTAGAGGTGAACGTGGCCTAGGCCTTAATCATGCTGGTCAAATGCCTTCCCACTGAGCTATATCCCTCCCTATAGATATGATCCTTGAATGTTCTATTTAAAAAAATTAATCTAATGAAAAACTTTTTTCCATATAGATGGATGCAAGTACAGATATAAATGTATTTTCTTTTCCATGTTTTTCAACAGAAGGAAGTAGAGATAGATATACAGACCAGCTTTCAGTAAGCACAGAAGCACCCTTAAGTAATTATAACTAAGGCTGCTTAGTTTACAACACTAACAATCTATTCTCTAAGAATTTACTTCCTAGGTCCCAAATTTGAAGTTTTATCCTTCTGTCCCCATGTAATCTGAGTTCAGGGCTAAATTGGTACATGGACATTCTTGAAAAAGCTCTCTTCCAGCATAACTCTCTTTTTTCATGCACACTTTTTTAAGTTCTAGGACAAAAATATACCTTAAATTCCATGCTATTCATAATTAGGAATAACAATAAAAGATAATTTCTTATACTTCAAACAGGCTTCCAAAGGAATGTTTTGTATTTTTTCCACAAATGTTTTTAAACGTGAACCTTTTGGAACTTGCTTTACATGTATGAATTTTCATTCAAAATTTAGTAAAGAGATAGAGGCTTTGTGTTAAAATCAAAAAAATGAAGTCATAAGAAAAACTAAGATTTTTTTCAGAATCTTTAGAAAAATGAAGCCAATGGATATTACAAAGAAAACTAGATGATGTGCTACCTTGGAAATTGGGCATTTAGGTGTCTGAATTTATTTCATATTTCATCTGCTCCTATAATTTTAATAGTGATCATTATCCACCCTTTTGTGAATCTTTCTCCCTTTAATAGTAATAGGGCATTATCTTTGTGTTTCAAGGAATATGTTTCAGCTTAACAATACAATGAACAAATTTTAAGTAATTTGTCAAAACAAATGACACCAATAAAATTTTTCTAACAATACCTTTCTAAAATAGCTTTAACTTCCAACGATTTTCTCACAGTAATGGTACCACTATGTAATTCTGCAGTAGAAAGATATTGTATTTCCTGTTTACATTTTTCCTTGTTCTTTTGTGAATTATAGTAATGAGTCAAAGCCTAGTTGGAAACAAGACCTATAAAATTCAATATAAAAACATCACAATTCAGTTGATATATAATAGCAATCATAGTAACTTTCCTAGCCTTTATTGCAATTTTGCACAGAACAACTAAACATTTATGAAAAATATAAATCCAGGAAATCTGTAGTGGAATGGATTCCTTAATGTATATCCAAGGGTGTAGTGGTGATATACTTTACTGTGGATAGAATTAAATTGTATGCATTTGTGTTAAAAGAAAAAAAAGTGCTTACAATTTTTTTCAAATGAGAAGTCATTAAAGAGAATTATGCAGGAAAATGACATGACTTAATTTATATATTTAAAAAAATCAATCTGGCTACTATGTAAACAATCAAAGCATATAATATAGAACCAACAAAACTAATTAGAAAGTTATTTTAGTAATACATATTACAGTAGATAGATAGATAGATAGATAGATAGATAGATAGATAGATTATACCTTGAATTGGGGAAGTAACAGTATGGAAGCAAGATTTCCTAGGAAGACAGTAAGAAGAAGAAAAGAAATCATTAAGATGTCCAACATTAGAGACCGAATGGAAAAGATCCAGCAAAATTGACAAAAAGACAATGGCTACAAGCGCAGGACAAGAATCAGGAGAAGGTGGCTCCATGGAATTGAAAGGAAAGAATGGATGCAAGAGTACTGCATGTTAAATTCTGCTGAGATCTTGAATAAGATGGAAACAGAGAACTGACTCTTGAGTTTATCAATCAGAAAGGTAGCAGTGACAGGAACAACAGTACTGTGGGTAGAGTGGATGGGACTAACAACTTGTTTGGAGTGGTCTTGGGAAAAACTGTGAGGAGAGAATTGAGTAAGAAAATACAGACAGATCCTATAAGGTGTGTTGCTGTCACCATGAACAGAGATATGTAATGGTAAATAGAGTGATACAATAGAGCACAAATTGATATTGCAGTAAAAGAAACGATAATTGTAGGAAAATGGTTCAGGGATACTTACATTGTGCACAAAATAAGATTTGCTAGATCATGATACAAATCCAAAGAAATTGATAAATTTTTATATTAAAAAGCTTTTGTTTCCTATGATGTATGTCTCAAACTTCTCCTTCAGAGTGTGGGAAGAGGAGAGAAGGGCCTGGGAACAAAGAGAGCAGTAGACACTTGTCTTAGAGATAGGAAATAATAGGAAATATACAAATTTTATGAAATTATTATAGAGAAGCTTTGAAATAATTATGATGGCTCCATATGAAATTAAAAATTAAAGACTAAACCAAATGTAAGGAAATCCAAAAGTGTTCTGATTTTTCCAACGGATTCCTACTTTAAAATTTCTTGAAAAATCAAATATTAAATTCTTTAATGTTTCAAAACTATCTTTAGTGGTTTTGTTTTGCTCATGCTGGAAGGACACGTCCTGTAAGTTTCTAAGGCCCTGTCCAAAAGAAGGAAGAGATTAGGGAAAGCATAAATGATTTAGTGTTGGGGAAAGAGGGTGCCAAGGGACAAAAGAGGGTACAGAAACAGCACATATTTTCTGCCACCCCTCATTTTGCTGAAGATCAGCTCAGAGAATGTAATTGAAGCTGTGTTACATTTAAAAGTGAAATAAGAAAAACTGTTTGTTGCCATTGAGTTGAAGTAGAATTGATATTACCCCCACAGGCTACTTATGGGACTTAAGCTACTGATTTCAGGTACAGCCATCAACTGATTTCAACAGTCTTCATAAAAGTACAGAGGAAGAGGAAGAACTAGTGGGGAAAAGTGTATACAACTGAGTTGCTAAAAGCAAAATCTTCTGAATTATCAATAAACATGTAGTGTGTATGTATATGCAATATTAGCAAAAGTAAAGAATACATTTAGAAACATAAGTAAGCATTTTATTAAAAACATAATTAGCTACATATTGGTATTACCAATCTAAGGCATTTAGTCATGCTTAATTATTAGGTCCTTGCTATACGTCAGGCCTTGTGCTAGATGTGATGTACATATGCAACAGTACATTTGATTTTATGGAACAAAATTTGCTCTCTCAGAACTAAAATGCAAATTGCCTATGAAGGTTTCTCATTATAGTTGAAAGAATCCCAAGGCATCTATATGTAAGAGGTGTGTCTGCTCCCAGAGGACCCAACTTTTAACAGACTGGGTTCTAGCCCTGATTCACAAATATTCATGAGATACAAGAAACAAGGGCAATCTAGGGCTCAGGTTCCCCTCTGTAAAATGAGAGAGCATTGTATGAGGTGACCTTAAAAACTTCCCTTAGACATTCTAGCTCAAAAGAGAATTTATGGTTTTGTTCGCCTTATCTTAGTATTTACTGGCAGCTGTGATATGATAATCAGTCTCCCCAAACTGGGTGGTGCTGAGTGCTATTTATGTGTGTATTTTAGTAGATGTGTGTATGAGAGAGTGACATTTACAGGAACTAATACCCCAGCACTATTAAAAACAGAAAAAGATGGAAAGAAAAAAAAGAAAAGAAAAGAATACCAGGAACCATGTATATCTCAAGAATTCTGTCAGCTAGAACTTGTTACCATTTCTGTGTTAGAGTTGAAAGAAACTCAGCCTCTATTAGTCAGCTGAGGCATAACATCTGACACCCACTCCTGGAGAAGTTCATTTGGCTCACAGTTCTAGAGGATTCTGTCCATGGTTGATTTGTTCCATGCCAGAACCATCATGGCAGAAGGCTGTGGGACAGGAAATCTGTTCATCTCGTGGCAAACAGAAAGCAAATCAGGGCAACAGTGCTGGAGGTGAAGGCAAAAAATTTATACCTCTATGATCCACGCAAATAAACCCGGAAGTGTGCTCCACCAATTACCCAGACAGCTCCCAAGCCAATCAAGTTAACGTGATCAAATTTAACCATCACATAAAGTGTGACATCTCACAGAGACTACTTGACCTGCTAACTAAGCACGGACCCAGATCTTCCGAGAGAAAGTGCCACGTGCTCCCCATGAACACTGTGCAGCAGGAAATGTTTTCTGTTCACAGTGTCTGAAATCATACAGAAGTAATTTATAATCCAGTCAAGTGCCTCTGAAGCATTTTTTAAATTCAAAAACCTATTACATGGAAGACAGGGATAAAAATGATATTAAATTACGTGTTTGTAATCCTCCAACTAACCCAGTCCCCACACTGACCTAAGAAGAAAGAATTACTGCTTTCCACTTCAGCCATAAGGACTTAGTTGTGCTAATAAGAGAGAAAGTAAAAAGGATTGGAAAGTGCCAAGACAGCATCAGTTGTCCTATATCAGAAACATGGCCAAAGTTTTGAAAAAGACTTTGAAAGATTATAAAATACAAAGATTTGAAATCAATGGATGCTGTGATGGGAGGGGCTTAACAAGAGAAATGAATTAAGAAGGATTCAAGAATATTTTTACCCAAACTGACTATAAATATGCCCCATTTTAAATTTCTCATAAAACAAATATAAGTCAAGCTTTTCACTTCCAAGATATCCAAAGGTACTATCTGCCCAATTACAGTCCAAAGAAAATGCTTCTGTGGAAAACTGTTTCCTTTGCATATTTGGAGATAGAGGAATCCTTTTAATATAGCAAAGCAAATAGAATAAGAATATGGCATAGCTCTAAGTATGGGCAGGTGCCTATCCAAGGTGATACCTAGCAAGTAAGGGCACTGCCTTCTGCGAGCTATCTTCTCTGTCGCTTTCCATTGCCCAAGCCATCGACAGGGAATACAGCTCCTTATATTACAATTTGTAAGATTAGTCTTTGAGAGAGAGTTGCCAACGCTGCCAGTGTGTGAGATCAATCTTATAGTATTTAAATGTAGTGTAAATTATGATAGTGTAATGAAGAAAACCCATCTGCTTTCCACACTCAACTTAGCAAGACTATTTAGGTCAACTTCACAAAAAAATTACATTGGGATAAGAAAAATAGAGCATACAATATCAATTAACACAATTTTGCAGTTTGCATCTTAAGAGGCTACAAATTTGTGTGTTAATACATATATATGAATACCCATGTATAATATTTGAATGTTCATATGGTATGTAGCAATGCACCAAATAGAATGGAAATCAAGAGGAAAAGAAAACATAATTATGACAATAAAATGTGTGAATACTGTGGAGAAACCAGGTAAATATGTTACGCTAAAATGTTACCAAGTGAGTTGAAGGGGTAATTTGTTTGAATATAAACTATGAGTAGAAAATAACTTCAAATTTGATGCTTTGAAAGGGCAATAAATACTGAAGACCCACAGCTTCCCAAAATGAGGAAAAAAAGAAGAAAAGCTTGTAAAAAATGGAAAATCTTGAATACTACAGAATGTAAGTCCAATTTAATACTTTTTAAAGTATCTATAAAATAAACCACCAAGTCTACTTTATTCTTTATCATATGGATACTTCCAAAAGTAGGAAGATAAATATATACAAATACATACCATGATTTTGAAATTTGACCTATTGTTATTATATTTATGCTTCTGTATTATTAAAAACATGTAGCATAAATAGTAAAAATTTAAATTAAAAAATGTATTCAGACACAGGCTACTAAGAGTCCCATTCTCAAAATCTGTAATCAGTGCATAACAGTTCTGTCTTGTCCCTTGCAGATATTACAGTGCAGTCAATTGAAAGGGACTATAAAATGTAAAATTATAAAATTGGAAGAGGCTATGAACTGAACTGCTCTTGGCACGAATGTGTTATTTTAAGAATAAATTGTAATCTGTTCCAGAAGGCAGTCCCTCAGTCTATACACATTGTTACCAAGTCCACACTCTGTTATAAATGGACTGTAGGGAGATATGCCTCCATATCTTTTCTCCCGTGACTTCTTCATTACAGCTCACAGATTGTAAACAAGCTCACTGGAAATTATTTCAGTTCCTATAAGAAGGATGCCCTCCCTTCAAGCTAGAGAAGAGATAAATCTGAATGGTCAGATTCTTTAAGAAACCTCAGTATACTTGTTTTTCTTTTTTCTGTTAAGTAAAATTTATTTACTCTTCATATTTATTTATATAATTATGAATACTTATATAAAGTATATAAGTACATTAAAGTCATGTCAAAGCAATAGCATGTTTATGTAGCACTTATAATCATTTTCATTTTTAGCATCATTGTCATATTTAAAATATACTTTTGGACTTCTGGTTCATCAGTTTCCATGACCTTATTAGTTACTTTTTGCTCATTCTTCTTTTCTCTTTCTAAACAATTTCTTTCAAATGTAGTTTAAAATAGAATATGAGTTTTGTATGTTTTACACTGGATCTGATGTCTCATGGTTAGGCTCAACTTTGTCACAGTAAAATATTTAAACTTTATAAGCAAAGGGCAGTTTACAAAGTGGTAGTCCTTGGGCCCAAACTGACCCTGACATACACTGTCCCTTCACCACAACAGGGCTTTATGAACTTCAGCAAATCCTTAGAAAGTAGAGGATTTCAGAGTCTAACTCCAGACTTTAGTTTTAGAGCCAAACACTGGCTCTGTCTTGCAAAATGAAAGAGTCTGGCAATACTGAGTTCCCTTCTTACAAGACAACTTGGCTGGAGTAGAGTGACAGAGACTATGTAAACCAGCTGCATCACTGATTGATGTCACTTGTCTGGATGCCACAGGCCTTTACATTCATGAAGCTGTCCTGTGAGAAGCCTGAGCCAAAGGATACAATCAGACCTGCATAAAAGGCTGTTCAGAAGCCATCTCAGTTCTCTTCCATCCTGTTTATTCTCTTCTTTTGGGGGGCTACCATCTCAAATTATGTGGAGTTCCACATAGCATGTAGTATAACACCATGTTCAAATACCTGATCAGGATAACTTGATCTTTATCATGGAGTCACATTTATAATTTACTAGCATACGTGCCTTTTGAAATTCTCATTTCACCTACTTTTGTAAGTTGTTGCTTTTACTAAAGTTTAATTAAATCCTTATTTCCTAAGGATTCACTAGAGAATTAATAATTTTAAATAAGACACTTATTAGAAATGAATTTTGGGAAAAAACACTGCAACATACTAGGAATGAATGAAAAATTGCCTAACATACTTACAGGGAATATTACATTTTGTCTTAGAATTTGGAACATCTGCTCTCTAAGAGTCACACATGGTTTTTTTTATTTTTTGTTTTTGTTTTTGTTTTTTGTTTTTTGTTTTTTTTTTTTTTTGCTTCCTCTCTAGGTACATCTCAGCCTTCTGGTCATGCAGTCCAACAAAATATAAAAGATGTTGAAAAGGAAGTCAAAGGAGACACCTCAGAGGTTGTGTTTTACCAGACTGGAGCACTGGAAAAGTCTAAGGAAAACGTAGGTGAACAGATGTCTGCTTCTGTGAAGGGAAAGCAGAATCCCCCTTTTCTTCCAAAAGTTGAGAAACAGTCTCCATCTGACAGCAAAACACACAGAGGCAAAGAAAATGATGATCCTCCTTTGGCCATCTCTCATCAACTAAAGAAAGGCTTACCCCTGGTCATATTTAATGACTGTGGAGAATCATCATCAGGAAAAACTGCAGTACAAGACTTTCCAAGCACAGTAGAAGGTTTTAAACCGGAAAAAGGTAAATTTATTACAGAAGTGAAATGTGGAGCTTTCAAAGTACAAGTAGAAATCAAGAGAAACATTTTCTGTAAAACATGTGCACGGTTCTCAACAAAGAGATGTCCAGCATGTCACCAGTTGTTTCCTGTCAGACATGTCTGGAAATGCCGCCCAACTACAAGATGCTTTCCTAAGCACAATAGTAAATTGGCAGAAGAATTAAAATCTAAGGTTTCATCTAAATACAGAGAAGTTGCCAGAACTGAGAGCCCCTCACTGAAAGTAAGCATAGTAGGAAAAGAAATTAAAGTTACATACATGAGTAAGAAACAGAATATATTAGTTAACATAACTCATCATAAAAGAAGAGGAAAGATAAAAAAATACAGAAACATTTCCTCCAACCACACCACTGAAGAATCTTCCAGGTCTCCTTTGTATTCTACTGCTAAGCACCCTGGAAAGAAGATCTGGGAAAATAAGCACCAAAAAGCAGATTGTCTACATATCTCCCCTCCTAATGTGTTCACTGACCAGAAGGAGAACTCTGACATAGCTGTTGTTTCTCTCACCTCAACTCTTAAGAGAGATAAAAATAAGCCCAACTCACTGTCTTCAGCCTCAGGTGGTTCTGAGAGAGAATCTGCCATCTTCCGGCAGAAAGTCTTTAAAGTTAGTCAGCACTCCTCCCAAAAGTTACAGTTCTCTGCAGCTGACACTCTTCACATAAACATTTGTCCTACTTCATGTAACAGCCAACAGACGACAAGTATAAGTAATACAGATGTAAGTGCAGTGTCTTCTGAGGATCCTAAGGATGAGGATACAGAGAGAAAGACCAAGTTTGATGTCTCTGGAACTATCACAGCAGACTCAAATATACAACAAAGCACAGAAGGAAATTATTTGCTAAGTTCCATTACTGACATTGTTTCCATTCGTGAAGGCTCAGAGTCTGACTTTGGTCCTTCGTCTTCTCTAAGCATGCAGCTCTTAGGAGAAAAGGCAGCCAGTGTCGACCACCAATTTAGCAAAAATCCACCTACAGAAGACTGTGAGAACTCAGATGTTTCATTCCCTTCCAGCCAAAGTGATCTGAAGTCTTCTACCTCATTTAGTCCATCTCGCGGGGCCACCAGCCATGTAGAAACTAAAGAGATACTAGAAAATACATTTTCTTTTAACCACTGTGCTGAGTTAGTGACAGGCCATGAGAAAGATGATGGTGATGTGACTGCCAGAGACAATAACAAAGTCATTTTATATGATGACACTTATGAGAACACACAGCAGTTAGTGGGAAGGAAGAGTACACAAAATCCAACACTCAGACTTGTATCTTGCAGCAGCCTAGATTCTGGAAATCTGCTCCATAGTATTAGCCACAAACCTGTAAAAATGGACCAATGGGAGGACCAGGCAAGTCACCCAGGGATAACGGCCCCCAGCCAAGCAAAAGGACCAGTCATGACTTCCATAGCAGATGAACGAGAAAGAAAATTAATTACTCAAAATGATAAAGAAGGTACAGTTGATTCTAATTGTCCTCTGAGAACAAGAAAACCTAATGTATCACCCAATTCTGTGGGAAATGATGAAAAAGAGAAGTTTCAGATAATGTCAGTGGTAAAAAATGCATGTTGCAGAGATTCTGAAGACCTCCCCAGCGAAACTCATGATGAAGTCTGTTTTCAAATAGACCTTCCATTAAGCACTGCTGAGTTCAACTCTACCATGTCTGCTACGGATGAGCTGTTTCTTATTGAGAAAATGCTACCTGGGGATGCAGATCAATATGGTAACCAAGATGAAAGGAACCTTGGACCAAACAGTTCTCCACAGGAGCCAGCAGAATACCAAAAGATCACAGCAAGAAGACCAAATTCTGAAGAAGGTGAGAACAAACATGACTCAAAGGATAATTACTATCACCAAATTTTTTTGCTGTCGCCTCAGAAGTAGAAAGGCTTTGAAAGGTATGGTAGGCTATCCAGAATATTTGACTTTCAATATTTTTACATGTTTGAGCCTTGGAAAATCTTACGATAAGGACTTTTTTATTGCCTAGGATTTTTTTCATTACTGTTGAAGATATATTGAGTATTTTAGAATTAGATGAATATGAGCAAGAATATGTCAGTCTGCTTCTTTACATTGTCACCCACTCCACCCATAAATAGTGCATAGCAAAATCACTAAGGCTGCAGTTTAATATAAAGTAAAAAAATCAATTTCTCTTTAAAGGGTTGATGTATTGCCAAATCAATTTTGTAGGAAATGTTAGCCTTTTACCACTCTTAAATAATCCACCATTTTTCCCTTCTTGCAAGCTAAGCGTGTTTCAAAGAATAGGAAGAATATGTTTGTAATAAAATGTGTTTTTAAACCTTGCTGTGGTGGTGCAGAAACATGCTTATGCATGTCCCAGGAGGCTGTGTGGAATAGTAATTGTAGCAAAGGACAAAAAACAGAAACAACCAAGGCTTATCCCGACTGAGCCGTCTACAGGCCTTTGACCTCTAGCAGACCTCTGACCTCCCTTGTGCATTTGTTGGCCCTGCTTAAACCATTGATAGAACCCAGAAACTCTCCAGAGTGAAGAACGTTAGGATGGAAAGTCTTTTCTAAGTGCAAAATACTGTCTGTCTGTTTTTCAGTCTTGGATTAACACAATATCATTTCGTTCACTTCATACAAGGTCAACTTTTTTCTCAATGAATCCCAACTACTGTAAATTTAATGTCAGCATTGTCTCATACTGTAAATTAAAATGCATCTTGAATGAGTAAGAACGCCTTCTCTAGTGCCAATAACTTTCCCAACATGCTCAGAAACGAAATTTGGTATGATGAAACTTAACAGAGAAGCTATCTCTTCTTTGGTGTTTGAGCCCTAAATCTTTAATGAAAAAAATGCATAAGTAAGAGCAAAAAGTAATTGCTTAATATTTATTTAAAATTTAAAAGAAATAAAATACAAGCAGCCAAATCTATTATATAAATATTGAAATAAAATGGAAAACTTGCTGTATAAAAAGTAAATGCCCTAAAATAGTACAGAAACTATAGTCATCTGCTCCGTATGTACACACTAATGTGAAGACCATTCATCAGCGCCAACTCTTCCCAGTGTCTTCCTACCAGAAACATCAGCATCAGTGATTTGAATCCTAACATTTGCTACAGTGTGTGGTTACTTACTTGGTTCGGCATCTTTCTTAGGACGGCTCTCCTACCACCATTTCTATAAGGAAATGTATTTCCTTTCCTAACAGGATGCATTTCCTTATTAAAATTGGTAATGCAAACCGGAATCCAACAACAGCTGAGATTACATTTCAGTGAGCTTTGAAATTGTCCTATTTGTTAAACAATTCCGGTCACTTGTTCCCTATATTTCTCTGGTTCATTAAAAGACTATTCCTACAGCTGTCCCCCTTGACCCTGTCCTCCTCTTCCCTTTGATCTCTGTTCTAGCCACACTGATTTCTTACAAACTTCCAGCCAACATCTCAGCCCTTTTTCATGGGCTCCACTATCTGTGTCATTACTCCCTAAATGTCCAAATGTTCATGCCCTTTTAAATTTTGCTCATGTAGCACACTCAGTAGTACTTTCTCAAATTAAAAAGAAAAAACTGAATCTGAGCTTTCCTTGTTGCAGCCCAGATAAACTATCCATTTTCCATCTTTTCCTTTTATATATGCTATGATTCACTGGTTTTTATTTTCATGTTGTCTTATATCATTATGATGTAGGCTACCTGAGGGTATGAATTGTTCCTGTTTTTATCATTATCACATCCATACACTGGACAATCCTGTCCTGTATTGCTTAATAAATATTTGTTGAATAGTAGCAGGGAAGTCATGTGAGGTTTGTGTTTTGCCTTATTCACATGAAAACAGTTCAAGAATTAAAATAGTTGTTGAACAGATATTTAAATGCATAGATCTATAAATGTTCACACAAATTTGAGTATTTAAGAGCTATGAGTATATACATACTATTCAGCATTATTGCCATTACGGTACTAATACTTCGTGTCTCAATGGTGTAAACTTTTAAGAACATAGATTGCTCTGAAGAACTCCGACATCTTTGGACCATTTGACCAGCAATTATAAATATAGGTACAAAGTTATGCTTACCTTTTTCAAAGGGTCCTCCTAGTCTTCATAATCTATCCAAGTACCTTAGATTAAGAATCTCAGACATGACTGCTGAATCTCATAATTACATTGCCTTCCACCATGCATGTACATTTTTGATTTAACTAGATTAGAAGTCACAGTCTGGAGTTTTTACTGTCCATGAGCCCATCAGGTTGTATGTGGGAACGTACAAGCGAGAGAGAGTGTGCTCTGAAGGAATGGCGGGCAGTCCGGCTCAGTCAGGCCTTCTGACTTTTCATGGTAGCTGGATGGCTGGATTTTAAAAAATATATGAATTTCAATATTATAAAATTTAAAAGACATAGTGCATTCTAAACAATACATGACCTCTAAATGAGATATTAAGAAGAGGTGGGTATGAGCCTGTGGCAGGAGGCAGTGGAGCCAGTGTGGTGTAGTAGATGCCAGTCTGAACCCGAAGAACCCAATGCTGAGTTCTTCCTTTCCTGGTAAAGCCTGTGTTTGGGGTGGGGGTTGCTCAGAGATTGATGCCTTAGCTATAAATAGACTGAAATATATCTGTAAGATCTATGCCAGAATTAGAAATTCTATATCATAAAAAAAAAATTAATGAGGAAACCAAAAGTAGGCCACCCTGAGAAAATGACAGATAATGAGAAGGATTAGGTGATATTTTATATGGCACAGATTTACCTATAATAAACTTTCACAGGTAATATGACACAAAATTTCCATGCAATGTATACGGTATTTCATTCCCCTAAATCCTTAAAAAAGAAGCAAGTCTAAGAAACCACACCATGGCAGAAAGGAATAGAAAAATGGAGAAGTTTGGGTTCACAAGCCTTGCACCCAGCACTAGGAATAAAAAGATGAGTACAAAATTATCCTTTTTCTTGTAGGGGAATATGACTATTAGATTATTTCTAACAAGCCAACATATGGCAAAAGGGAACTTTCTGTTGACTTGCATTTCTTGGCACAAGATAAGGGCGCAGGGCCCAGCTGTGACTGTGCTTTTTCTCCAGCAAGGTCCTTCCAGATCTGTCTTTTTTTCTTGCTCTTCCCACTTCCTGTGGCATTGAATGTGGCAGCCTTCCACTCGCACCCTCCTGCTCCATGTCTTGATCACTCATGCCTCTGCACAACAAAAGATCAATGACTAAGTAATTTTCTGAAGAGAACAAACTTGTTTGTTTTTTTTTTTTATGTTTCTGGAGACTGAGAAATTTAAAATTAAGGTGACTGGTGTGTCTCCTTGCTGCTACCAAGATGACAGTATGTGGCTGTGTTCTCCCACGGCAGAAGGCAGAGGAGCAGAAGGAATTTTTTCTTGTCCCCTCCAGTACCTTCGAAAGTTGATAGCCCCCCGCATGAGGTCAAGGCACTAAAGACTAATTTACTTCCTAAAAGAACCACCTCTTAAAAAGCATCACATTTCATCTTAGATCACAACTTATGAATTTTGGAAGGATACATATATTAAAAGCAGAGCCCTTGTTATTGATTTATATTTTAGTGAATTAAGATTGTTTCAATGAAATGACAATGTATATATTAAGAGTCCTTCAAGAGAGTGGAATATCTGCATTCCAGCCCCAGAAAATTGCCTGATGCCACAAACAGCTCAATAAACAGCTCCTGAAAGGCTGATGTATATGAGCATCATTGTGATATAGATTCAATGTATTGCTCAAAACTTTCTGCCAGACTGAGGTTAAGAATAACGCTAACTGACCAGTAGTAAATTTGAGTCTGGGAAATTTTCAAGCTTAGATTGAATCACTACTTGGTAGAAATTTTGCAGAAGCACTTTAAGCTTATACAGAGAGTGGTTAGACTAAAGTATCTCTACATGCATTGCAAATTCAAGATCTCACAAATCCTAAGCAACACATCAGTGGTGAAGAATTGTACTTGGGTGGGAAGTTCAGCAATTCTCAAATTACAGTTCAAAGCATATCATAAGGCTTTATTTAGTTTTAACTTGATATATAAGAAAATTACAGAGTAAAAATTTCCCCGCCATGATGGATTTTCATGTGACACAATTCCCCAGGCTGATAGGACAGCTTCAGTCCATTAGTTTCTAAAGATAATTGTCATTTAATGTGAAATCTTTTGACACCGGAAAAGTCCTCTTTAGCTTGTGCCTGTACCTTCATGGTCAACCTAGACTCTCAATCTCAAAAAACGAGGAAAGTAAAACAAACTTTGGAAAAAATAGCCAGTGGTCTGTGCCATGGCATTTTTGAAAAGTTTCACTATTCTGTAAAATTTCATAAAGCAAAAGTTTTCTTATTCATCATCATAGCCCTGATTACCAGCACAATAGGAATTTGAATGGAGAAAGTGAGCACTAAATATTATGCTGGATGGATGTTATTTTGCTGTTATTATTTTATTTCCTAAGAAATAGGTAAGAATGAAAGACAGAGTTACAGAAAATTAGAAGAGCTGAGTAACAATTCTTCCCCTTCACTATTCATTTAACACTGACAAGTGATTTTAAATTGTTATACAAATGGTTTATTAATAATTACGTGTAAAAATGAGGAATATAGTTTATCAAAGATACATTCACTTAACTAGTTCTCAGAATAAATCTTGAGATAATGAATTAGATTTTTACAAATTCAAATTGTAAAAGTTCATTTGATATTAGAAGTAGAATAAAACTAAATGTCAAGAGTTTATCTCTTTTTAAATCTATATTGCTTATAAAATCAAGTAAAATCTTAACCAAAATCAAGTAAAATCTTAACAATTCTGGTCCATCAAACTACATGTTAAGTATTATATATTCTCCTATTGAGATTTTCTTTCTATTTTACTTGTTTCAGCCACTTTTAAGGTTTGTTTGCATTGCAGTCATTTATTTCTAATTTTCATCCTTATAGAATAACTATACTAGCCCTTACGATGACAGAAGAAGCAGTTCAGAACTATATAAAGTGTTTCAAGTCATTATTTGTTCAAATATTAGCAAAGCTTTCATGTATTTTTGCAGTTTTCTCTTCATCGTTTTGAATCAACACATGCAACAAAAAGTTTTATACAATTTATGTACCTACAGTAGGTACAAATTATGTTCCTACAGTCACTAGAATTCAAACTATAAGTACTAGAGTTCAATAGAAAACTCATTATCCTGGTTTGCAATTGAATTCATTTAATTAATAATAACTTATTTGGAATTCAACATATATATTTAACAATTTAAGGGTACTCTGTCCCTTTCCAGTTACTAATATAGTAACAGACCTACTATTGATACCCAAGGAACACTGTTGAACGAACCCACTTTGGTGATCCCCACTTTTCTTATATGAAGCTATTTTAACTGCACCTTCTTCATTTTCTCTCTCTCCCTCTCAATAATACAAATTTACTCTTTCTCTAGATACATGCGAGTTTCGCAAGTAAATCCTGAATACATAGAAGTCAATCATCTTCTGATCTGTGACTTCTGTTTTGAATGAATATGTCCTACTCCATCTTCATTCATATACTTAATGTGATTTACTCTAGATCAGAATCTAAAAATCGTTAGCCTTCGAAAGTTGTCCCAGGAATCGGCTCTGAGAGGTGGAAGACCCAGCGAGGGTTCCCAGGAAGATGCTATGGACCGGTGGGCCAGGAGGAGGCAGCAGCTCAAGGACGGGAAGAGGTGCAGCTCTGGCGGAGGGAGCTCGCTTGCCAGCATCGTCACGGAGGGATCCAGTGAGTACACAAGCGGCTTTTTCCTAAACTGCAACAAAGGCAGCAGCTTACTGAATCCTCACCATGCTGCCTCCCTTTTACCTCAGGAACACGGGCACTGTTGACTGAGAATGGCAATGTGGTAATAGACCCTTTTATGTGAAAGATATTTTTGAAATAATCAATTCTCTGTTACCCGTTAAGAAACGCACACTTAGTCAGTTACCTTCAAGAAAACGCTACTGGCTGCTAAGGCTCTTTCTCGGCAGTTCAGAGCTAACTACAGCGTTTTTGTTGGATTAAATTTGTGTTCTACTTCGAACAATTTGTGTTGCATACTACATATAACCTAAAAAGAGTAAGATAAATGTGTTTGATTATAAATAGCAATCCTTTCTCTCATTTTAACATCTATGAAATGAGTATCTCCAAATAAGTATGTATTTTAGTGAAATAGCATTTCTCTTGCCACTGAATTTTTGTTATTAAACCTGCATTATACCTAGTCAGTGGCAACTGACAATGAAAGATAGGTTATCACTGAAAACATAAATTAAGAATAATAATTTAAAGAAACAGAGAGCAGTAGTACATTCAGTATAGATCAGTATTCATCTGGATCTAAGATTCCAACAGCTAAAGTTGTTAAAAGATACTAACTAATAGGCATTTGCAGTTTGCATATTATTCACAAAATAAATCAGCTTAGGAGAAACACTCGTACCAAAATCTGAGTGAGCTGCACCTAAAAAAAGAAAAGGAAAGGAAAGAACAGACAGTGATGCAAAGAATGCCTTTATGGGAAGATAATAGTGAGAGTCCCAGGTTGTATCCTACAGACAAGCTGACAGACGCAGACGGACAGCAAAGGAACAACTCTTGAAGGTAGTGGTGTAATTTATCCAGAATAAGACAGTGGGCATAGGTTAGAGTATGAAAGTAGTTGCAAATGTGTGAGTAAAGATTATAGGTAATTTAAATAATTAAACCCCTTACTATATTGTCACCAACACAACAATATGTTCACATGTTCAACATCTGAACAGTGAAGAATTCAACTTAAATGCTTTGTTTCGTCCTGATAATTTTCATTCTTGCCCATTGGTCCATGTCTAATCTTCCAGTTCCTCCTTCCTATTTGGCAGTAAGGACCCAGCATCTGGAATCTTAAATTTTTACATGCGTATATAGTACCATAGAGTATTGTTTTATTATCCCTTTATCGTTCATACGCCCTTAAAATATCTCTTTGGAGAATATTCTTCTTATGTTAGACTTCTCTCTTCAATAGAATAATCCCACTATGACACATTTTGTTTTATTTTCATTTCTTTCCATTCCTAGTTCACCTTCCCCTTATCAGTTATGGTGTTCATATATTCTAGAATTTAGTATATTTAACAAAATACTTTAATAATATACATTTCATTATTTTTCCTCACCATTGATTTTATACTAATTTCTTCTAATATGGTTCATTTTTCTACTTGCTATATGAATCTTTTAATGATTTTTTGGGGGGAACTTCTATGGGAAGTATATTCCAGTTTTAAATTACAGAAGATACTGGTTCTTTTTGTCCAGTAACCAGAGGTTGAATGAAAGTTTAAATTCAATCCGATTTTCACAGTTTATGTCATTACTCCAATGTTGTTTCTGGTCACTTGTACGGTTTTCTCTTTATCTTTGTTTTTCTAACATTTTTTTCTCAGTATATGTATCTCAGGGTGTGTACTTTAACTATTACTCTGTGTTTGACAATTACATACTTATGAGTTATACATTCCTTCAACTCTCATAAATCCTCAGATGTCATGTTCTCAGGTATTTTACTTCCTTTCTGTATCCTGTTGACATTCCTTTTCAGATAAGCATTTAAGCTTTTGGGTGTCTGCCCCCTGTGCCTCAACTTTTCATTTGTATTTTCCACCTTCTCATTTCTTTTTGCTATGTACTGAGAGAATCCCTTAGTTTTATCACTCAGCTCAACAATTTATGTACCTCTCATCTAAGTCCTCCTTTTTCTTTACCCTCTTTTAAGCTTTTCTTTAATTTCAACAACTTCATTTTTAAACTTATGACAGCTAAGTATTTCTTTAAAAAAAATTGTTCTCATTTTGATTCCACCAGGAATGTTATATTATATAAAGTGTTTACCTAATTGCTCTATCAAATATTTTCTTAAAAACACATTTCATATTTTCTGAGTTAGTTTTCTTCCTTTTATGATGTGGATTTCTCCAAGTACTTTATGAATTTTTGATAGGGTACTGTCTTAGCTTTCTGCCAGTGTGGCACAGTGCCTGAGAAAAATCAAATTCGAGGGAGAAAAGATCTATGTTGACTTATGGTTTCATGATTTTCACTTCATGGTTGCTTGGTCCCTATCACTTTGGACCTGTGGCAGGCAAAACACCAAGGTGGAGAACATAGGGTAAAACAAAGCCACTCATCTCACCATGGGGGTGGGCAAGCAAAGACAGGCAGGAAGGAGGCAGAATTCCAGTGGACATTTCAAGGGCATGCCCCCCGTGACCCAGCTCCCTCCAACTAGCCCCCACCTTCTAAAAGTTCTATTGCCTCCAATCATGCCACCAACTGGGCACCAAGCATTCTGCACAAGCCTATGGAGGACATGGAAGATCCAAACCATAACTGGTACTCACTCTCCGACTTATTCTGCATTCGCCTGATGGTTGCTTACAACTGAACAATACATGGTCAGGTAGTGAAGCACTCTCTATAACTTTTGCTTTACTTAATGTAAGAATTCTTTGCATTGCGGTATGCAACTTAGTTCTGGCAAAGAATATTCCACATCCCATCTGACTGTCTTCCATCCTAAATCTCTAACATTTTCACCACACATTTTTTCTGGGCTGAAGGTGGATACTATCATTGCTGCTACTGGACCTGTGCTGGAATTGAAAGTGTGGAATGTGTAGGCATCTAACCTTGTTATTTCTGCTATGATACTGTAATTTATCACCCTCTTGTTTGCATCTAAGGTTTATCTATCCCGTGTTCCCACTGTTTGCGTGTGGCACATTCTTGCTGATGTTTGCACATCATTTTGCATCAAAACATTCACAAATCTATTATCTGTCTTAGTTTCACATCATACTTTAAAGGCTGGTTTTCAATTACAGGTATTATCCAAGAATTCCTTTCTTGTTTTTAAACTCATTCACAGATCATGCAACACTTTCTTTCCTATATAACACATGTGTTCTCACACCTCCTCTATCTCCTCTCTGGTATTGATTGCTCTGTCCTTTGCAATTATTCTTTATTGTACATAAAAATTTAGCTGCCACTTCCAAATTTGTGTAATTGAACTCACTCAGTGCTCATAAAACAGAAGACCCTGCATGAATCAACACACATTCACGTAGAAATTTTCTAGAATTTCTATCACAAGAGACTGTAGCCTGCACTTTCTCTACTATTTTCACATTATTACTAACAATAGTTTCAGTTATTTATTGTTGTTGTTGTGTTTTCATTAAATTCTCCTCAAATTACTCATCTGAGATTTCTATTCTCTCCATATTGCAACCCCATCATACACTGGTTCTCTACTTTTTGATACTGTTGAATGTCACTTCATCAAGTATCATAAATGCAACCTACTCTTTATTGCCTGCAGAAATAAATTCCCCAACCCATTTTGGTAGTTCCTCCTTTCCAGAGAGAAAAGGCAGAATTGGATTTTATTAAGAATTAGATATTTGGTGAAAGGCATTATTTCAATATGATAGCTTGGTTAGAATTCAGTAAGGGTAATGATTTGACAGTTTAGAAGTGAGGAAAATTGCAAAGTAAGAATTTTGATGGTTTCAAAAAATCAAAAGAAATAAACTCATGATAGTTTCTTTTAAAAATCTAATGATGGTACCAAACACAAAAAAAAAAAAAATTTTAAAAAAGGCCAGGGATTTAGCTCAGTGGCATAAATGCCTGCTTGGCAAGCTCTAGGTTGTGAATTTGATCCCCAGTACCAAAAAAAAAAAAAATTAAAATTCTGATGAATTTTTGGACTTCTTAAAATGAATGATAAGTTATTTGCCAGGTCAAGAGTCTTCTGGGAAATCAAAATTGTGCTGAGACTGTAGAATAAGGTCATATTAATTACAAAAGGAAGATACGTAGTAGCAGGTTGTTTTGGTCCTTAGTGTCTACACTTTTAAAAAGAATAGAAGTTTTGTTTTCAATGTATTGTACTCTAATCTTTCCTACACAAATATTTGAAATTTATTTAAGTTAGATGCCCCAGACTAGATTTTATTTTGACTGCCACTGATATTTTTCTTGGCTTTTCAAGACTGCTTCAAGGGTAGACTACCAGTCTTTGAACATTCAATTTCTTTTCTGTAAGAATACAAATCTTGTATTATACATGTAAATTATATATCAATTACCACTGATCCTATGCTTCTAGGTCCCTCAAAAAATACACTCAGGCAAAAGCAAAAGTGAGAAATGTAAGATTTCCTGAAGACATCAAAGGAGAACCAGAGGAGAGAGTTTATACCCATAACAAACAATCTGAAATTTCCTTTGAATATCACTTTGCTTCAAAGGTGTTTGCGTGGCCTTGGAACCATATGAAGCTTATGTAGCATCACTTTCCTCATTACATCCATATTCACTGGTTTCTTTTTTCTTTTGAGTTTTTCTTTGAACCTTAAAATTTCTCCTTTTTATACCACAGAGAAATTCAACTGCTGTTCATACCACTGAGTCTGTGTCATTAAAACTATCAAGGTACTCATCAGTCAACCAACATTACAGCAATCAGCATCTCAAGAACAAAGAACAACATAAAAGCTGTGCTTATTATGGAGTACCATGTAATGTTTTGATATATGTTTATAATATGTAATGTTTAAATTAGCTTAAATACATCTATGCTCTCAAACATCTATCATTTCTTTTGTAGAAAACATTCAAAGTCTTTTTTTTCTAGCTTTTAAAAACATACAGTATTTACAATTATCGATAAATACCTATGCAACACCACACCAAAACTTTCTTCTTAGAAATTAGACTAAATGGACACAGTTTAGTTCGATTAACTTTAGATGATCTCCCCGCATCACAATGAATAGAATTGAGTCTTTCTAATTCACTGTGCCCATCGGCTACCTGGATTCTCTGTACAAGTCTATTTCATCCCTTGTTTTATGAACAAATCCTTCACTAGTAGTACTTTTAAACATTTATGCCTGCTCTGCATTTTCTGAAAAAAAGAAGCAATCATAGGTGTGCGGGAACCAGGTCACAGTGACTCACAAAAGCTATCTGTGCACACTTTTTTAACACTGAAGTTCAACAGGTTCAACTGCAGGTAGGTAGCAGGAGTATTTATACAATAGAAACTGACAAATATGGCAAATAAGGTTTCCCCCCACCATGGCGAGTTACTTGGAACATTTACCAGTAGCACTCACTTGAAATAACACAGAAATCACCTGTGTAACTTGTACAAACTAAAATGTTATGCCAAAATAACATAATCATTTCAATTAAAACAATGACTACATTTTCTTTTGGGTGAATTCTGTTTTGAATAAAAACTTGCACTAGTATTTTTTCATATTAGACGCAGGAGAATTGAACTGCCTGCCATTTCTGTTTTTCAGTTTATCCCAGCCACTTGCCCACTAAAGACCTGTTGTATTTCTTCAGAAACTTTTCAGTAGAGACTGCAGTTCAGTAAGAGCTTCTGGGAGTAGCATTGTTTAATGTGTGGTTTAAATTTTATCTCACTTATAGAGTCAGGATATGCTACTAATCCATGACTTAAAACCTGACAGCTTTATCGAGCATCATTACAGCTGGTGTTTTTCACTCTGTTAATCTCACTCATCTCTGATTTCCTACATAATAACTGGAAAAGACATTAGGGGTGACATATTTATGTGTGTGGACACAGTTGATCAATCCATCTAGGCTGTGGGGAATGCTGACTAAGGCACACTAGGTAAATAATTTGAAGGCTGTAAATGGAATTGGGAAGGACCTGCAAAATAGAGCACTGAATTTTATAATCTAGAATGGTTCCTGTATCACAAACAGATGTGGGAGAATTTGGGCAATCATATGAGGATACTTGGTAGAATTCTCTTATTTCATTCAGCTGTTAAAATTTTATTGAAAATGTGTTTTCCAAATAGTAGTTGCTACTGAGAGGGAGAGAAGATGATAGGAAGACAAAAAGACAGGAAGGAAGGGAGGAAGTAAGAAAGGAAGGGAGGAAGGGAAGGAAGGAGAAAGAGAGAAAGAGGAAGAGAAGAGACATGAAGGGAAGGAGAGAGAAAGGAGAGAGAAGAAACAAAGAAAAAAGACAGGAACTTCAATTTTTAATAATAAGAACAATTATGATGTGCTTACTTTGTGCCAGGCATTATTCTAAACTAGTTATGAGGTATTAGTTTATTAATTATCCTAGTAACATTATGAGTTTAGTACTATTACTTTCAACTTTGTTTTAGTTAATGAGCTTTCTGAGGCATAGATAGGATGACCAACTTATCCAGGGTCACTTAGCAGTAATGAGTGGTAGGGCTGGGTTTCAAATTAGGACACCTTCTTGGAGTCCATGGTTTTAAGCACAACAACTCACTGCAGCTGGTTGGTCTATTATAACCCCAGAGAAATCTAAATGGGGTCTTGCTTCCTTACATACCACCTTTTTATTATCTTCTAATAATACAGTAGAATTAAAGAGGTATAAGAACGCCTAAAGAGATGAAAGGAGAGGGGAGGAAGGGGTGAAATAAATTGAAATGTGTTACATACAGGTACCAACTCCTCACAAAAAACGTAGTCATTATGCATGGCAAATATGTGCTAATAAAAAGATAAATCAAAACTGAAAAGAAGAATCCCTAGAGACGCGGGGTGCTAAGCTGTTCATTTTGTATTTTTATCCAGAAGTAAAATACTAAAAATCAAGAAGATATTTTAATTCTTCTGGGACAAAAGTATTCCAGTAATACCAAGCATATTCTGTTTTTAAAGTTCATTTATTAAAGAATTGATCTAGCAAAACTAATTTTGGTTGCAAAGTTTTTGTGACAGAGACATATTTGGGATTATATAATAAAGTTTCATGGGGACAGATGTTGAGAATTCAAGCAGCTATAAGTTTGCTGCAGGTGTGTGACTGGCTGCTTCACTGGATTTTAACACAGGTTTTATGTCTCAGTTTATGTAAGAGTGTGTTGACTAGTTCTGTCTTGGTAACTGAATGAATAAAGAACTGCTCATCCACATAATCAAATCTGTTTGTAAATAAATAAGTGAGCTGTTTTAACAGTCTCATGCATACAGAAAAAAACAAATATCACTATAATTTAAAGTTTCACCCTCAGACCTTTACATGATAGGGAGATGATTGCATATCCAACATGTGCAGCTATGGCTGAAAGCAAACATAATAGTGATAAATCAGTGGACCTAGAAATCTGTGTAAGTTACATTCATAAATATTAAAATGTTACTGAATTTTTAAGGCCTAGCACATATAAAATAAATCAAAGAGAAAGATGTTTTAATACTATAAAATTCTTCACAGTTTCTGTAACTTTAGCAAGTACTAAAGTTATACAAAAAGCTTTGATTCAGCCTTATAGCTTGGAAAGATAGGTCAATAAATTTTCATAATTTCTGGTTTTCCTTTCCTATATTTTAAAATTAAGCATCATACTCAAACTTATCCAGCAAATGAAAGCAAAATATTCTCAAAGGGTTTTGAAATATGAGATGCAGAGCAAAGCATCCTAAAGTCTAATTTCTATTATTATATTCTAAAGCTTTCATAATTTTTATTCCAATAAACAATATGACTTAGATACTTTTCTGTCATTGCTGAGACAAAATACCCAACACCCAAGGTTAAAAGAGGAAAGGTTTATTTATCTCACAGTTTGTAGAGGTTTCAGTACATAACTGACTGGCTCCAAGTAGAGTGACACATGCAGTTCATGGAAAGAGAAGACAACAAAAGCCACAAGACAAGAGAGAGACAAACCTGTTTCTGCCCCTTATATTATATGCAGGATACCTGCTCCATGCCTTAATTGCATCAACAGACCCTGAATCAGTCTCACAATGTAGATTCAGCCACCTCCAAAAAGCCCACTCCCAAGACCATATGGGATTTAGGGGGGCATCCAGACATAAACCATGACACAATGTGTGCCATAAAATCCTCATACATCTACATGTTAACTTTATCACTATATAATATTCTAATATTTCATCCCCCCTTTATTTTTATACATCATATAATTTATTTACTCAACCAACATGACCTATCTTGTAAGTAAAGGTTTAATATTTCTTAACTCAAGTGTATGGGACTAGAAGTATTTCCAAACCAAATTTTTTTTTGGACTTTAGAATATTTACACAAACATACTGTAATATCTTGGAAACGTGATCCAAGTTGAAACACATTTATTAGTGCTTCATATACATATAGTCTAAAAGTAATTTTATGGAATATTTTTATTGTACCTGTGTCTTGACTGTCTTCTCCTGTGATTTAGGATGTGGAAACTTCCATTTGTAGCATCATGTTCATACTCAAAAGCTTCATATTTTACACTTCAGAGTTCATATCTTTAAAATAACGATATTTAACCTATACCTGCTTCCCCTCTGGAGGCCGGCTGTCCATCTCATGTTTATCTGACCTTCTCCCACCTCATCCTGCCATAGGCTCCACAAGGCTAAGCCTAATATATCTCCTTTAATCTACATTCCCTACAGCCAGAATCATTGTCTTCTCCCTCTGAATTATCTTATTTTCTCATGAGTTCCCATCTCATTTATCTTTCCACCCCCATTGTACACAAATTTATACCTTGTTCATGAGAGAACATTTATTTCAATTTAACTCAGTGAATGAATTAATGAATTAATGTACCTGAAACCACATCAACTATCAATGACCAGTGCAATCACATTCAGAGCACGAAGTAATTATCAAAAAAAAAAAGCATGACATCACACTTAAAGTATTTGGAACAAAAGGTATTTAGGATTTATTCTTGACTGTCTGCAAGAGGCTATGCTTTTACATCTTTTGCCAACACAACACCCAAATACATCCTATACAAGTCACACAAATCTATGAGCTGAAATCTCATAGCAATATATAAGCAATAAATTAGCAATAAATAAGTGGACAGAACAATATCTAATATTTATCCTTTTCTGCCTGCTACTGAGAAACCAAGGATGTAAATGAAGGACCAAGGCAAGAATGATTTAAAATGATTCTCCAGGGAAAAATCAGCACAAGCAGGAAACACATCTTTCTTAGGGGCTCATGTTACTGACAGACTACAGCCCAAGTCTCCACGGCCAATGTCTGGTGGTAGGAAGGGGAGACGGAGAAGATTTTACCTTGAATTTTTCAAAGACATCAGAGTAAGTACAGTATGTGAATAGAAGCTAAAAGAGAAGAGAATAAGATGTTCTTTATTCTTTAATAAGTATTACTGTGATCTTCAAACCCTAATGTTTTTGTGGCATTTGAGAAACGAAAACTAATGAAATTATAATCTGGCTATGAAGGGACACTTCTTGATTCTGCCCCTTTGAAAGACTGAAAGGTTTAGGACATGACTTTTTTGGATTTTAACCTTCTAAATAGGTCTCAAAAATACACATGTAATCTCATTTCTTTTACTGGCACAACCTGCTACACTATCCAAGACACTCCCATATGCACAGAAAACCCTTAACTGGTATGAAAGAACTGCAAGATAAAACTTTATGTACTTCTCACATGCTTTTCTCATCACATAAGATCATAGTGAGTTTTCTATATGATTTTGCAGTGCCTTCTTCAAACACAAAGATAGCTTTGTTGTTTGTTTATTTCTTTGTTTTTTAATTTGGTAATTCTTTTTCTTCTCCCTGGTACTTTGAAAGGGATTCTGAAAGGTAATTCCTAGTCTTGTGTTGTTTTATCCTGACCTCTAAGTACTAATATATGGTCTTAAAAACCAAAACCTCTTCCAATATTTTTCCTTGTCAGAAGGATTTACAGTGCTATTTCTAGTGCATAGTCACCCATGTCATAGGTTCTAAAACAGTACTTATTTTGATTGATGATATTTTCGGACTGTAAAAGTTCTTTCCAAGAAAACTGTCCAGCGTACTTAGCTACCTGTTTCGAAAGATATCACTCTTCATCAGTGTAGACTGTCTGCATTTCATGTTTTCTCACCTGGAACACCAATCTCTTGGATCTTTTCTCCTGCCAGTGCATTTGTGTTCTCTCTCTCTCTCTCTCTCTCTCTCTCTCTCTCTCTCTCTCTCTCTCTTTCTCCTCAGTTACCTCAGATGATGGTCATCCCATGGATTTTGGCTTTCGGGTTGATATTGAAGAAAAAGGATTCTACACAGAGAACTTTCATTCAGCAGCCTGGATTTTCAGAGGGGACGATGGGAATCCTGAAGACAGTTCCCGTTGTCTTAGTAAAAAACCACGACCAGTAGCTGGTAAGGACTCTCCGAGTACAGACAGATAGGTATGTGCAGGAGAGCCTCTATCTAGACTCTAGGCAAGATTCTCAAGTTGCCAAACTTGAATCCTGGGTGAAATTTGGGAAAAAAAATATAGATATACAGGAATATACATATATCTAAAATTTCTTGGTATCTTGAGAGAATGCAAAACAAAATCAAACTCATTTTAAGAGCTTATTCAAACAAAACAATTATTCCAAAGTTTGTGTAAATATTAAAATAGGCAGTGAGGAGTTCGTTTTCATCCTCTGGTAAAAAAAATACTCCTCAACTTTTAAAAATATATCAGACAGGGACCGAGGATTTAGCTCAGCAGCATAAGCACCTTCCTGGCAAATGTGAGGTCGTGAGTTCAATCCCCAGTACCAAAGGAAAAAAAAAAATATATATATATATAGATATATATATATATAGATATATAGATATATATCAGACAATATAAATAAGTAACAAAGTATAACATTATTCTAACTCCTATAGATAACTAGTTTATTGTTTCTGGATTATTTTTATTCTGTATACTTCTACTTCTGCTTTTAAAATAGATATAAAATATGAGCTGGACATGGTGGTGCCTGCCTGTAATCCCAGTCTAGGAATTTAGGGAAACCATGTCTCAAAACAAGAAAAAGCTGTGAGAATATAGCTCACTAAGAAGGCCCTTGGTTCAATCTCCAGTACCATATACATAAAAAATATGTAAAAATATATCTCATATTATCATGTATTTATTTTGATTTTGATACATATGCTCTTACAGCCTGCTCTCATTTAATAATTATGCTTTCATTTGATTAAGAATGATGTTTCAGGAAGACTTAATTAAAATTGTAACATGAATGCTTCTTGACATTTCATGAAATAAACTTTAGTAAACTAAAAATTAATAACTATATATTTCCCTACTACAATGATAGCTTATGATTTTTAAAATTTACACATGAATTACAAGTTCTAGCATATAAAACAAGTACATTTCAGTCCAGTCTTTGCTGAAAAAAATGTAAAAACTTTTGTGAGCTTTTGCTTTATTGGTATAAATATAAATAATTAATTTGACTTAACTAAAGCTTCCGGTTGAGAATAATATCTTAATCCAACCATGCATTCAGTAAGTATCATGCCTGCTATGGTCAAGTCATGTAGGGGAGTTTGCTGAAGAGGCACACAGAGAAGAAAGTTTTAAAAGTATGTCATATTCTCCAAAAAGGCCCATAATACTTTCGGAACAGACATCCAAATGTCTGACTCATGGATAAAATGCGATTGTAACATATAATGTTATTTGTTTTATCTGTAGTATAAAATGAGGACTTTCTTAGTTTTTTCTTGTAATACTATGAAATCCAACAATAGAATAATTCAGTGAGGGAAAATTGTAAATATAAAGGAAAACTCGTGTTAGCTTTCTTGTGGTCAGTACCAGGCACCCACAGTTTAAAGAAGGAGAGGTTCAATCTGGCTCATGATTTCAAGAAATGCAACCCCCATTTGACTGGCATCAAGGAAGAACATCCTGGTGGAAAAGCATGGTAGAGGGAAGCTGCTCAGTGCAGGCAGCCAGGAAGCAGAGCAGGAGAGCTGTGCCGGAGAGGAAGGGGAAGGAGCCACAGAGTACCCAAGGCCACACCCCTGTGACCCACCCGTGCACACGCAGAAGTGCGCTTTACTGATCTGCTAGGCTTTTCTTACTCCAACAAAATTGAAAGATCAGGATTAATGGTCATAATACTTATTTACATAAATATCATAAGATAAACAAATCAAACAGTCATCACTGAAAAGCAAGTACAGGATCCTGAATCCAAAGCTTAATAAAAATACTTTAAGTGCCTAAGGTTTGTGAAAATCAAGGCAGTTGGTAAGGCACTAAGTTCTAGTTAATCAAAATGAATAAGCTATACAGATCTGATGTACAACATTATACCTAATACCAGCAATAATCAATAGTACAGTTAAAAATTTAAGAGGGGAAATCTCATGTTGTATTCTAACCAAAATAAAATAAATCAGAACAGCAAAAGATAGATGATTAAACTCTATGAGTAAATTTTAAAATGACCAAAAAAAATCAAAGTTTAATTTTTGCTTGAGTAAATAGGGAAAGAACATCAGAATATTTTTAGGGTTGGGATCTTAATATCTTAAAAGTTGAAGAAATAGACAAAGTTTTGTATCACTTGTATTCTGCTGCATGAAAACGTCAGGTTATATTTAGTGTATAAATTGTGTTATATTTATAGAAATATATGCCCTTAATTTGAATTTTTACATCCAACAATGCAATTCTCAGGAAGTATTATTGGGAGGTAAATTACTTGATAATGCATCTACATAGTCTCTGAAGCCACAATGACATTCAATTGTGACTTCACAGCAGCTGTGTGTCACTTACAGATTATCCACTAGACAGTAGCAAGAGAACTAGGACTATAAATCTTAAAATGTAAGAAAATTGTCTGCAGAATGTGTTACAAACCATTTTCATTGTCTCCTCTCCCATAAGAGAACTGCAGTTGAGCTCACCATTTAAAGGCTTTATTGAATTGTTTATTCTTTCATACACACTGTTGACAATCAATTTGCCTGATTGAAAGACCAAAATCAAAGAAACACAACTTTGAAAGCAATAGCCACCTTACGTCTCATGAAATATGAAAACAAAGCACAAAACATGATTTGATTTGAACCAACACAGTAAAAATATTCCATTAAACAAGTATCCGCTGGGTAATTGGTCTGTTGAAAGAGCACATATCAAGAGAGCAACCTAGTGGGAACACAAAGTTTTGAGAAGTGCAGATGTTAGAAATGATTTCACAGGGGTCAAAAATAGAATTTTTTTATTTTCTTTTGCCCTGATTAGTAAACGATCTTTTGCATAATGATAAAATAGTAATTCCTAAGTCTTTGAATTTCCTAGTTCTGTCCCTTAAATTCTACTAGGATCCAATAAATGTCTGTCAAACAATCACACCAAAACAGAATTGTATTAACAAATATCAGAGATTTTCCCTGATGCATAGAATAGTGCAAAGGATGGAATTTCAAAGCTGTTATACACTAACACATCTGGACAACTTTAGTAAGCTTCTCCTAATAACAAAATGAAAACAATGTATTTTTTCAGATATTTTGTTAAGACAAACTTTTCTTCAGGAGTCCACACAAAGAAGGGACTTTATTCTTCCTCTCTTTGATAGTGTGCTGATTTTGGCAGACAGTATCTGGCACATAGACTTCGGGAGAAAAATCATCTCTGTCTTTTCCACTAAATTCCTGATACATAATAAAACCCCTGAGAACACAGTATTTACCCAGGGCATGAGAGTGAACAACTTCTGCTGTCAGACCATGATGAACATGTAAAAGACATGTGCGTGTTTTCTAGTTTTTCTGAGATGTTTTTGTTTCCTATTTGATGAAAGAGGTGGTCACATCTGAGTATGCTTGGGAAATTTCTTCAGTTATTACTGGTGTTGTTATTTTTCATAGGAATCTTGGCTTTAAAATACTGGTTTACCAAAGAATACCTGAGAGAATATTTAATAAAATAAATATTAAGTCATCTTACAAACCCTGCAAAGTAATGTCAATTTATAATAACAATATTCCCCAAACATCAGGGACATACTCACCCATGTCTGCTTGTTAGTAATGAGGAGATTCTGCATGAAGTAGGTGACTAGGATAAGGTCTTTCTCCACTCTAATTAAACTTTTGTCCCTCACTTGAAATTTTCAAGAGTTCCTCTGACCTCTTATATGATTTTAGTTCTATCCACAATTTTCCTACATTGAGGTATTCTGTAACAGCAAGAAAAATAACCCTACAAAGAAATGGTCTCGCTCTTCAGCCTGGAGGGAGATCTAAATCTCTCTGAGAAATGAAAAGTGACTTATAAAAATATTTTTCAAAAATTAGAAAAAATGATCAAAATATATTAACCATAAATTCTAATATATTTCTATTTTTAAAGAAAGGGGACTCTATTAAATTTTAATTTTAAGGTGCTAAATTGTCCTTATTAATAGATCAGCATTCTTATTTTATAATTAATTACCTGGCTTTTTCCCAGGAATCTAATAATAGGCCACTATTAACAATTCACTTCTGGAGCTCAGAGACCTTACCATTACACTTTATGATCATTTATTCTTTTTATTTTTAGATATTCATTAACATATGGAGGAAAAATTGACCAGTAAATTATGTCAATCTAATCGTTGGGGAAGAGTAATTCTCTCAATATAATGTTAGCACTTTTTTCTGGTGAACTCTATCCTAAATATAACAAAAGACACATTATTTTGAAGCCCTTTGTTATAATTTTTCACTGGACACCTTTGTTAGCATTTAAAAATGAATCTTCTGAGATCACTTATCCTCTTAGAGTGTTTTATTTCAGTTACATACCTTGGCATGATTCAGCTTATGTATTTTTCCAAATAAGAAGCTAAATGCTATTATATCACAAAAGACAATATACTCACCATGTAAACATCTTTCTCTGTGGAAAATGCTCTTCCATAAAAAGGAAAGAATAGTCTTTCAGGGATGTCTGTTCTACCCTGAAATCATGAAAAGTAACAGGACAAAAGAGTTCTAAAGATTTTTTTTTTTTTTACCTATAAGGTTCCCTCCTTCTGGAATTTAAATTAGAAAATGTACCTAGTACTAGAAACAGAAATTAAATGTAAAGATGAGGGACTGGAAGTATAGCTCAGTGGCATGGCGTCTGCCTGGCTAGTATGGGTTAAATAAATAAATATAAAGATGAACTCAAGAATGAGTTGAAGTTACAAGGAAACCAAACTCACCCATGAGCAAGGCCATGAGGGAGGAACACCTACACACATCTGTGTGTGTGTGTCCAGGAAAGAAGCTATCAAGGTGGTGATAAGAAAAAGAAACAGGTGGAAAAGCAGATGGGGAAATGGCTGAGTCACATGAAATAAAGATATTTAGACTAGAGTTAAAAATTATGAATTCTTACAGTGAAGTTCTTGGAACTCTCCGCCCCTTCAATCTAGCATAACCTAAGTCTGTGGTGGCACCACCAGCCAATGGCACACAGGCTGCAGCGGGCACGCTGAACCCACTCTGCTGGCACATGAGCCCAGTCACCCCATTCAAGATTTACAAGTTATCAGCATTCCTATGACAGCAAAGATCACATTAACTGTGTAAAAGCATGCCAAACGCAAACTTTCACCTTTTAGTAAAAAGCTGATTTTATCATAGACAGCTCCATTACTGTGTTAGTCTTTTAAGACAAAAGGTATTAACATATGAGATGTTTTTCACACTAAAACTTCAATACTGTGGTACTTTGTGATAAACAAGTGAGTTTCGAGTTGCGGTTTGGGCACTTGGTCTCTAGAAGATTCGTGATCAATGACCTAAGAGCAAATTTCTCCAAGGCTCAATTGTTCCTGTTTTCTGAGAAGCTCAGTGATGCAATTTTTCTTGGGTTCTTATAAGATCTATATGTATGGGTGAGGATTCAATTTTTTTATTTCTACATAAAACCTTAACATAAGTGTCAGTTATTTGTGGATCTAAGTGACTCAGATTGGTAAAATTCAATGCTTTTGCAAGGTAGGTGTGATACCATGGGAAAAAATAAAGCCTTGGATGTCCTGCTGCATAGCAAGCAATATCTCTCACTCATCAGCTGACTCCAGCAAGTTGTTTGACTTTTGTGTTTCAGTTTACTTTTTCTTAAAAAAAAAATAGACTAGCATAAACATTAAATTAAATCCTACCTAGTATTATTCACAATGACTTTTATTACAGCTAGCATATAATAAACAATAAATACTATTTATTTAAAAACACATGATTACTTTATTGCATCTAAAAATTAAGCAGAAGCAATGTCCTCTTTGCCTTCTTCGTAGTTCGTGAAAGAACTGTGAGATTATTCAAAGGAACTGGAGACTATCCCTGGGGATTCCGAATTCAGTTCTCCAAACCCATCGTGGTAACTGAAGTGGATGCTAGTAAGTACTCTTACTATAAAAGCTTTAATTCATACAAGAACAATAACCTCAACTCTCCAACTCTCGCAAACTATGCCAAATATCCTCTATATCATAGTCCTGTAAAAACATACATATGGAATAGAAGCAACTTGTAAATCTCGGTTTACCAAAAAATCATGATTGAGAACTGCTCAGATCATAATCGCATAGTTTCGAAAGACACAGCTTTCCTGATGGAAAGAACTTCCTCTCGTCTATGTAGGGCACTGAGTGCCCTTCTTATCAGAGAACTTTACCTGCACCTGCAGAAACAGGGCTCAGTCTGGGAAAGACAAAGGTTTGTATGACTGGTCAGCTGCCCACTTGCCAGTGCATTTAGTATTTTCTGGGAGGGGTACTATTCCCCCTGAATTACTTTCCTCAGGTCATCTTATATACCCTTATGTCAGGAATCAGTGGATATCTTGTGAAAGTTAGATTTTCTAAAAATTTTCTTGATTTCTAACATAAGAACACTCTGAATAGTTCTGTGGAGAAAAAAAAAAAAAAAGAGCCAGAAGAGTGAGGTTGGTAAGAGGATTAGAGCAAGATGTCTACCCTTAGCCTGGGACACAGAGGGAAGAGTAATAACATCACCACAGAGTGGGGCTCAGAGCCACTGGGGTGTTTGTGAATTACATTGCTGTCATAGTTGTGTCCTTCTCCCCAGCTGGACTGTGAGTTTAAGGTCAGAAACTGTATCTTACCTGTCATTTTATTCTTAATGGCCCATGCAATATCCCAGAGGCCACAGAGTGGGTATCCCAATAATGCTCTTTGAGTGGCTGGGAGAGCCCTAGAGACCTGAGGCTTGCCCAGCATGGTACAGAAAAGAGAGGAGGAGCCACCTCAGGAGGACACCACCCTTCTGCCCTAATCCTTCCTCTGGTCTCATTATCACCCAGGGTCACAGCTGAATTTTCCTTCTTTGTCTTTGTCACCTTCTTTGGTGTTCTTCTGTTGATGCCCTGTGTTCCCCCTGGGAATCTGCCTTCTCATTTTAAGGAAATGGATGGTTTCTCAGCTCTGGCAATGGTGACCTGCATGACTAGGGCAGCAGACAAAACAGTTGGCTCCTAGCCTACCATCAAATAGGTGTAAGTGACAACAGTGGGCAGGAAACTGTGATCAGATGATTCCTGCTTGGAACCAAAACAGTTTCACCAGTTGTGAATTTTCTGTCACAAATCATAGATTCAAAAAGAGAGGCTTCCAACCTAAACATTTTCATGTTGCCATGACCCCTGGGGATCACTATGAGATGATTCACTTAGGCCAGACGCAAGAAGAATGAGATTGTTTCAACATAATTACTAGAAAACCAGAGCTCATCCTGGACAGGAAGTTGGGATATTGCTCCTTTACCATCCACAGGCTTCCACAATGGACAGTAGGAGGCGATGTTTTAAGACCTGGGAGAACTCTGTAACCTTCCCACCTCAAGCTACTGGGCAGACACAGTGGTACTCTGCACCCAATGAGTCAGAAATAATTGCACAAACAAATAGAACTCCAGCCAGTAAACACAAAGGATGGGCTTTGCTTCTTGGTATTATAGTACTTGACATCTACTCACTGTCTTTAAAAGTCCTATTATACTTACCAAAGAATTGCTTTTGAACTTTCATGATTTGATTCTAACCTAATTAATCCTCAGCTGTTTAGTAAATGCATTATCACATCAACTCTGCAAAGTTGAACATTTAACTCTTTATGGGATGAGGAGGGTTTGGTCAAGCATTATATAAAATGACTTTTTCTCAAAGGTCTCTGTTGAATTTACCCAGTAGATTCATTCTTCCCACTCTGGGTTGGTTCTGAGATGAGTCTTAAGTTTTGTCTTCTTTCGAAGACAATGAATGCCTTTTCTGTCACTAATGTCCAGTCCAGCCTAATAATCATAGAACTATGAGTCAGTCCAGTATAATCATCAAAATCGCAGAAGTCTTATCTGTCTCAAATTCTCTTTCTCCCTCGGTTTGAGCCCGCTGCAGGCTTGCAAGTATGGATTACCTCTGTGACTGTTTCCTACCTCTATTCTAATTTTATCAGAAATCCCACCTCTCTACCTTCAAATGTACTTGAATGTGTACCTTTTGCCTTTTCTCTTTCTCCTTCTGAAAGCTAATCCTCCCTCTTATGTGGTTTGATCCCTTTTGCTCTCACCTTCTCATGACTTACAGAATATTAATAAATTGGTAACAGATAGAAACTTCTTTAAAGTAACAAAGGGAGCTCCTTTTTCTCAGTTCCTATCACCTGAGAATAAACCAAAAATAAAAGCAGGAGAGGTTGGAGGAAACCTTTGTGCCCGACAAAGGGAAAAGAAGGTGAGTAGGCAGAAAATACCTAACAGGTCTGCCTGGCACCCAAGAGAGGGAAGGAAGTGAGATTGGGTGGGAAGAATCAAACTTCACTGTGCTGCTGAGAAATTCAGAGACAAAGTAATAAAGGGCTCTGGGCAGGGTGTCCTTCAAAGGGGTCCTGCCCTGGACAGCAGCTGCACCCCCTCCATGTCGGGTCACTGGATGGGGCAGCCTCGGAGCGCAGGGTCTCAGAGTGAGACGGGATGGTCTGCAGTGCGGTAGTTAAAGGCTTCCTGCCAGTTCCAATCCACAGGGTCGGGAGGTCTGGGCAGTGTCTGTGGATGTGAGGTAGACGCAGAATGTGTGGATAGAAAGCCTTGGAGGAAGGAGATTGATAGGAATGATTGTAATAAAACTGTGAAGATCACCACTTTAAAAACTAAAACAATGTAGAAGTTTTACATGCATAGCAAGAAAACCATGTTTATTGTTTTTAACTCATAGTATTTAAAGACAAGAATTCTGTCTTAAATTCATCTACAGATGTAACCAAAAACAAAATTCTAGTAGTTGCTTGTGTTTTCACTTAAAAAAAAAAGGCAGGGGGAATTAAATTCTAAAATACTTACAGGAAAGCAAGGGAACGAGTTACTAAATTTAAAATGATTTCATACAAGGAAAAAGCTTTTATTTTATAATTAGATATTAAAGTGAAAATGTATGGATATATTGTTACTTTGGGGGTAATGAATTTCAATTAAAGTTTGACCATTCAATCAAATGTATATATCACCATTTAGCAAGTAATTTCTTTAGTGACTGGGGCTGGGAGCAAGTCTCAGTGGGATCTGGGGTGGGAGAGTGGACCATAAATGTCTGAGGAAAAAAAGCTGCAGAGGAACATGTCCTTAGGGCTCAGCTGACAGAAGACAAAAGTGGCACATTTTGTCTGGGATCAACTTGACTTGATCTCTTAGTACCCTTCAAATTAATAAGAACAGAAAAGAGTTGTGTGTTGCACCATTTTTGTTTTATAAATACAAACACAGGCAACTCTAGCATAAATTGGTTTCAGATTTTTTTACTATAATTTTACAAGTATTCCAACTTTGACCGTATCAAACATTATTCCTGTGGGATGTTTCACACCTTCCCTTTCCACTTTCTTCCCATTCCTCCTTCTGTCCATATCATCCTTTTTCTTGTTTCTCAGCTTACTGATTTCCTTTTCTTTCCCTTTCTGACTTCAAGAGATTAGTATTCAACAGAGAAAAAAGGAAATTTGTAAGGAGTATAAAATTATTACCCTTTAAAAGTCAAACAGGCCTGACTTCATAAGTTCAGAGTTTTACAAAATACCTAAAACCTGTCTTTCAAGATAAGTAAATGCAATTTAATAAAATGTTATGACTTATTTAATTTCTATCTCTGTTCAACTGAAATAGTTAACTGATTTCATCCATTCAAATGTGAGGTGAGAAAAATGTTTGCATTGCAAATGACTTTTTATTTAAGAGACCCTGAGGTTTTTACAATAGAAGTTGAAGCATCTTCATTGTAGTAAAAATGGTGCAATACATAGTTAACCTAGGATTTTATTCAACATAAGAAAATGCTGCCCTGGCAGGGATTCATGTAGCTGCTGAGTCTAATTTTTTTTTTTTTAATGTCTTCCTTAGTGCTGAAAAGCACCCTCTGAAATCCATTGTCTAGTCAAATCTACTAAATGAGAGGTTGAGGGTCTTTGAAATTACACATATTTTCAGCCCTTCTGAGAATCTTATTCATGCCACAAAACATTGTTCAGGCTGCAGTAGAGAGGCTTAATTACACACTGAAGATAAAAAGATAAAGCAAGGAGACCTGTAGGTGGGATGGAAATGTTTATGTGGAAATGTATAGAGGCTGAGCTTGCTTGGAGCTTACATAACTAATTGCCCACAACTGGCTGGCATCTGCATGAACATTTTCTATGAAAGCCTGAATGCTCATGAGATCTGTTGGCATAAACAAAAGAAACAGATGTTTCAACTTTGATACCAAGCAAACTTGAAAACTATACATTTAAGAATGGGCAAGGCATAGAGGAAATTACGAACCAAGCTCATTTTTCTGGAAAGTCTGGAATTTTAAACACTATGAAACAGTTTTAAAAATGATACATAGCGGCCCCTTTAAAATTTTTTCAGATCCCACATTATATGTAAATACACATAAAATAATGGAGTAACTCAGCATTTAGCTTTTTATAAGGAACAGAACTGTACAGTGAAGTATCCCTTTAGAGAAAAATGTAAATTCAGAAAAATCATGATCTTGTCGTCTTACTACCTCATAACTCCCTAATGAATATAGGCTGAATGCTTCTATCCACTCCCAAGACTAACCCCAAACAGGGCAAACATCTCTGCATTATATATTATGGGGTCACCTTGAAATATCTTGTTCCACAAAGAAGTTCTAATGCCTCAAATTCCCACCATAATTATTAGATAAAGAAAATCTTTCTAAGTTGCATTACAAGATAAAGGAACAGAGACCCTCTGTAATTAAAGTTAAAAGCAATTATATGAACTACCCAGAAGAGTTATACTCCAGAAATAATTCCTCTACAAACATGAATCATTTTCACTTTCATAACTCAATAACACAAAGATAAATAACAATTGAAAAATGAGCAGAGGATTTGAATAGACATTTCTTTGAAGAAGATATACAAATAACCAAGAAGCAAATGAACAGTGTTCAACATCAGTAACCATCAGGGAAATGCAAATTAAAATCAGAGATACTACTTCATAGTCACTAGGATGGCTATGATTTTTTTTTAAAAAAAGTCAGGCAATAATAAATATTGGCAAGATTGCAGAGAAATCCAGGACACTCGTGGAATGCTGGTGGAAATATAAAATAGTACAGCTGCTTTGGGAAACAGCCTGGCTGCTCCTCAAAAACTTATATAATATGAAGTTACCACTTGGCCCAGAAATTCCATATCTAGATATATACTCAGGAGAAATGAAAACATATGTCCACAAATTTCAACTTTTTCTCTGAACTTTTAGATCAGTGTTTATTTATTAAAAATCAGAAAGTGGAAATAACCCAAATATGCATGCACTGGTAGTATGACAGGAATGCACTCTATATACTTACAGTGAAATATTGTTTATTAATTAAAGGGAGTATTGTACAGGATAAAACACAGATGAGTATTAAAAACTTTATGCTAATCAATAAAGCCAGACATAAAAGCCACATTTTTGTGACTTCATTTATATGAAATATCTACAGTGGGCAAGCTCAGAGTGGCAGAAGATTAATGATGCCCTAGGACTGAGCAGTTTGGGGAACAGGAAGTGTCCCCTGTTATTTACTATGGAATTTCTGAAGTGACAACAATGTTCTAATACATATTAGATTGTGGGTGCAGATTACACAACTCCATAAATACATGAGAAATAATTGAATTATACAATTCAGTGTGTGAAGAATAGGATTTGTGAATAGTAGCTCAGTAAAAATGTTTTCATTTTGGAACTTTACAGGAAACAGAAACACAAAAAGGAGAGAACAAAGTCATAATCATAAGTGGCTTAATTAAGTGTGTCCTTCTAGGTCCCACGGGTACATACACACTTGTTATTTTGTGTGACTGAGATTGTACATATGTGTCACGCTTCTTTCTCTACAACATGAATAGTCACAAAATCAAAATTCCAAAACTGCAAAAGTACTTCTTGATAACCAAGCATATAGTACACCAATTGAATCTGTTGTAACAAAATTGTAATCTTGCCATTCTGGAGACAAAAATTTTCTTGAAGACAAAAGTGCTAAAAGACGTCTAGATAGAAGTGTTGGCACTGTTACAAGTAAAATGCTGCATCCCTTAATGCTCAATTTAAAATGAGACATAAAGCAACCAACTACACCCAGCATGTTTCCAAGTTATCAGATCTCTGTCATTAAACCATTAGCAAAAAGGTATGTTCTCACTAAATTACTAGAATATTCCTATAGTACAACCAGAACATACACACACACACACACGCATAATGGCTCTCACCAAAATGTAAACCTGAACCCTTTGTACATATCTCTCTTTATATGCTTCTTTCTTCCCTTATGCTGCTGGCCTGATACCCACCAAAGGCAGTGGTACAGTTCTAAGTCCAAGACACATTGTTTCTACCAATTTTAACAAAAAGATTTTACAAGTTGGCTAACTCACTAGCTCTACTTTTTATCATACATTGCCACTTTGGAACATCTATACAGCTTGGATGTTGTGCAATACAGTATGAACTTTGTACACAATAAACCCAAGTACTTTTTTTTTTTTTTTTGGTATTGGAGATCAAACTCATGCCCACACACTTGCAAGGCAGGCGCTTATGCCGCTGAGCTAAATCCCCAACCCAAACCCAAGTACTTTACCAAAAACATTCACGTATATAAAACCTATGGTTAGAATCTAAAACTATCTTCCCGATATGGAGATACTAGTAAAGAGCCTTACTCTCACCTTCCTTTTTCTCTCTTCACTTTTTCAGTGATAAAATTCACGACCATGTCTAGGTCCAAAAAGAGGTTTTAACAAAGGTCACTTCTGAAAGGCAGCTCTTCCTAAAATCTATGAAAGGAATATTTATACAGGAGTCACTTTGCTACTTCTAATATAGGCAAGGCATTAGGACTTATCCTTTAATACCCAGCAATACTAACTAAAATTTACATATAAAACAATGACTAGACACTGTGAAATGACTTACTAAGCAAAGAACACTTCTCCCTCTGCATACTGCAAACTCATATGCAGTCAGCATACTCTCCAAGATACCAAGTTTAACAATCCCACTCCCAAAATGCAACTATGCCTGGGAGGTAACAATACCTGAAGGATATCACTGTAGCCTTTGACTTTTACTTATTTGTAAAGAATTATTTCCATATCACTAAATTTTTTCAGTAGAGAAATAATTATTTAAAATCAAATTTTTGAGTTCAATCCCCAGTACCAAAAAATAATAATAATAATAATCAAATTTTACTTAATAGAGATAACTCATTATTACAAACATATGTTTGATTGTAGTAGTTTATTACTTTGGTCAGTCATTTAACATACTGATAAACACAAATGTTAAAATATTTTCCTCTACTTCCATAATCATTAAAGTTGTTTATTATTAACTTTCCCATCTCCAAATATAAACGCTTTCCCTCACTCCTCCTTTGTCACCACTTATTGAGCAACTAGAATTAAAAATGCTACTGTTAAAAATGCTGTTACCTTCATGGCTTTGTTATAGACTGACTATTATTCTCTTCATCTGGAGATTCCTCTTTGGCTCCACTGAGTTTATACTCTTGAAACCATGCAATCTGGGATCTATCTTCTCCTTCTTTATGTTCCTCCTTGTCTTTATATTTTCTCTCTTCCTAAAGGTAATCATTCATCAAGATGTTTTTTTTTCCATTGTTTTGCATTTTTCTCCTTATATCTGTCCTTTTTGTAATGAATTCTGAATGCATTTCCCAGGCCCATCTCATCTCCTGGTTTTAAAAATATTTTTCATCATTCCAATATAAATTTAAAATATTGCTCTCCCACAGTTATCTCAGTATCTAAAAACAAACGCATACATTCCACCAATCTTCAGAGATCCCATACCAAGTATCAGAGATTAGAAACTTGGAAAATATATTTCAAGTGCTTTTGATCCATTACCAGTAGATAGACAAATATACAAATGCTTGCCATAAAGTATTTCAAGTTTTACAGCAGGTTTTTATACATTCCCCTCAATTTTACTTTCCATTTCCAGAGTTTTATTACAGTTCTGAATAAATTCTAGTAATAATATGCATGCTTATCAGCTTTACTTAATCTCTCTCCATTCTAAATTAATCTTCTTTAAAACAGCTCATCTATTTTCTGCTCACACTCTTCAGTGCCTTTCTATTGTTGATGGATAGAGTGTAAATTCTTCATCTTTATTTTCAAGGCCCTTTTCATACTTTGGCTTTCTTTCCTGCCTTACCTTCACTGCCAATCGTATTCGGTCCCAGCCTCTCCTCCAGTTGAACTGAATCGCTTCTCTGGCATATCTTAAGACATTGTATTTCCATACCTTTTCTCAGAATTCTTTCTTGGCTTGCTGATTGTTTGTCATTGTACTAGCTTTGGTAACAAAAAGAAAATAATGACAAGATCAAGCAAATGAAGCTCATGAGTCACATTAATAGTCGCTTGTGGATGTTCTTGACTGGAAGGTGAGTCTACTCAACATCATGTTTATGATTCTGGTTTCCTTTTTCTTATGAATCTGTATTTCTTGAGGACTTGAAATCATCTCTATCTTACCAGCAGATGGAAAAGCATGAAGGAGTGGCCCTGGAAGTGCTCTCATGGGTCAGGACTTGAAGTGACACACTTAACTTGCATTCACATCCCAATGGCTAGGACTCATTCCTGTTGCATGCCCAACTGTAAAGAAGTCTGAGAAATCTAACAATCAGTCCCGTTAGAAAAGAAGTGGTGTTTGTGAACACCTAGCAGACTGCCACTCTGCCCTATTATTTTCCACTGTGGAGAATTTATGTATTCATCAGGGAAAACCAGGTTATTTCACTGAAAAATATTTTTAACCACTTCAAAAGTTTTACAATATCTTTTTCCTTTTTCTTTAAATTCACTCATTGTATTACAAATGCATTTTTCTTTTTGGTTATCCATGTCTTTTCTTTCCCAGTGAAGTCTGAATGTCCTTGAAGACAGGAACTAGGACATATAATTTTGGGAGTATTTACTACTTGTTGGAAGAACTTTAAATATAATAATGACTTATTGGTAGCATAAGAAATACAAAAATTAATTTAAAAGATGTCTCTGGGCCCAAGTTATCATTTTAGAGTTTTAACCAGAGGCATAGTCATGAGTAAGTGTTTTGATTCCTTTAAGACTACAGAGGAATACATTCCAACCATCAACCACACCCTGAAACTTTATTCATTGCAAGCATGATGTTACATAACTATGTGGAAATACCAAATACTATTCCTTACCTATCTTCTTATTTTGGTGACCCATTGCATGTTAATCAGAGGTCTTTCCTACTATTACAAGCAGGTTTAGACAGACTGTAGTCATTATTAAAAATAATCCATGTCATGTTACTTTACCAATGGAGTCACACCATTAAGATTAAAATTCTTTGAGGAAGTTTGCGACTTTCTAGGTAATGAAAGCCTGATATTACTGCATAACGCTATGTAAGTCTATGTAAGTCTATGAGCAGTACATATGCAACCAACCCTGAGAGCTAAAAAAGAGGAAATGGGTTTAAACTGAAACAAAAAAAAAAATAGATTTAAACTTCTGCAAGAAGAATTTTGGTCAAATACATAAGAGACCTTATTAAAAATGCATTAACCTTGAAATATCTTCTTACATTCTTTTTTAGCCCTGGAGAATATTAGATATGTTGCAGTAAGAGCAAATGCTAGGAATTCAAAGCATAAAATAAATAACTTCTAGGAAGGTTCTCTCCATCTTCCACAGTCCTTTTCCTAAAGCTTGAGCTACTTTTGATTTCCTCTCTAAAACGGCTCAGAAAGAAGCTCGTACAATGAAAGTAAAAACGGCTCTTTATTTCTTTTTCTCTGACTACTCCGAGATGTTTTTGTCACAACTTCATAAGTATTTCAATTACTTGCCCCCGCAACAATCCTGCAGAGACACTCTGCCCCCACCCCTCTTTTTATAGATGAAGATATTGAGGTTAAGTGATTTTCTCAGGGTTACAAAGAGACCTAGCAGCAAAGAGCGAATGAGAACTAGCGGTTCAACCTTCTGGTGGATGAATAGATTGAGTTTCTGAGCAGCTTTGCTATTATACTGCAAAAGGGCCTCGTAGATGCCTGGCTGAATGTGTGAGTCCTGGAAATGAAAGGAAGGCTGCAAGGAGAGCATTTTCCATCTTATTAATGACATGGGCAATTGTCTAAAGTTGGAAAGAAAGGCCCTTTAGAGAAAGAGTCGTTTTAAAAGAGTACAAACAGCAGGACACTGCGTTTGGGACCCTCCCTCAATGAAGCCCTTGTTGTCTGTCCTCTTACAGACAGTGCTGCTGAGGAAGCCGGCCTCCGGATTGGAGATGTGGTGCTGTCGGTCAGTGGCACCGAGGTCACCAGCGCGGAGCACACGGAAGCTGTGCACCTCGCAAGGAAAGGTGGGTGGACCAGCTGCAGAGCCCATAGCTAGAGAGTGCAGCAGAGGATGCAAACAGGAGCAGGGGCGAACTGCAGAGGGGTGCAAATGTCCTTCTTCCCCTGGGCACCCCTTTAATACACTGTCATTGGTGTAGTTCATGTTCAGGAGTTAAATAGGTTTTTTGTCTGTGTATACTTTGTACTGACGGTCAGCCACAAAAGTGAAACCAGAAAATGACAGTAAGCAAGGCACACTGTATGTATCACAAAAATATTTTCTTAAGCTTCTGAAAAATGACAATTCTTATTACAAGAATTCTTTTACTATTTTCTTTCCTTTCCTTTTTCCCTCTCTCTTTCCTGCATTTTTACAGTTAAGAGGTACAGTGTTTAATGTGAAAGAGAGAGGGAAGAATGAGTGAAAGAAAAAGAGAAAGAAAGGACAGAAAGAAGGAAGAGAGAGAGGTAAAAGAGAGGAAGGAAGGAAGTCTGAGGCATCTACAGATTCCCCCATAGGCACCTGAGGTTTGCTATTGTAACCATTCTGACACAGATGGAACCCCTGCAACAGGAGTAATAATGCATACTCTCATGCCCTTGCATCCCCTCACATTAAACTTTGTGGAAAGGTTAATACCATCTTCCCCTCTGCAAAACAATTTACTTCCTTTGGCACTACATACAAATCTTACAAATCCTTATCTCCCCACAGACCTATGGCTATGCAGGTGGTAAATTCTGTTTCCCATCATGCGATTATTTGGTGTGTATCTTCTTCCTGGCTTCCTGAAGGCTGCATGCATACTGCAGTGCCCCTGACGCACACTAGCAGGCAGGAAGATAATAACGATGCATGTATCAGAGATAGGCCACATAGCAAGCGGTAAGGGTAGACTGCTGAGCAGTAAGTTTCACTTGCGCTTTCTCACACTTAGAGGTTAGCAGTAGCCAGAAGATTTTTCTAGTGCAGACTAGCACAAAAAAAAAAAATCACTAACAGTTGTATTCTATAAAATATTCCGAAGCTTTCTGTGATAGAATTTACCTGCTCCGTAGAGTTTGATTTAGATGCACCAGGAATTCAAAGACATTGTCAGCTTGTTCAACAACTACCTAAGAGTCTTACACACATATTTATCCTTTGTGTAATACAGCATAGAGATAATATGATACAGGTTATACTCCTGGATCAATAGAACCCTATATAATAATATTAATCATGCATCTGAAGTTAGTTGTTCCCATGTTCTTTGTCACAGTAAAAGGCCATAATTACTTTTATAGTTTTTGAGATAAATTAACTTTCAGTTATATTTTTATTCTTCATTCTTTTTCCTCAAGAATCTTAACATTATGTATGATACAGAACCATTTCACCTCTCTATATCAGTTAGTGGAAGGCAGAAAACATCTCCAAAATTTAAATGGATGAGTTTCTGGCTCCTGGCAAAATTATGAATTACCATCAATAGTACAAGAAAAGCTAAATTCAACAACCTAACTTGTGCTGCTCCAGAGAATTGCTTAGTGCAGTGTTTATCTGCTGGTATAATCTGGGCTCACCAGTTTTTATTTGCTACCTTTGCTCTTTCCCTGCAAACCCTCCTGACACTTTAGCAATGCCTGTACCTTTGCTAAATCTCAAATTTAACATCAGAGATACCCCAGAAGCAGAATATGAATGTAGATCTGACATACCAAAATAAGAACAGGAAGAGACTTTGGGAGAAACAAAACCATTCCGTGCCTGTGTTTGTCGGGAGAGGGGGGTATTACATTCAATGAGCACCTCATGTAACGAATAAGATACAGAACTGCTTATTTTGTCTTTCTTCTTCCTGTGGCTTTGTATAACCAATTCTCTAACCCAGTACCACTGAAAGCCTAAAACCTAGAAGTTCCCACTATGGACTATCTGTGAGACAAACCCATGTAGATTAGGAAATTGGCTGTCCCTTGTTCAGGGATAATCTACATATTCCTAGGACTAACTGACTATTGTAAAACTTTTAATTGAGAACAACTAGAACCTAGAAAACATCCTTGAAAATTCAAGCCCATCTTGTAAGAAGGTAAAAGAGGCAAATATATGTACCTGGGTCAAGATAGCAAGCCAACAGGCTTACTGCCCTGAGGAATACCCTGTCTCTACCACTGCCACACTCAGCAGCAGAGGAACCTGTGAGCTATGGCCTTGGCCTTCAGCATTCTCCCAGTATGTGTTTTCTGGAAGATTCTAATAACCCTAGAGCAATAGGAGTTATCTAGAAGAAATATTAAGGCATTTGGGAAACACAGTTTCAATAAAAGTACAATATACTGAATGATCTATAAAAAATAAAATAGACAAACATTTAAAAGAGCAAGCATCTAAAGTAAGATCAATAAAAGTGGTTATGGAGGACATTTATATGATTTTAGATATGAACTAGAAAAGCAGATGTAAAAAAGAACCAATTGTTAGTACTATGTATAAAGAAGATAATTGTTCAAGTAAAATATGAGGCTGGTGAGCTGAACAACAAAAGAAATGTAGTGGAACAACTTTTAAAAGGTCCAAGTTATTTAGTATAAATCTCACAGAAAATATCAGGGAAAATTCCAAACTATTTAATATAAAACTCACATAAAATATCAGGGAAAATCTTTCTTTAAAAAAGAAAGGAAACATTTAAGAACTACTGAGAAACAGAAAGATAGAGGATAGAATTAGAACTAACATGATACTATTTCAATCAAAAGTGCCTGAAGGAAAACAAAAACAAAAACAAAAAGACATAGGGGGGAAAATACTTTTAAGAAAAAAACAAGACTTTTCCAGAATTAGTAAAAGAACAGAAGTCTTAAATGCTTACAGATTGCCAACCAGATAAAGCTAGAATCTTCACTGTGGCATATTTGTTGTAAATTTTTAAAATGACCTAGCTAGGATATGTGTGGTGGTGCATACCTGTAATCCCAGTACTCACAGGCTGAGGCAGGAGGATCGCTGCAGACTTGAGGCCAGCCTGGGCTACAAAGTGAGTTCAAGCCACAGCCTGAACTGCATAGTGAAAGCCTGTCTCAAAAAAATTAAAAAAAAAAAAACCTAGATCAAGAGAAATAGCTTAAATTTATAGGCAGAAAAATCATACCACTTCCACAGAAACTGAAATCCAGTTGACATGAGATTTTTCAACAGCAACAATTGCTGCTAGGGTATGAGAGAGTAATACTTTTAAAATATTAAAAATGTCTTAGTGTCTTACTTAGTAGCCAGCCAAACTATGACTTAAAACCTAAGTGCACAACAGACCTACACTGGTATTCATGGCCTCAGAAGAGACTAGCTAAATATTCTCAGGAAAAAAATACCACACCTAAATCTAAAATTAATTTATGTTAGTCATGGGAAAGAAGGTAAAGAAATAATTTCAGGTTTCCTGTTATCTACATCAACTCCACCCCAACATGGTAAAACAAGAGGTAGAAAATAAGTGTCAATGAAGGATTATGTCTTCAAGATGAAGCAGTAGGAAGACCCACACTTTCTTTCCCCCTACAGATATCCCAATTTAGAAACAAGACACAGACACATTTCCTTTGAGGGAAATCCAAAGACAAATCGAAGGACCCTCAGCCCAGGCAAACAGTAAGCTAGACTGACTGAATCCAGGATGAGATTTGGGATACTCTCTCACTGGAAATCTCTACACTAGCACAGCATCATATCATCAGGAAGAGAACTGCTAAGGGGGAGTAAAAGTGGAGTGTACTTTTAGCACCCCAGCTTTTTCAGTGGAGGCCCTCAGTGGACTGGCTTGTCCCATTAGTCTTGAGCTCTGATGGAGAACAGAGACAGAAGCTTGTCAGGTAAATGGCACAGTCCTCGCCCCAATGTCAGCACAGGACCTGGAGACAAGCATTCCGGCTCTCAGCTACCCCTGGGGAGGGAAAGAGTTGATGTCCACATGCAGGCCCACAGCTTCTTCATGGCTGCCCAAAGAGCTGGCACCTGTTTCACCAGTCTTGAAACTCCAATGGGTCAATGCACACAAATCAGAAAGGAAGAAGTTGAATAGTTCCTATTGCAAGTGACCTGATGTTGTACAGAAACAACCTTGAGACACCAAAGATAAACCATGAGGACTAATAATTTAATCAGTACAATTTTAGGTTGCAAAACTCAGCATACAAAGTTACTTACTTTTCTAGAGGTTAACAAAGAACTATTTGAAAAGGAAATTAAGAAAAGAATTCAGTTAATAATAGGTCCATACCAAATAAAATAATTAGGCATAAACTTAGCTAAGTAAGTACAAATTTTGTATATAGAGAACTACAAACTTTGATGAAATAAGTTAAGTCACAAAATGTGGAAAGATACCCTACATTCATGGTTGGAAAACTTCAACATTGTTAAAATATCCAGACTCCCTGAAGCCATCTACAGATTCAGGGCAGTGTCTATCAAAATACCACGAACAGTTTTTTGCACAAATAGAAAAAAAAATTTTAATTCTATATTGTTTTTATCTTTTTTTGTTTTTAAAATTAAAAAATATGTAATTGAGTCCTTATAGCACACGTGAAAATCAATCCAGAGTGAAGTAAGAACTGAAAGCACAAATTTTATAGAAGAAAGCAAAGAAGAAATTTTTCAATACATTGATTTTGGCGATGATTTCTCTAGAAACAATGCAAAAGCACATGTAACAAAAATGAAAATGAGGAAATAGGACTACACCAAATTACAAAATTTCTGCTGAAATGTTGATCTTCAAAATATGTAAGGATCTTCTGCAACCTAAGAGAAAAAGCAAAAAATGAAAAGCCCCAATGATTCAATGTAAAACTAAGCTAAGGACTAAAGAAAACTAAATTGTCAACAGATACTTGAAAATGCCCAGTGTCATTAGTGATGGAAATAAAAGTCAAATCTATGAGATAGTGCATCTGTCAAGATGGCTATTATAAAAAAAGAAAAAGACAAGTTTTGGTATGAGGAGAGACTGCAGCCCTTGCATACCATCGGTGAGAATGTAAAAGGTGCATCTTCTCTGGAAAATAGTATGAAGGATCTTCATAGAATTGAAAGAACTGCCATGTGATCCAATAATCTATCCCATTTGTGGATATTTATTTGAAAAGAATGAGATCAGGATCCTGAAGAATCTCTGCATTCCCATGCTAATTGCACCACTATTCCTAGAAGTCAAGGAGGAAATGAGTTAAAGAAAATGGGTGCAAACACTCATTTGAAAACTCCTCAGGTTTTAAAAAGAAAAAATTTCTGCAGTATGTGACAACATGGATAAACTGTGAGGACATTACACAATGAAATAAACCAGTAACAGGACAAATACTGCCTGATTTCAACTATGTGAGGTATTCCAAATAGTCAAAATCCAGACACGTGGAGGTTGCCAGAGGAATATATAAAGAGGAAATTGCTAATCAATGGGTATAAAATTTCAGTTTTACAAGTGAATAAGCTCTAGAGAGCAGCAGATTCCTAGACTTACAGGCAATAAAATACATCACACACACAAATTTGTTAATAGGGTAGATATGTCAGATACTCTTACAACAGTAAAATAAATTTTTAAAAGAAGAATCCATACTTAGAACTTGAAAAACATCAAAGTAAATGTAAGCTTGGCTAAAATATTTTGAAAGGATAAATTCTATATCCCACAGAGGTTTTTTTTGGATGTTTCATTTCGTTTTATTTTGTTTTTTTAATCTGGAATTGAACTCACAATATTGTACTTGCCAGGCAGGCACTGTGTTGCTGAGCTACATCAATAGTCCAACAGGTCTTGTGTAATCTCTTCTGAGTATAAAAGAACACTCACAAAATTGACAATATTAGGCCATCAACAAATTTCAGAGACTCAGCATTATAGGGATTACATTATTTGTCTATAATGCAATTAGATTAAAATTAATTTTTAAAACTTTCTAAAAACTTCTATGATGAGAACTGATTATATAAAGCATGATGAAATGAACAACTACTTTGAAGAAAAAGAGACACTACAGTATCCAGTAGCGTCATAATGTGAAATCCAGCAATACTATTATTCTTTGTTCAGAGTGATTTTGACCTGTTTTGGTTTTGTTTAATTTCAACATAACATGAAGGTATGGACAGCTATTTTGAAGAGAATGAGAGACACTATGACAGCCATCGTTGACTTCCCTGTTGTCTGGTCTTGAAGACCTAAAACGCCTTCCTCATCTTGTTCAGATCAGTTCTATACTATGTTATTTCATATGAATTCTCTGTATGTGATGATATAGACAATTATTTGGAAGAAAAGAAGAGACAATATGATAGATAGTGAAGATCTCTGATGGTCTTGCTTTGAAATGTATGTCTCTTACACTGCTTTTTTGTGTCCTGTTTTCTGCTTTGTTGTGTTTAATTTTACTCTCTTTAAAATAAAAAAAATTAAAATATTCTGCTTTGTTGTGTTTAATTTTACCCTCTTTAAAATAAAAAAAATTAAAATAAAAAGTTCTATGGCTAAAATATTCTAAATGCTAATGAATAATCATACTATTTATAACTGAGTGACGATAAAAACTTTACATATTAATTTGGAGGAATATAACTAAGAAGAAATTTGTAGTAAACACATTTCTCAAAAACAGTATAACTTTAACTAAGTAAACTTTCAAGTCAATAAATTAGGGAAAAAAAGCAAGTGTAAACCTAAAAAAAGTCACCAGAAACACAGGAATAAAGTTAGGGTAGAAGTTATCAAAATAAAGAATTAAAAGTACAACATATTAACAAAATGAAGATATGGTTCTTGTAAAAGTTTTTAAACACAGATCTCTGGTAGCACTGATAAACAATAAAACAAAAACATGTAAATAAAATAGAGAATAAAAGAAACAAAAGAGAAAAATGAAGGTCTTAAAAATAATGAAAATATTATTTTGGAAAACTATATAAATTAAGTTGAAAATTTGATAAAATTTTCTAGAAGCATTTAAAATGTCTAAATTAGTGTAAGAGAAATACTGTTTGTAGAATTATAATAAAGATATTGTTGAGTAAACACAGTACCTCATCTCTCTTTCATTTCCATTCCCACCCTATTCCCCATCCAGAAGCCCAAAAGATTATTTTTGTAAAACATTAATCCAACTTTCAAAGAATAAATAATCCCCATTAAATGATTTACTAGAGAATAGTGGATGCTTCTCAGCTCATTTTATTCTATTTATTAACTTTTTTGCATGTAAAATATGCTTTATTCTTTAAAAGGGGTCAGGGTTTGATTTTAAATCAGGCTGCACATATTTTATAAGGCTACTATAACTGATTCCACAACTAGGTTCATATAAAGTTAAAATAATATGTCCATTTCACTGATGAGTATATACACATATCCTAATAAAAATAGTGGATGTCTACATCAAACTATTCATGAAAAAACACATAGCATATTATAATGAAGTAGAGTTTATCACCTTATGTATGGTTTATCATAAGAAAATGTTTTAATTCAATACATCACATCAATAATCTAAAAAGCATGACTCAATAGAAAGAACAATAATATAACATATATATATATATATATATATATATATATATATATATATATATATAAAATGTATATAAAAGTCCTCTAAGTCATAGAAATAGCAGTTTCTTTTCATTAGTTGATGAAGGCTACCTATGTTATTCAGCTCTCTGTCACCGTAACAAAATACCTGAGATAACCAACTTATGAAGAGAAATGTTTATTTATGCTCAAAGTTTCAGAGGCTTCAGTCCATGGTCACTTGGCCAGGTTGTTCGGAGCTGTGGTGGCACAGTACATAATAGCAGGAACACATGGTAGAGGAGGTTGCTCACCTATTGGTAACCAGGAAGAGAGAGAGATGAAGGGAAGAAACCAGGGTCCCCATATCCCGTTGAAGGGCACCCCCCCCCAGTAGACCAAATTTCTTCCACTACACTCCACCTCTTAAATGTTCTACAATCTACAAGAGCATCAAAGGCTGACAGTCAAGACTTTAGCCTGTGGGCCTTTAGGAAACAAAGGCCAAACCATGATACTAAAACAATTCTAATCATCAAAAAAGAAAAGTACAAACAAAAGAACAAAGACATTTAATGGAGAAACTTTGGATGTACTTGTTTCGAGATTGACAAGAATGTTGCAAATCGTAACAGTCTTTTTTTTTTTATGTAACAGTCTTTATCATTGTCCTTACAAATTCAATAATGCAAACAAGAAAAACAAAGAGACAAAGCTATCATTTGCATGTTATATAACTAAATCAGTAGACCAATACCTAGAGCTAAATAAAGACTGATCAAACCAAGATCTCCTTATAAAACTCAGTAGTATTTGCTTATATTAGTAACAAACAAAAGGAAAATGGAAGGAAGATACTATATGATTAAAAATAGCAACAAAAGACAGTTAAGAATCTAAGAAAGAATGCACAGGAACTCTAGAAAAATATTTGCAATTCCATCAAATCAATTAAAGAAGAACAATATCTGGAAACACAGAGTATCTTTATGAATGGAAAAATCTGTAATGATCTTAAATGTCTCAAAATTACTTTAAAATTTCAGCAATGGTACAATAAAATTTTATATGGTGTTTTGAGTATCGTGTCATGCTTATATTCAAATATGCAGAATAATAAATAATTGTATCCTTTGTGAATAGGACAAGCAATTTCAAAGAGACGTTTCATACCAAATATTCAAATGTATTAAAAACCTAAATAATAGATTAAAAGTGAGGTTATTCCATAGAAACAGATAATAGAGCAGTGACATGGAATGGACTAGAAAGTTCAAAACCATACTCAAAGATTGATTAAAAAGTTGTGTATGGTAAAGGTAGCACAACAAAACAAAGGGGCAAAAGACAAAACATTTAGTATGCTTTATTTCTGTATAAAAACTAGCTGGGTTCATATATTATGATTTAAACTTTAGACTAAATACAAAAGTGGAGTTCAGCTGTACTGATGACCTCAACTGTAAATTTAAAAGACATGTCAATAAAAGAAACTAGGAGAATAATTTTATTAGTAATCAAAGAAATGAAAATTATCAGCAAGATAATATTTTTACTTCACTACATTAAGAGGATAAAAAGACTGGATATTAGCCAGCTTTCACTAGGATGTAAGGATAAGGAAGTGTGAATCTTCCTCTACTGCTCTCGGGCTGTAGGCATTTTGGAGAGCAGCCTGGCAGTTCCTAGTGAAGTTCCTATAAATCTTATGCATAGCAGTTGTATTTTCAGGCAGATAAGCCTGGAAAACTACTGAAGAGACAAATACAAGGACATTGCTTGCAGTATTCTATGCAGTAAAAAGAAATTACAGATGGTCTGGGTGACCATCACTGAAGGAATGGAGAAGTAAACCATGATACATACTATGCATCTCAATGCCTCACTTCAAAACAATACGTAAGATGTGCACTTACCCAGTGCCAAGAATACACTTTTTAAAACTTCTGTTGCTCAAAAAGAAAGAAAGGGGGGGGAGAAAAAAAAAGGGAGGTGGGAAAGAAAGGATCAAAGGGAAAAATGATAGGGAAATAGAGATCTTAGCATAATACCATGAATAAAAAAAGACATACTCAGCATAATATAGTCATATTTCTGTATCAGATTTTATGTGTGCCTATTGTGTGTGTGGAAGAATATATGAGAAAATAAAGTAAAACAAAACAAAAAGGAACTTTGAAATCAGAGACATTCATGTGCCAAGATCGGCACTCTGCAACTGAGTCCAACAGCAATAAATGAATACATCCTGAACACAGTCCATTGTGCAAAACTTTACCTCCATGCACATTCCAAAATTTATAATCAGTGATGGTGCAAGAAGGCAGAGCAAAACAAAACAAGACAGGGTTACTGAGAAACAGTGGGTCTCTGAGAAGAATATACATGACCATGAAACTGACTTAGATTTATGAACATCAAATCACTTTTCACAGAATATTGAATCCTGAATCTCTCTGCATGTCAGACTCACAGGAAGAGTCTTTTCAATACAGAATTCATAGTAATGGTCTGCACACATGTCATGTTAACCAGCTGTGTGTGTTGTTTCGTCCACAACCAGCCCAGCATCTTAAAGACAGGACCAATCACAGTCCTTGGGTTCGAAGTGTGCTTTGGTGACCTCCAACACAGATATCACCTTCTCTCCCAGGCTGGCATGAGAAAGGAGAGTCACAGAGTCTAATTTTATGATTAGGATTACTATTCAATAAGATTAACCACACACAACTGTACAAATGACCTTTAAATCTAGAAGATATTTCTTTTTTAAAATATTCATTGTTACTCTGTGTGAATCTTTGTTTTAATTAAGTCTTCCTTACATTCTGGTTTTGGCTTTTATAGAGTTGGTTATTTTTACCTTCCAGCTTTTTACCATAAAGCTTAATCACCCTGGAAGTCTTTTGCCTCTATTAGGCATCTTTGTTTCACGAGTGTAGGTTTTACTAAAAGCAAACACAAAAATGCCTCTGGCATCCCACTCCTCAGCTGTTGAGCTCAGTGCAAGCCCTCAGGGACAGTGCATGTCTTACACATTTCTCATCGAGCTTGCAAGGGTAGAAGAGTTTGTCTGACAGCAGAGGTGAGACTCTGACACAGTTTAAGATTGGTGGCATAATAAGGAGACAGTGAGCTAAGGAGAAAGTGTGAATTGGAAATAGAAATTATTTTTCTTTTTCTCCTAGCTGTAAATAACCTCACCACAATGCCTTCCTTTCAAAACTCTAAGCCATAGTTCTAGGGAACAAGCGTTTGCTAGATAGCTTTTGTTTCAAAGGATGTCATCACCAAAGAAGTGCATGTGCTAAAGAGGTCGACTTTCAAACTCTTTCATCCTATGAAAATAACAATTTGCTTGGCTCTTCTCCCTCAGGTTGTCCGTGTGTCTTTCTTCTTATATCCCCCTATCTTACCCACCAACAAAAGCAAGCAAGCAAGATATCCAGTAGAGAAAGATAGTGGTTATGTGTTTCCTTTCTCCAGGACAAGAAGATGTATAGAAAAAAGAAACAATATAGGGAGAGCTGATAGTATTGCTGAGAAATATTGGGCCTTAAAATGAAACCAGATGGGGAAGTGACGTTGCTGTCAAGGAAGGAAATAAATATGATGATTGGTAGCAAAGACAGCGCTAAGTACGAGAACTTTTGGAAATCAAGAAACACCTGGGGATTTATGACTCAAACTGTGAATGAATGTGGCCTGAGAACTTGTTGCAAATACGAATCTCAGGCTCATGCCAAACTTGCTGAATGAGGGTACAGAGTTTAACAAACCACTGACTGATTTGCATTCACATTTAGTTTAAGAAGCTTTGAACTAAGACACTTCCTAATTTTAGGTTCCCAGTAAATTAATAAATATACTAAAGCAATGAGGTTTTAAATGTGTGTCCTTGGCTATTTAGTTCTTTAAATACATCCCATAAAAATTACAATGACTGTACAAATAACCTCATTTGAAGCTAACATAGAAAGTCTAAAGTCTCAAATCAGGTTTCTCTGTGAGCAACAGGTCCAAGTTCTCTGAGCCCCAGATAGGACCTGGGAGAGAGAGTATAACATCACTGCTTGACAGCTGCTTGGAACACAGCAAGTCCCCGTGCATCAAGCTCATGTCCTAATTCTGAATGTGAAAAACTTTCCTCTTAATATGATGACACTATACTGCAGCAAGGCCATCTGTATCCCTTCCCAGAGAGAATTTCTGTGGTGCACCAAGCTATGTTTATGGCCAGGCAGAAACACAAGCTTATCCTGATCAGTATCAGAGAAACCCATATGCAGTCGGTGTAAGCAAGAGGAAAATGACCTCCAGGGTCAGCCCACTGCAACAGAACATAAATAAATTGGCAGATGTGTCAACTATGCATATTAGTCCAAGAGTTCAGTTCTTTGGGGACTGAAGTCCAAAGACAAAGACATTTGTGGGTTGCCGGTCAATCTGGAGCATTTCTTCTAATTTTTCTGGATGTGTTTTTGACAGGAGCTTAAGGGCAGTTCAATAAATTAAAATGTATTTACATGGCAATGAAGAATTATCTTGACACACAGAGAGTTATTTAATTACCAAGGTGCTTTGCGTGCTGCTAAAGTTGAGTCTGTGTCAGCCTTTCTGGGACAAATCTTTATTTTCAGGGCCATGAGGCTCAGCCAGGAATGATCCCCTGGGTTGGAGCTTGTCATTTATAGAAGAGGAGTCTCCTCACTGACCCCCATTTCCATAGACAGCTCTAAACAGATCGGTAATCTCAATGTCAGACATCATGATGAAGTCAGCGCTGCCAAGGCCAAATGTCTGCCTTCGGGGAGGTGGCCTCCCTCTCAGAGGAATTGTAAATGAAGTCATACCCCATTTGCAGTCTTCAAAGCGTGTCAGGGTTGCTATCTGTCTGAGTGACATTCAGAGAGTTGTCTTGAGGCATCACAAGGTAGGTGTAGGATAAAAGTCTCTGTCCGTGCTAGCAGCATCAAAACAAGTGGGTAAACAATAACCTCATAGTAACGGGTGCAGGGAGTTTCCCCCAGCTATGCAATATACCATTCCTGGGGGAAAGCAAGTGTCTTTGAGGTCCAGGCACTGAAAGAGGCATAGTAAGAGAAAGCAGAATCCGGAAACTCAGGGTTAAACTCAACTTAAGTTGAGAGTTGTCCATGAGGTTGTAATTGCATGAGCTGTGAGTCCTCAGGGAAGTCACCTTGGTTCTACAGCTTTCATTTTCCTGGTAGACATGAGGGTTTAAATTATAAGAAATTTGGTTGATTCTAGCGCTAGGATTCTATTTCATTCCATTTCTAAAAATTATAACTTTTTTTCCTCCATTCCTTCTGAATGTCATCTTTATGGGTGATTCTAAGAATTTCACTCACTGAACTCACCCCAAATTCATGCTTCTAGGTCCAGACATCTTGACTCTAGTGGTGGGATCTGACATCAGCCTCTGTCCCAACACCCCGTGGCCAACCTGCCGAGGTTACCTGCACAAGAGGACTCACTCGGGCTTCATGAAGGGCTGGAGGAAGAGGTGGTTTGTGCTGAAGCATGATGGCTGCCTCCACTATTATAAACAGAAAAAGGTAAAGCAAGAGCAGGCGGACGTAGGGGTTGGCTTGGGAAAGGGCAAGAAACCTTGGGCAGTGTGGTCTGATGCTCTCTAGTCCATCTCGCAAGCATGGTTGGGGAAGGCGTTATGCTGCAGAAGTCTGGAAATGGTTCTCTCCTGTGATTTCTCAGGAAATTTTCCATCTTCAGAAGCTCTCCAAATTGTAATTTATTTCCTCTGCTCCTGCATAAATCAAGATTGGCATAACTTTCTATCTCATTTTTCCTATTGTTCAGCTCCTCTGTGAAAATATTTTTTATGAATGCCAAGAAAACAAGAACCAAAGTAAATACTCAAAGCCTTCGAGAAATCAAGGTGGGCCTTAGACATAGTGTCACTCCAGGGGACTGAATACCTGGGTTCTGTTTCCAGATGGCAGGGCGTGGATGCTATCAAGGCTTCCGAGGCAGAGCACCAGGGAAAGTGCCTGGAATTCCTCCTTTTATTTCCCCTATTTTTTGACAGCAGTGATCTCTAACTCAGACAAGGGATGGACTCACCTAGAGAATGCTCCCAAAACAGGCGGACCCAGTCCTACCTGCAGATGTTTCTAATTCAGCAGTCTGGGATAGGGCCTAGCACTATGTAGCGGGGAAAAGCTCTTCAGATGGTTCTAATGACACTCCACATATTTTTAACACAAGTATTTTCTCAGCCCTCTTCAGTGGGGTCAGTAGTCCAGGGTGTCAATGTTTAAATCAGATGGATGTGAACATGGTAAAAACAGAGGTTTCCAAATCTCCTAGAAATCGTGATTTTCATTTTCTTTTTGGAAAATTCCCTAGCAACAGTTGGCAGGAACTGAATAGACTCCTTTCCCTAGACACACACACACACAGAGGCTCCCACCTAACAAAAGGACCTGCCTTTCTTTTACTCTGTTGACTTCTCTTGGATCACATTTGTGACCTACTTCTAGTCAGGGTTCAAAGCAGGAGTTTGATTATTTTTTGTGATAAAATCTTTCTTCTGCCTTTATTATTTTACACTGACCTAACTTCTTAATGTGAAACTACTTACACACACAAGTACACACAAAGATATATGTATATAAACAGCCTTGGTTCCTCTCTGGGACAAGTCAATAGAGAAATGAATTCATTAAAAAGCAAATAATGATTTTTGCATGCTGAATTATTATGAAAACTTTCCATTCTCAGATTATGTATTGCTTATTTGTGACACAGACCATGAATGAGATGCTCTGCCTTCCAGGGCAACGCAAGCCATACAGCTACTTTGAAAAACTTTGTCTCCCTCCAGTGTGGAAAAACAGGATTCTCTCTAATCAGGATGAGAAACAATGGTTTGTCCTAGGTTTCTGCTTTCTGAGTATTAGAGTGGAACAGATCAGAAGTTTGTAGCTTGGTTGTGTTTCAGAAGCGCTGGAGTTTTCCCAAGGACATATTGCAAATCTCTTATTTCTGAGTGCCCAAGAGTTGAGTCTTGAAAGTCGTGCCCATTTTTTAAGCTCTCAGGGTATTTCTGATTTGTACCCCGGGTGGATGTGAACATGGTAAAAACAGAGGTTTCCTGAGGAAAGTTTATTCCCATCTGTATTCAAAAGAGGAAAACAAAGATAATAATGTAACTTCAACAATTGGTCTTTCCTAAGATCAGTTTCCTGAGACTGTATCGATCCTAGTTTTTGTTGATAACTTGTTTCTCTTACAAAATAGTGACAATAGTAAATTCTGTAAGTATTTTCCTTCTTCAGGAAAATAAATGAGAAAAAAAAAAACCTTGAAGTTGAGCACTCCTGGTTTTAAAATTCCTAGTCCTTGAATTTCAGAATAGTTCCTTGAGCCAGGTTTTTAGGCTGGGTCTGCCAGGTGGCAGTCATGAGACCAGTGCTGCCCGTTCTTGTTTTGTTTGGCTTGTGTGGTGTTGTTATAAAATTTTTAATTAAATGCATTCAGGTGAAATGTTCTGTACAGTGTGCCCATAATCCCCAGTTTTCTTGATTTCCTTACACTGAGCTCAGTCATTTGAATTACCCACCAGGCTCTGTTGGGATTTAAATTCTGGAGTGAAATTTGTGTGAAAAATTAGTAACTATCATGGTAATAGAAATACTTTTTAACTCTCCCATGTCTTCTTTGTAAAAGAAATATGGGTCTCATAATGTGGATGCAGCTAGAAAAAAAAGTATCAAGAGCAACTGAAATTGTGAACATCATTGCTACAATAGGTTATAATGTGGAGACGGAAGAATATAAAATTACAGCTTATTTTTTTATAGAGAACAAAAATCAGATTCCTTGTAGTGCTGCAGACTCCAGAATACATTAAGTCTGATCTTTGGAATAGATAGCAATGACTGAGAAGAGTTAATGGGGCATAAGAAGAACATAACAGAATAAATTAGCAGAAAATGAACTCAGTCATAGAGTATTCATTCATGCAACAAGTATTTATTGAGTCCTTTTCCTAAGCCAAGCATTATGTAAGAACTGGGAAGGCAATGAAACAGCTATGATGCCTGCCCTGTTTGAGCTTACAGTTCCATGGAGGAGACTAATATTAAAAAATAGATTTGCAAATAAATATGCAACTTGTGATTAGTGCATAAATGAAATTATGGGGACATAGAAGAGAACTGTAGCCATCTAGGTTCAATCAAGAAATTCATAGGATATTTTAAATAGGGGAAGCTTAATAAAATAGTTATCAATAATGCTAAAAGAATAATTGTATGGCAATAAAAGAGCATATGCAAGGAAAGACAGGGAGGGGGAATGACTCTCCAAAGATGCAGGTATCACTGGAGAAAATAGTGTAACCCACTGGCTAGCAGAGGAACTCAGTGCTTTGGAGGCCCGAGTCAGTCTGCAGGACATCCTAGAAGCAGTCCTGGGTGGTGAGGAGGACGGGCCTGCCCAGTCTCAGCTGTTGGAGAGGTGTGCGACAGGAAGACGGTGCTTCTGTGGCAGAAGGCCTGGGGCATCAGGTGTCCTTGTGGGAAAGGATCTGGTAGGAAGTGGTGGAATGAAAGGACTGTAAGAGACAAACATAGGGGAGGAGCAAACAGTCCAGAGAAAATCAGAACATCAGAGTGTGCAGGAAACTTGGGGCATAGGAGGTCCACAAGGACAGTGTCACAGGAAGGCGATCAGCAAGGCATTCTGGGGGCTGCAAGGTCTCAGAGGGGCAGTGTGTTCTGGTGCATGACTAGGACAAAGCATTCCCTGAGGTCCACACACCTGAACTGAGAACAGCAGGTCCACCTTGCTGCAGCTGCAGAGAGCAGGAGCATCTCTTCCCCCTGCAGTGTTCCTCTAGTGCCCTCTACTGAGAAATGCCAGCATTAGGCTTCTAGCAAAGGAGAATTACATAAAGGAATTCAGTATGCTACTGCAGAGCATCTATTAAGCAGTGAGTCTGGGGCTGAGAGGGACCGAGAGGCAATAGACTTACTGTGGGCATCGAAGTACACTGAGAGGTCTAGAATATCAGGAGGAGGGGGAGTGTGCAATGAATTCCTTTTCAAGGCTGTAACACTTTGGCTGAGAACTGACTTGGATAGAGGTTAACCAGATAGAAAGTTTGGACGAGCATTCTTCAGGCAGAAGAAACAAGCTGGCAAAATATACGTCGTTCAAGGAGCTCATAAAAAGCCCAACATGCCTGAAGCCAGAGGGCATGGAGAAGGACAGAAAAGGAGGGAGCTTAAGCTTAGACAGCAGGAGAAAGACCGCGCAGGGCCCTGAGGCAATAATAGGGACTTTTGAATGTTTTTCTAACTTCAGCAAAAGCCACCACATGTTTTTGGTAAGGAAATTCTCAAAAACTCCTTCTAATTCTTATGTTGAGCATGACCTGGAAGTGACAAGAGTGGAACGAAAGCAGCCACCATAGTCTAAGTGAGAGGTGACAGCGGTCATTTCCCAGGCCACAGCAGTAAACTAGGTACATCTCCAGACCTATTTAAAAGCCAGAAGAAACAGGATTTGCTGATAGGTTGAATGTGGTAGGGTACTTTTTATGGTTTAATTATGACACCCCCTCCAAGACCCACTCACTGAGGGCTTGATCCCCGAGGCAGTAATGTCCAGAGGTGGGGCATAGAGGTGACTGGATTAGGACAGCGCTCACCACATCAGGGGACTGATGTGTTAATGAGTTCATAGCTGAGTGGGCTGCTGGGAAATGGGCCTCATTCGGGAGGAAGGTGACTAGCAGGAAGCCTCTGTGGGGCTCTCTCTCTCTCTCTCTCTCTCTCTCTCTCTCTCTCTCTCTGCTTCCTGGCTGCCATGGTGTAAGCAGCTTTCCTCTGCCTCTAGGCCCTGCCATCATGTTTCTGCCTCACCACAGGCCTAAGAGTAATAGAAGCTGCTGATCACAGATTGCAACTTCTGAATCAAAATAAATCCTTTTTTCTTCAACTTTTTTTTTCCCAGATATATTTTCACGTACTTGAAAGCTGGCTTTGGGAACTACTATAACAAATACTATAAACTTGGTGGTTTATAAGCAATAAAAATTTATTTTTCACAGTTCTGAAGTCTTGGAAGAGCATGATGAAAGCATCGGCTGATTCAGTATCTGGAGAAATTTCTTTGTTCATAGAGGGCCATCATTTCACTGTATTTCACAAGGTTAGAGACATGCACTCCTGGAAGGCTGTTTTTTATAATGATCTCAGTCCCATTCATGAGGATTCCGCCCTCATGACTAATCTCCAAAAATCCCATCTCTAAAAATAGTCATGCTGGGATTAGATTTCAGCATATGGATAGTGCAGGAGCACAGTGGGAAGCACAGGGAAGGGGTAGATAGGCTGATTCAGACATTTCTTGTATCAGTGTCTACTGGATAAGTTATCAGTTACTATAATAGGTTACAAGACTATAGACTGAAGAAATACCAGTAGTTCAATTTGAACTAATATGGAATTGTGATTGAAAATATGAATGGAATTCTTATATAGGTATCTAGATATTCAAGGTTGGAGCTAGGAAGACAAATTGAGAAATACATATTTGCATATAAATCTATTATACTATAACATATAATGAGTATAGTTATTAAAACTACAAAATTGATGAGATTGCTAAGGGAGATATATAATGGGGAGTAAAAAGAGAGCCCTTAATTTAAACCCTGAGGTGGGCAGGAAAAAAAAGAGAGACAAAAGATGGTCAAAAGGGGTGGCCAAAGAGATATGAACAAGACCCAGGAAAAAATGTGCCACAGAACCAAGACAAAAATTAAAGGTTTCAGCAGGGAAGGTGATTAGAGTTTTCTGATACTGCCAAGAGACCATGCTATGATGAGTACTTTAAAAACAACCATTAGGTTTTACACCGTGGAAATCAGCGACAATTTTGGCAAAAGCCGTCTAGGCTATGTAAAATGAGTTTAGAATGAGTCAACTCACTAATATGGCCTGAAAAAGGAAAGTGGCATTTAGGGACCAGTCTTTTGAAAAGCTTGAATGTGAAAAAGACTAGAGAAATAGGAAACCAAAGAGCATTTAGTCTGCTTATAATTAATGTAATTGCTAATATAATTGAGTTTAAATCTGCTATCATTACTTCTACTTTCAATTTGCCCCTTATGATCTATATGTTTCTTTTCCTCACTTTTCTCCTTTTCAATAAATTGAATAGTTCTACATTTCCATATATGTTGGTAGCTAATTCTTTTGCAATTATTTTAATGGTTATCTTAAAAATTACCACATGGGCTTAGACTTATGAGAGTTTAATATAAATTAAAATTGGTTCTATTTTATGAATATCACAACATCTAATTTAGTAATGTCATAAGTAATGTTTATAGTGGCACGTGTTTTCACTCTACACAAATTTTAAATCCTACAAGATGCTATTAGAATTCTTTCATATATTCAATGGTCTTTTATAATGACCCACATATTTACCTGTTTTATTAATATTTTTTCCTGAATCTTCAAACATTTGACCTGGATCATTTTTGTTCTTCTAGTGAAACACATTTAGAGAGTTATCTGCTGGCTGGCAATGAATCTTTCATTTCTCACTACTTTTATCAGCCTTTATTAAGAATATTTCATTGGCTATAGAACTTTAGCTTTGGCAGTTATTTTCTTTCTGAGCTTTGACTGTCTTCCCATTTTCTTTTCACTTGGTTTATAACAACAGGATCTTCAACTAACTTATCAACAGAAACAAAGCCAAAAGATTCCTTTTGTTGGTCTCTGTATGCTGTATTCTGCATATATTTTTCTGACCTACTTATAGCTATATATTCTAATAACAACTCCACAAAGTTATAAATTTCAGTACTTGCATTTTCACTTCTAGTTTCCTTCTGATTTGATTCTCTCGTAGATTTGTTTATCAAGAAATCCTCAAGCTTGTCTTTTATTTCTTCTAAGTTATTAACATAGTCTTGTCAAAGTCCATGTGTAATGATTCCTTTATCTGGATCTCAGTCTGATCTACCATGTGCATTTCTGCAATTTTCTTTTGGTTGATGATTCCAAGGCATTTCAATCTTATCAGTGCTAGACTAATTGTAAGGCCACCCTTCAATCCCTGTGAGGATTGGTCCCTGCCCCTTTACCCTAAGTTCCATGGTCATTCTTCAGTGTTCTAACTCAGAGCGTGAATTACCAGAAAACTCCTTCTGCATGAGACCTCAACTCCACAAATCTGCTAAATGATCTGTTCATTTCTCAACCTTTTCAGATGACAGCGGCCTCCAATTCTATTAAGTTTTAGCCTCAGTAGTCTTCATTATCTTGCTAGCTCTGTTATGTACTCCAAGAGATATTTGCCTACTTCAGCTTTTTCATTTTCCTCAGCAATGGAGTTGATACTTGTTAGCTAGCCTGCCGTTACCAAAATGAAAACTCCAGTAACAGCTGAGAAGGAGGCCAATGTGAGGGAGGAGCCTTGGTGCCACAATTTTTAAAACGGCATGAAACCAGCTTAAGTGTGAATGCTGAGGGGGCTAGAATCATGCAGAGGTGGGGAAAAGTTGAAGATACAAAAGAAGAAGAATAACTGATGGTTCCTTTTACCATCTATCCTAAAAGCTGGGTACGTCTAGCTCATTGGTGCAGCAGCAGATTGGACTTTATGAAAGATCACACTGAATATCCAATAAGGTTACAAAACACAAGGAAGAGTTCTGTGCCTACTGTAGCAGAACAAGCAAGTTTTTGTGGTGTTGTATGAAACTATGTCTGCAGGAACCCAAATGTGGGTGTGTGTGTAGGACTGAGAGGCACTTCATACACTGGGCTTTACAGTTGCTCAAAGAAAAAAGCAGTGTTAGGCCCTAAATACCTGTCTCTGTTTCAGAAGTTCTGATTGTCTTAGCATGTTTACTCTGCATTGTTGGGGGAGGAGTTTAATATCTCACAGCAGTGCGAGGAGACTTGGTTTTGAACAAAGAATGAAACTTAGAGCACAGAATGGGATTAATCATTTAAGTCATGCATTTTGAATCAAAGGAAAGTGATTGATACTCCCTCCTAAAATAGCCCCATCTAACGATTCACCTTTAAAGGCTGTAAAGTTCTACAGCTAAATGAAAGTAGAGTAGAGAACTGGAATAGACTGAGTTCTGAAGGTCATTCTCACTCTACAGCTCGCAAACTTGGAATAGAGATTTTATGCTACAACTTTTAGTTAACAAAGATTTATCTGAAAGTTTGGCTAATCTTAGAACTTACCCCACAGTTGATCCCAGAGGCAAAAGAAAACCAGACCCAAAAAATGGATTTGCATGGACTGTGGATGGAAATAAAGTTGATTTCTGAGGTCTCTGTAAGTTTTGCTTATTACTCAGATGGTTTTAGGGTGATTATTGTGGTAGAAATGAATCTGGAGCTCTGAGGCTAACACTGCTTTTGTTCTTTGAGCATGTGTATTAAGAGATCTGAGGACCAGACCTCAGAAGTTTGGAAAAGGAGGATCCAGCAATACAGCCTGAGCAGGAATAGGTAATGGGCCAAGAAAACTAAAGGAATCTGATGCTCAGGGCCCAGAGGGAGAAGTGTTTTAAGACAAGAGCAATCAATAGAAAGAGCGTTGCTGAGAAGGAGTGGTCCATTAGTCAAAAATCTGCTGGGGAATAGCAGACCTATTTGTAACTGATCTTCTCTGGATTGGCTTATGTGCACTTTTTATTTTCACTTTTTCTCAATCTCAAGAAAATGTTTTTCTCTGCCATCCTGAACCTTACAGGGAAACTCCCTTAAATGCACATTTCTTACTACTGACTTGCCACCTCTCTTTTCTGTCTTTTAATGCAAAATTTTTGAAAGAGTCATCTAACACCATCTCTACTTTCTTTCTTATGCAGCTGCAACCAGGTGTCTACTTCAGGCGTGCAGGTGGTTGTTGAAATTACAAGGATGACCAGATTATCTAGGTAGAATATGTAGGATGAGCAAAAACACTTGGATACCAATATTTAATAGGAAAGTACATCTATTTGTTAAGACTTTTATTGAAATTAGGATTGCAGGGTCTGGTACATAATTTCAAATACTGTGCCATATTAGATTACATCTCTTTCTACATCTTACTCTATTGTCAGTAAAACCTCTGTGATCCTGTAGCTGACAAGTGAGTACAGATGCAATATAAGGTGTGCGTGACTGAAACAATTTTCCTTCTTTCCGCTCTACCAGGCTTTGGCCCTAAGGTCTCATTCCCAGTTGTGTGCTACCTGCAGGCTACAGACCTTCGCCTTGCTCTCAGTCCCAGGGGGGCTCCACACACCCACCCACACTGTTTCGACTCCGTGTCTCAGCTTCCTCTGGTTGTCAATGCTGCCCATTCTCACATCCTGTCGTACCCTTGAGAAAGGTTCATAATTACAAAAGGCACATGAAAGAACAATTACATAAGGCGTGTGGTCCTAATTTTCTAAATTCATAGAAATAAATCAAAACAATAATCAATAATCAATTCACTTATATAATCGATGGAATAATCAGGATGAAGGGAACGAGTTAATATGTGTTATGTGCTCAATATAATAAGGATTTTAAGGTCATCTCCAATTTTCCTTCCTTCCTTGGAATTTTGTTTGTAATTCAAGAGGCATCCAGTAGATGGAGTAGCTTACTCACTATTAGTTTTTCAGAGCTCACATTAGCAATTTGAAAATTCTTGTTAATGCTGGAAGATGCATGAAAAATAATGAAGACCCGCCTCCTCATTTTTCAAGTAAGAAAATGAAAACTAAAATAGTATACAGTTTGCCACAGAAGATCTAGCACTCAAGCCAGGTGACAACATTCACATGAACCCCACTGATACTGGCCACCAGCCTCTAACACTGGGTAAGTTCCTCTACAAAACCCACGTAGTGGCATGAGTTGCTCATTCTGGGTTAATAGGCTGTTAGGTAGTTAGAGGGATTGTCTATTTTGGGGGATCACCTTTCTTAGGATAGTACACTGTAGGAACCACTTAAATAGTAGTAAGAGGGTATCCCTCCAAAAGACATTTTTTAAATAGGAAAGGCCAAGGGGCCAACTTTCTTCCACCATCTTCTCTCTTCTCTCTAGAGCAAAATCCCATTTGTTTTTGTGTATGTCATAGGTGTGAGTTAGAAGATTAGTTTTCTAAAATAACTTCCTTTTCAGGTTGTTCAAGGCCTGGAATTCCCAGGAATAAAAGCAAGAAAGACCATGGCTCCATTCCTCCTTTAGGATAGTTATTATTCCAGCGAGAAATTTACATGCATTCAGCTATTTACCAAATATTTATCGAGAACTTATGACATGACAGGGATAGAGCTATAAAAACAGGGGTTGGGGGAAAGACCCACATTTCTCATGGAACTTATGATTTACCATAGGAAGAAAACAACAACAACAAAAAACCAAACAACAAACAACAATGTTACATGCTGTTAAATATTTAAATTTGAGGGTGACTGGGGGCTAGGAGGAGGTCAGGAGGGATTCCAAGCACTTTAAAGAAGCTTTTCTGAGATGGGAAAATGAATTAGTCAAAGGAAACAGTTAAAGCAAAGGAACTGAAGCAGTTCCTTTATATTCTTAATAAGCACAGGGTAATACATCAGGTTGTTTCTTAAATGTTGCTACCTGCAGTGAAGAATTATACTGATGGAAAACAATTTTAAAAAGAGAAGAAAGCAGGATCTTTCTGGAGCAGTTCAGATCTTTCCCTAAGGGGAGAGGGTGGGCAAGGGATCCAGCCTCATGGCACCAGCCCATGGGGGAGTGCTGAAAAGAGAGAACAGGGTCACAATGAATCAGAAAAGGTCACTAAGGGACAAACTGAGGACTCCACATATAAATGTAAATGCATCCCCTAAAATAGCTTTTAAAGTAACTTGTCTGTCCAGCTCTCTGACTGAGCGTTTCTCAGAATGTGATTTGAGTACCACAGATTAGAAACACTCAGCCTTCTCAGATACCCCGGGCATCACGGGAGTCTACCAAACCTGAGCTGACGTTTCTATGCGACTATTGTTTAACCAGGGCTTCAGCTTTGCAAATAGTATCTCCTGTTTTAGTCTCCGTGCTCAGGTTCTGTTCTTCAAAATACGAAGAGGCTAAAAACATCAGAGAGAAAAATAGAAGATTAATATATGCAAGAAAACCTGAAAAACTGTAGTTATCACAAGATGGTTAATATGTATCTTTATAAAAAAAAAAGACCTGTGATAATTTGTGATTTTTTTATCCATAATATATAAAGAGGCATTTTGTGGCCTTGAATAAAGAAAGGACTTTAGCCATTCCTCCGGGCCACCGTATTTTTTCCCCGGGTATGGTGTAATTGTGTGGACTGTAATGTGCTTTCCCTAAATCTTAAGAGCTCGGTGCCCTCACCTCATCTCTTTCTTGGGACATAGTGAGGAGGAAGTCCTGCTGCTGAAGTTGTGGGTAGGGAGGATGCAATTTCAACTCCTACAGACAACAGTGATGCCACCGAAACGCCTTTGGAATAATTAAGAAAATCCACACACTCCTCCTGTACACTGATGTTTCTGCTTTCTATTTAGAAAACTGCACCCAAAAGATAAAGTAAATTTGGACTCCTACCATTCTTCACATCCAAATCCTGATAGGATTCTCTTTACTAAACCTTACACTGATCCAACTCCAGTAATCAAACAAAAGTTCAGGATATTTTGCTTGCCTGGTATGTGACAGCCCAATACAGTTAATGCTTAATTTCTTTCTTATTTTTTCAACCTCAAAAATTTGAAGACAACATATTTGACTTCTTTCTTGAAGATTTTCTTAGCAGGCCGTAATGCTGAACATTAGCAGCAGGATTTTTGCAAAAATGTCTCAGAAGACTAGCAACATTTGCCCAAAGACTATTGAATTTCCAACATTTCTACTGATGTGTCTTCAAGGTGGAAATTATTTTATGGTTCTATAGCATGGTTCTGTTAATTTTTTTTCTTGGAATAGACATTTCATTTGAATAGAGTATCACTTAGGTCATCTAAAGGAGAATCAGTCAATGAAGTTTTGTCTCTATTCTTTATAAGAAATTCTTGGAGAATAAACTGAAGAATGGACAGTTGAGATAAATGATTCATGAGGCACAGATGTCCTTTGATTTTTTCCCTTTGGGATAAGTTTATCATCCTTGTTTACAAGGGATATTCACCTGCAGATTTGCTCTTTTACTTCAGAACTAAGATTTCCATTTAAACTGAGTCATGCTCATCCTAAATATTGCATAATGGCGTGATCTGCCATCTTCTAAACACTAGCAGCTGGATTGTGCCAAACACAATGACAAGGCAAACTTGGCAGGGGATCCTGAATCAATTCGTACGCGCTGTGATTTTGTGTGGTGCTCAGATGCATTTGTTACATTACAAGAAATTATAATAGTGGATGAATTGCAGAAAATTCTACTCAAGAAATCTTAAAATAAAAATCAGATGGAATTCCTGCCATAGCTATGAGAAATTTCTAAAGGCACAGAAAGGAAATTTGCAACTTGAAACTTTTCATCAGAAATTGAAAGAGCTCAAGGTCAGTTTAATATTAATTCTCTCTCCCCCAGTTCTTTCATCTAACAGATATCAAGTTGCATTTGAATCTGGCAAAGAGATATGAATTTAGGTCAGTTTAGCCTTCAGAGGACAATTTTTTTTCTTTGTGAAATATTCTGTATCCATCTATTTATTCTTCAGTATCATTAGGTTATTTTAAGGTGAAAAGGTCCAAAACTTGCCTTTTCATAGAAAGAGAAATTCATTTCTGGTAAATTGAAATGGCTTTTGAATAATTTATAGGGAAGAGAGGATTCATCAGCTCTAATATCATCAGCAGGCATGAGATTGCATTGTTTTATAATGGGTGCTATGGGAACTGAGAAACCACAGTTGGTGAGCATGAAAATTTCAATCCAGAATTTCATGTAGGTTAAAGGCAGAAAATATTTAAGAAAGGGAAAGCTTGAGTTAAAAATGAACTATGCAAAATTAACCTTTAAAAATACCATCAATGTAAGAAGAGGAGTACTCCTACCAAAATGCTGACATTCACTGCACCACAATGGAATTGACTTTCACCAATATGCACAGCCTCTTTCTTATAATATCATTACTCTCTTCTCCTCATAAGGTGAGGACATGATGGTGACATCATAAGGTAAAGTCACATAAAATAACAGCATGCTGATCCAAATAAAGTGAGAGAAGACTTCCAACTCAAATCTCATGTAATCAGGATTTCTTCTCTAACCCTTTTAGATCTGCAGCTGAAGCATACTCTCTTTAGTCCCATCTTCCGTTCAACAATTTATAACCCTGGAACTTCTCCAATATATCATGTTTAATCTTTCTCATTAATTTTAAATGCTGAAATTGATCATCTTTTATGTGCAAAGAATATGGCTAATAAACATTGATTTAGAAACCAAGATGAGTAAGGCAAACTCTTTTATTCCCCATGCAAAATTCTCTCTCACTTCCTGCCTCAACTGAAACTTTTAACATGGGAATGACTTGCACATGTAACAAGGGAAAGAGGATTCCTGAAGAAAAGCTACGCAGGACTGCGTTGAGACTCAAAACCACAGACCTACAATTTGACTGAACTCTACTGTATAGGAAAAAGACTAATGAAGATTTGGACTAGAGCCAAACACTTTTGAGTTCAGATGAGAATCTTGAATTCAGACTAGAAAGATACACCCAGTTTGGGTGCCAATGAAGAACCACTATGTATTTTTGAACCCCAGAAGCAAATGAGTTATGATTGAAAAATAAGGTCAATGCATAACTTTTTAAAATGTATTACAATAAAAGATATATTGCCATTAATCTGCCTCAATATAGTCCATTTGTCTTTGAATACACTTATGCCATTATTCTTGCCAGTTTCTGAAGCAATTCTGAAAGTCTCCTTTCACGAGTGTCTTTTAGTCGCACTGTCATGGCTACCTCCATATCCTGAATTAATTCAAACATTTGCATTTCCTGGTCTTTTTTATTTTGAGGAAGGGCCAGAATTAACAAGGTGCCAGTTCTAGAGAATAAGATGGAGTGGGGTACATCCTCATTTTTCATGAGTCTGTCTTCCTGTTGGATAGCACTAAACAGCAACATTCAGTGAATTTTTTTTGGTCACATCTCGTAAAGACCTGAAAGAAGACTTTTATAACTATTTCAGAAAATGGCAAGAATGGTGGGATAAGCATATTTGAAATGAGGAGAAATATGTGAGGGAGATTAATAGCTGGGTATATTTCATTGTAGAATATTTTTATTTAAACACACACTATATTTTTTGATCTGCTCTTTTAATGGAAGCATAAATGAAGCTTTAGGATTCTTTAGGATTATAGTTCTTTAGGATTTTTGTGTGCAGCTAGAAGCTTCAGTTTTAAGGTGAGTTAGGATGTAACTACTTTAAACAAGAGGTACGAGGCTGCATTCAGGTGTTGGCACTAAGAAATATGAAAGAAAATTTATGGTATGTGTATTACAGTCACACATCTGCTAATCTAAGTTTCACCTGCCATCCGGCATGCTTTTTTACCAGTCCTGAATTTTCTATGCCACTCTAGACATTCCCTGTTACAGATACTTTACCAACTGGCTCAAAAAATATTCTACTAAAAAAAATGTTACTATATCACAAGTTGTTCTTTAATATTTGGATAATGGTATTTCAATACACTTGGTTTGTTTTGTAATCCTGTAAGTCTAAATCTCCGTGCTGCCAAAAATCAGGACTTCATAGAGGCCTTGTAAAGGTACAGGTCATCATTTGAGTTTGTAGCTAGACTCAGAATTTCCTTACCATCTCCAAGGTGTAACTCTGTACTCATTAGAAAATATATCTCCTTTACTTACACTTTCAAAAGTAGTATTGCTTTTGCCCATCACCTACAGACCAGAGACAGGCTCTCTGCTCACTGCCACCCCATCGCTGTTTCTCCTTTTTCTTTCTCTTATTCTTTTCCTGCTATTGAAGCATACTTTAAAACACCTTTAGAGTACCATTGCTTCTGTAATTAAGTACATTCTCAATCTCCATTTTGTTCTTTTTCCCCCCCTGGAGAGTTCTTTCTGTGATAAACAGTAAGCTTCCTGGACTTAAGTCCGTTTGCTGCCTGCCAGAATCCAACTGCTTTCAAAGGTGAATGCCAAGTCTCCATTGATTCACTTCCTTACTGGCAGGGCAGGAGGTGAGAGAGAATTTTGCGTGGGGAATTAATGCTGCATAGCATGGCCCATTGACCACTCTGAATGGAGAGAGATGGCAGGAAGGAAACTTTTGACTAAAGACTGTAAAGAGGATATTTTGGGAAACAGGAAATGCACCAGATTCTGTCTGGGATGGACCTTGACCGCTGCTACTAAATGATCTTGGGTGTTGAGAAGCAAATCTTGGTGCATATAGAAAAAGGGATAACCTCTGTTGCTTACCCTTACAAAGGCCACAAGCTTACACCAGAAAATCTGAAAATGAAAGCACAAAAAATTTCCTCTTTGTTGATGTGATGAAAACTAAAATAGTTTTGCCAGATTTTGTTTTCATGAAAGTTTCCTTCAATTGAATTTACTTCCTATGTATAAGAGATGGCACAGGTGATAGAAAATACTATACATACTATAAAGTATGCTGGTAAATGAACTTTTAAAAAATAGTCTTTGACATAATTTGAACTAAACAAACCAATGTGGCTTGGTGTCCATAAATAAACATTTTTATTAATAACCAAGAAAGTAAGAACAAGTTTGAGTATCTAGCCACAGATGCAAAGATGTCTAATATAACAAAAGATAAGATTAAAATTCAAATAGATTATAATTGAAAAGTAGTTTTGGGTAGGAATACATACTGAATTAAGTTGTTCATAAGTAAATTATATTTGATTTAATAGTGTAGGCCTTCATTTGAAATTACATCCCTTCTAATTTTCTGCTGTCAAATTGTTTTTTATTTCCAGATGCAAGTAATACATATGTTTATCCCTAAACATTACTCCTTAGGAATATTTTCTAAAAGAATTGCAATGTTAGTCCTATCTTTCCAGTTTATTTTAATTTTAATTTTAATTTTCTTCTCTTAGAATCCAATCCAGTGGGCCTTCCATTTATTTCTTGTATAAATCTTCAGAAAAATTTTGGCACAATTCCCAATGTATGACAGTTTATCTATTGTATTTATATGCCCTAAAAATATACATAGATTACTAAACTTACACCAAAAAACTATAAAAAATAAAAATAAGAACAAGAAACATTAAAACTTATTTTATTTACTGCAAGTTCTTAAAACTCTTTGTCTTAGTTACTTTTCTTTCATTACTGAGATAAAATACCTGATGCCCAAAATTAATGAAGGAAAGGTTTATTTAGCTCACAGTTTGTGGAGGTTTCAGTCCATAATCACTTGACTATGAGGCAACATGGCATGGCACAGGGGCAGCACTTCAAGGCAGCAGAAAATAGTAAAAGCAACAAGAGCAAAGGGGGGAAAGCAAGACTCTTTTCCTTGCTTATGTTGTAAGCAGGTTATCCTCACCCCCTCAGGTGGATGTAGCACTCATAACATCATGGTGCGCTCCTCATGCACAGGCTCTGGATATTTACAAAGTGAGGACCTTAGCCCCCTGCTGAGTCACTTACTTAAATTTTTAAATTTCTAAAGTTGGTACAGTGTATCGACCATTAAAATCCACCTGTTGTCATCTTGGCAACCAAACACATTTTTTAAATAAGTTTCCAGATGCAAACACATGCTTATTCTTATCATTTCACAACTTAAACATTATAACACAGGTTTAACAATCCTTAAGAACCAATATTAAGATTATCAACATTATATTATATTAGAAACATAACATTCTTCTGTTGGTCCCCTCAAAACACATGCACATCCCTCTATGCAAAAGACATTTAGTCCATTTGCAACAGTTGCCAAAGTCCTAACAGTTTCAGTATTGCTGAAGTCCAAGTCTCCTCTGAAATGTAAGACAAACTCTTAACTGCAAGCCCCTGTACACATGAAAAGTTAAACACTTCCAACATTCAATGGCACAAGATAAACACATTTGCTACATAAGTTACCAACAGTGGAATATAAAAGATTTGGATCAAAGCAAATCCAATATCCAGCAGGGCAAATATTAAGTCCTGTAGTTCTAGATCCAGCATCTGAAGTAATTTGTTGCCAATTCTGAAGTCCAAAGGTCCTGAATTATTACACCCCTATGGCACTTCTGGTGGTTATAGCTCTGACAGCTTCTCTCTTACCTTCTCTTCTTACTTTGCTCCCTCCTTACAACTTTCTTTAGATAATCCATGTTCCTTGCTTTTCCAAACTTCTGAGTTCTCCACTGTACCTTTGTCTTCACACTCACAGCTTCACACATTGCCCTCACGGGGGCACAATGCCTGACCTCCCAGACCTTCTGAAATTGGGGTAGAAGCCTTACTAACCTCACAACTCTTGCATTTTGCATTCACCTAAAACCAGCACCATGTGGATGACACCAAAGTCAGCTGCCAGCTGGAGCAGCAGCCAGGCTTCCCCCTCTCTTGGCTGCAGGAGTGAAATGCCCAGTTCACGGGGCACTCTGAATCCAATTCTGAGGAACAAACTTTCTATGCCACTGCCATTCTGGAACATGCTTTTGCCTCAAAGTAAAGTCTTTCACTTTTTCAGTTTTGAGGCTGCAAATGGTAAAGATTTGCTGGTTCTTTTGATGTCCTCAGGCCATCCTTTCTATTCTCCTATTCCTTCTCAGCAATGAGATTTCGTAGCTCTATCTTTGTAGTATACCACTTTACTGGAACTTCCTTTCTGGCTAAACTCACATTTTAAATCATCTTTCTGGGCTCTTTGCTCTTGATTCACAACATAAATTTGACTAAAAACCTCCAATGATAGCCACACCAGCACCTCAACATTAGACTGCCTTGAAATTTCTTCTGCCAGAATAATTGGTCCACCACCTTTAATCTCAGTCTTAGACAAAACCTCTGGATGTGTGCAAAATGCCGACAAACTTCTTGCCAAGCCATAACACATTGTCGGCATATTGTCCAACAGCCAATGCAGTCCTTCTTTCCACCAGAAACCTCCCAAGTCTGGTCTTTCCAGTTTTCTGATCTTCTGAGCTCTGACCAGACTCTTCCATACAGAACAGCCTAAGATGTTTCAGCTTTACTCTTTCAGGTGACCTCTCCAAACCTTTCCAAACTCTCCCCACATGCCATTCTCAAAGGCTCTTGAACTTCATGGTGAGGTGTGTTAAAAGCAACGACTCCACTCCTCTGGTACCAAATTCTTAGTTACTTTTCTCTCATTGCTGAGACAAAACACCTGACACCCAAAATTAAGGGAGGAAAGATTTATTTAGCTCCCAGTTTGTGGAGGTTTCAGTCCATAATGAGCTAGATACAAGGCAGGGTGGCACGGCACAGGGGCAACACTTCAAGGTGCAAGAAGACAGCACAAACAAGAGCAAAAGGGGTAAAGCAAGCCTCTTTTCCTCTCATATCATAAGCAGGCTACCCCCACATCATGGGTGTAGCACTCACACTATCTCCATCCCCTCCTCTTACACAGGATAAGGATGTTTACAAAGTGAAGACATTGGTCTCCTGATGAGTCACTTAGTTAGACTTTTAAACTTCTGAAGTTGACACAATGTATCAACCATTATGCCTTTTACATCTTTCAACATAATTGTAATTGAGGTCACTTTATTAAATATGTATCATTATTTTTAAAAATTATATTTTAACTCTGTTAGACAGAAATTGAAAGGGTTATTTCAAATTTAGTCTATTTTTCTACGTGATTTAATGGTTGTTATAGCTGAAACAAACATTTAAAAAAGGTAGCAGAGCTCTTAATGGAAGCAGCGCTTCTTTGGTTGTACCTCATAAACTATGTTACTCATTTTGCAATTTCACTTACCAATATACAACTTTTAAAAATTTGCTTAGTTAATTTCAGTTTTTCCTGCTGTCCATCAGTCACTCATGGAAACTAACTGGGTAGTGGTGCATTTTGCCATTTTTAACAAATGAATGCAGAGCATCTTATCTGGGAGTTATGAGAACTCTGAAGTCTGTACAAATATGACTTTTTTAGAGATGGAACTCACTATTTATGCCAACGAAGTCATTAGTGATAGGAATATTCCCAAAATGCTTTATTCATGACATAAATTTCTTACAAAAAAAAAGCAGTTTTTTCTTATCCATTATTAAAATGTGACCTTTACTTTGAAGGGCAAATAAAGTCTCCTTATTCCTTCAAATAACTGCTCTGTAGCACACTACTAGTCATCACACACACAAAAGGTCAGCCAACTTGGCAGCAAACTGTCATTAAAGTTTTGTATTATCAATAGAAAAAGTGATATATGATCCATCTTTAAATTTGACTGCCTTCCAGTAATAAAACCAACAAACCTCTGTGTTTTGCAAAAGATTTTATGATCACTACCCTACATCACAGAAAGTATGATAAGTATTTTTTAAAATAGATGGTAATCTAGTTTCTCTTAACCACATGTTAATATTGCAATGCTCTGAAAAAATATATGGTCATGAATGTCCTGTTAACTCCTCTACCCTCGGGGAACTCACACTGTGTCCTTCAGCAAACAGCTGCCTAGTGCTGGTACCTAACTTGTCACTGAAGCATAAACTACATGAAGGTGCCAGAGAAATCCTTATACTAAGTATTTGTAAAGCTAGATTTGTTTTGTTTTAGACAAAAACTGAAAACGGAAGTTCTGTTATTCTGTTCTCAACATGCCAATCTGTCAGGTGTGCACAGCTTGGATATCAAGGACTTAATCAATTCAGTTAATGTGCCTTGTTAAAAAATTCAATTGTCAAGGGCCCATACTTTAAAGTGCAGCTTACTCATTAACATTTTCAATTGTTTTTATACACATGGTGGGTTATTATACAAAATCGCATGTTCACAAATTCTTTAATTTTGCCAAGAAGGAATTTAAAGGATACAAATACTAGAAAATAATTATGGATACACTGAAATTTTAAAGAAACTTTGAAGTATATTGTTAAAATAGAAAAAAAATCTAAAAATCTCTCTAGAGATTGTCTAAAATATTAAGCTGCCTGAGATGAAAGTAAATTCAGATCACAATATAGTGTTAGAGCCAGAATTTCCTGCTGATTCGTAGAACATACAGCCCTCAGGCTTGTGTGTCCTGATTTGTCACAAGAAGACTAGATACATATTTTCCTGGTTCCCTGAGGGAATCCTAATTGGCATTCTCCCTGCAATTAAACAGGATGCATTTGACTTCTAAAACTGCCATTATCAGGGTTTTCTGATCACTACTCAGAAGTTCAACTCAGGTTATATACAAATGAAAAATTTTTATCACTTCTCTGACCAAAAAGTCTCAACAATTCCTTTTGATACATAAAGCAGAGTCAAGCTCTTCCACCCAGTATTTATAGACTTCAAGAATGAGTCCAACTTCCAGACCTACCCCACAGTATTTCTCAATTCTCATTTTACTCCACTCAGCCCATTCCACACACAAGAACATCCTGAGCCATTCCTCATCCCACGGCTTCTGATGATATGGCTCATCCGCCAACACTTACAGATTCTGAAACATGACCTCCTGGGACAGCCTTCTTTAAATCTGCAGGTCATATCTACACCTCCTTCGCCCTCCTACTCATCCTTATCCTTAAGAATATGCCACACATAGCAGGTGCCTAACAAGTGTTGGATGAGTTGAATTAAAAGGAAATAATCAGGAATATCTAGGAGGTAATCAAGCTTCACTGGGTGATTTCTGCACAGAAAAACTGAGATATCATTTCTGATTCTTGTTTTAAAGTGACCTTTCTGGGCCTGGGGTATAACTCAGTGACATAAATGCCTGCCTGGCAAGTGCATGGTCCTGAGTTTGATTCCCATGTACCAGTAAATAAATAGGTAAATAAATAAATAAAACAATCCACAAGAATAGACTAGCTTTGGATATTTGATAATCAATAAATGGATACCGTAAAGATAGTTTTGGAAGGTCTTTGTTGTTCCTGGCATTCTCTAGACCATCCTAACTGTTTGAAAAATTATTTATTTTACATCCATTTAGTTGGTTCTGATTTTGAGCTAGCAAGTGCTAGACATCAAGAACTCTCCTCTGATCTATCATGGAAATGAATGAATGCTATCCCTAGTGCTCTTGTGAACATGAGGTGTTCATGTCTTTGCAGTAATCCCCAGTGAAAGGACAAAGGAATGACTAACTTCTCGGTGAAGTTACACCCATGTGTGTATGGAGACAACAGCAGAGGGCTGGGGAACAGTGCCAAGAAATGACTCTCCAGTTGTATATCATAAGGAAATGGTAGAAAGACATAAAAGAGTGAGAGGTGTGCTTAAACTTTATTGTAAAAGTTAGGAGGACTCTCTGGAAGCTTTCAATGTGGCACATTCATATTTGCATTTTTAAAAATAAGTATTTTTGAAATATAGTGGTATGAATAATGACTGGAAGTGAGATTATTAACAAGGGAGCTTAAGATATATCCTTGATTCACCCTGTGGTGGGATAGGGAAAGGGGAGGGTTGGTTCTGAAAGTGTTCTCTGGTGTGATTGGTTTACAAGGGTGAAAAGCCATTTTCTCACACTTTTGAAAGACAGTTCAGCTTCCTTTCACTCTCCAATGTTCCAGAATACCTATTTCCAAAAAGAACAGTATTTCAACACTGATAAGTACTGTCTCTCCCCTTCAAGTTTTAAGTGAGTTACAAAATATTCATTACTGTTGGGGAAACCTATCACATTAAGTTTGAACATGAGAACATTTATGACAGGAAGATGTGATGATGAAAATACAACAGACTATTGACCAAGGGTATATATTTCAAATTTTCTCATTCAAACTTCTTTTAAATTAGAGGAAATAAAGCTAAAAACATCTCTACTCTTGAATATCAAGTTTCTGTTAATATTTTAAACTTCTCATGTATTAAGCATTTACTTTACATATAAGGATTGTACTAGATACCAGAAAATGTTATTTTATTGATTCTTTGCAACACTGAGATGTGAATGTTCAGGTTCATAGAAACTTAGGTATTTGCTTAAGATTGCAAAAATTCTAAGTGATATAATTAGTTCCTAAGCCTACACTCACTGCCACGGAGCTTTCCTCTTGGCTACATTATCTTTAATATACAAGTACATGCAACAGTAAAAGTAGTGAATTTGATGTCAGACAACTTGTATTCTGATTTCACTTCACTGCTTAGTAATCTTGTGAAACTGCGCACATTATTTAGCAAGAGCTTTAGTTTCCTCTGGTAAGAAAGAAATAGAATGAGTCACCTTGTCATTTCAGGATTAAGTTGTAACTAGCAACACCCATGCAATTGGTGGAGGCTTCCTTCCTGACCATAGATACAAGAATCCATAACTGGAATTAATGGCCTCTATTCCACATCGTCCAGTCTGACATAGTTATGATTCCTAATAAGCTCAATTTGATGCTTTATGCTGACTTGATCTCTAAGATTCCCAAAAGTCTTTTTCAATATATAGATCTTTTCCAAATGGTAAATATGTGCCAGGCATTATAATAAGCATTAGAGAAACTACCAATAAAAAAATAAAATGATCTGCCCTCATTGAGCTTGCATGTTAGGGAGAAATGTAGCCAACACATGAATAATCCTATTAGAAATTGGACATCAGCTGTAAATTCCTGGAATATAAGTGACCAGAGTGAGGGCTTCATCAGACAATATTTCCCAGAAAAACTCTCAGATAATATAACGTTGGGCCAATGGTGCAAAACAAGGGAACAAGCAGCCATACAAAGGCATGCTAGCCTGCAAGCGCAAGGACCTCTAACACTTCCAACAGGAAAAGATCTGCAGTCTTAAGAGAAGCAATTGTAGGATAGTGTGACAGGAGCATCAAGGCAGAAGACTTGTTTCAGAAATGCCTGGAAAAGCAACGGAAATACACTGATCCTACCTTTACTTAAAATTTTCTATATTTAGTTCATCTTTTTTGCATTAATGTTGATATTTTATAAACTGTTGCCTTAAAATACTGTTTGCCTTGGGGAAAAAAAAGGAAAACAAAAAAAGAGAGGAAATGCCTGGAAAAGTGGGCAGCATTTCACAGGCCCTGGGATGGTGTGGATTTTGTTTTAGAATCAGTGGAAAGTCACTGGTGGATCATAACAAGAAGACAATGATTCCTGTGGTCAGCAAATAACATCCCCACCCTCTGTCAAAGATGTCCACAACCCAGTGGATATCAGAACCTATGAATGAGTTATCTTATGTGACAAAACAGATTCTGTGTGTGTGTGACTAAGATAGAGATGTTGAAATGAATATATTATCCTGGATTATCTCGATGGGCCGAAGGTCATCTGGAGCTCTGATAAGAGGGAGGACAGGAACATCAGACTCGGAGGAAAATGTGAAAAGGGGGTGCAGGCTGGAATGATGGGGCTCTGAGCCTGGGAATTCAGGCAGCCTCTAGGCCTGGAAAAGACAAGGGAATAGATCCCTGCCTTGAGCCTGCAGCAGGAATGTGTCCATGTCAACACTTTGATTTTAGCCCACTGAAACTGATTTCAGACTTTGGACTCCCAGAATGTAGGAGAATTCATTTTTGCTGCCCCTACCTCACCCTGTACACACTGGTAATGGAGATTGTGCCAGGAAGCACTTTACCATTGAGTTTTATCTCTAACTTGCTTTAATTTTTTTTTTAATTTTGAGACAGAATCTAAATAAGTTGCTAACTTGCCCCAGGTGGGGATAAAATTTCCTACCCTCCTGACTCTGCTTCCCAGAGTACCAGGATTACAGGCATGCAGCTCTTTCCTGTCACTTGAAGCCACTACATTTGCAGCTAATGTGTTACAGCAGCAACAGGAAATTGATGCAGAGCCTGTAGCTGTCAAAGGAGAAAGGCTAGGAGAGGATCAAGGATGAGATGGGGGTGGCAGTAGAGATGCAGTTGCAAAATGTGGGTGCAGTGGCCTGTCCAAACGTAAGAGTGACTGCACAGACAAATACACTCAGAGGTAGAGCTCATAAAATTTGCCAGATTCCCTGAGCTCCTAAACCACTCTTTGTGTTGGCAGCAACTATAACCCCTGGGTACTATTTGGCACACTAGAGACATCAGTCTTATAAAGCAAGTGCTGCTTTACTAGGTAACTGATTTGACAAATAAATAATTTACTTTCCAGCCAAAGACATCCAGTGGATGGATAACCTAGCTCACAGGCCAGACTAAACTAGTGTAAAGGCAAATTTTGCTCCACCTCCCTAAAGTGTACAAAGGAAGGCCAAAGATGGCCATAAGTATAAAAAAGGATGATGTGAAAGGAAGATGTAGGCATTTTTTTTTCCACAGAGACAAAACTACATACAAGCTTTGCAGAATCTTGCATTCAGAATTTCCTACATGGGCTTCCTCGGGTGGTGTCTGACCATAGCAAATAAGTCTTGACACCAGCTGCATGATTCGCATTTCTGTCACTTTATAGAGTTGTTGTGTTTTTCTATGTGTGCCATTTCCTGCCATCCCCAAACAGTCAAACAAACAAAAAATGGCATTGCTAACCCTGCACCAAGTATGCGGGTATCAGTAGCTGTGTTCTTAGAACCCTGCAATTCAACCTTTTTCCAACAACAGATGACAAAGAAAACTCAATCTGCCTCTACTTTGGGGTAAGTGCATCTCACTTGGTAGCATCTATGTCATGTGCCCATGCCCTAACTTCAAGAAAGGCCAAGGACATGGTAATATCTCCACTCTCTGTAAGGTGAGGTGTATATGTCCCTTCAAGGGGTTCTAAGGAAAAGATAATACCCTGCTTAGGAACAGAGTTCAGATGCTAACCAATCAAGAAGACTATTAGGCTAAGAGATAAGAGTAGCAGAAAGCTTACAGAACCTGAGTTAGTCAACCCTGAACCTGACTGCCCCCTTTGCCTTTTATTTACTTCTCCTAGATTCAGTTTCCAAATAGGTAAAGTAGGAAGAAAATGACCACAAGAATAAATTCATTCCAGGCACCAACACTTTTCACACAGTCAAGAGAGGAGAGAAGCCATCTGCATTTTCAGCATGAGCAAGGAGGGCTGGGAGAAGCCGTGGGACTCCGAGCCTGCCAGCGAGAAGCTCCTCTCTGGGGCAAGGGAAGAGAAAATCATGCCCTGAGTTTCAGAACATTTCAATTCTCTGCTCTCTGACTGGCCTCCCAGGCCCTGCCCATGGTGTATACCACTCTCTTTTCTGGTGGCTGGGTGGGCTTTTGCACCTCTGCACTGTCTTAGGGCTTAGGAAGCTTCATTTCAAGCTAGCTGAGCTCATGCCAAGGTCTCCCATCAACCTTGCTTGGAACAATCAGATCAGATCACTCATCTTTTTTTTTTTTTTAACATACACAAATTCCATTTAATGGTCAAATTTCTGCCCCAGATGCGTCACCCATCACCCACTCTCGAAATTAAGACTTTGTCTTATCTTTTTAAGACTCTCTAGCTCTCCAAAATGATTTGCAGTATGAGTGCTTCAGACACCAAGGTGCTGCGCTAAAAGAAGAGCACGGCACCCTGAGTTCGGAAAGCAGACGCCTTCTTGTTCCTACTCTTATCTGTCTCATAAGAAGTTAACCTTCTCTCTGGTCTCTGTTTTGGGAAACTTTTTATTCCACAGGCCACAAAGACAGCCGATTGCCTAAGGAGAATGGCAAGGTCACTTGGCACACTGTGTGCCTTTGGCTGATTGCACACTGCTCCAAGGCTGTCCTTGGTACTGATGCAGTGAGTGCTAATGGCATGTGCTTCTTGTTCCAGCAATTAGCTTTGATCTCCAGCTTAATGCAGTGTCCAGTTGTTCTGTAAGAGCAGGGAAAAAAGCTCTCCCTGGGCCCCATTTATTTGTATATATTTATTTAAGGAAGTCTGTGGAAACCTGTGCCTCTCCTAGGCATTGTGGGAGATGTCAGAAAACCATTCTTTACCCTTAAGGAGCTAATAGCATAGAAAAGGAGAGAGAGCATGTAGGCAAATATGACATGCATCACGCTCGGAGGTTTGGAGGATAGTGCTCTTCCTTCATTCAACAAATGTATACCAGGCACAGTTCAAGGCATAAGAATGCAGAAGTAGAGAAGACACTATCTCCTATTCTCACTGAAAGGGGTCATGATTATATCAGTAGAAGCCTAATTATACAAGGTTAATTTTGAAAATGATAAATATAATTAATAGAACAAGAATGGGATGGGATGGGATGGGATGGGATGGGATGGGATGGGATGGGATGGGATGGGATGGGATGGGGCAGAATGGAATGGAGTTTAGCTGAGAGCAGATATTCAAGCAGACCTGTTTCAGACAGGACAACTTTAGCCAGTCAAATCCTAGTGGAAGACCAATTTAGGCAGAAGACACAGTGTGAAGGCCAGGGAGGGGCAGTCTGAGGAAGCACTAATTCAATCTCAAAGAAGAGGTGAGGGTGCCGGAGGAAGTACTGCTGTGCTTAGTGGGGCCATAGAGATGCATGCACTGTGTTCTTTAAGTAAAAACACTGCAGTTCAGAGCAGTCCATGACTTGATAAGAATGTGCTGCAGGAAGATTTCTCTGGCATTAGTGGAAACTATTCTCATTTTTGACAAACAAATATTCTTCTGAGCTTATATTGAAGCTTCCTGTTTCCTGATAAATATTCATCTTCATGCCTAAATTTATTGTAAGAGGTTGGATTATAAAATAGTTTTAAGTAGGGCTGGCGATATATGTATGGTCCAGTCTCAAATGAAAATGTTCAGAACACTAATTAAGAGCTTTTCCTTTCTCCCACTTGCTCTCTCTGTCTTGACTTGGCATAGTGTTTTGCATTGGTTTTCTCATCTTGTGCCTCCCAGGACAGGAGGGTGGCTGCCTCGCATTGAAGATGCTCATAGATATCTAGTGCCTCTCCCCTCTTAGCTGTCTTGCACCCATAACCAGAACCCTGCCTCAGGAAAGGAGTGCAGCAAAGGTCACTGGGCAGGAGGACACCAAGATTGGTCCCAAGAGGTAGGGAGGTAAAACCACAGTGCCAGCTCCAAGTTCACAGGGCATACTCCTCTACCGTAATTTACTCACAAAACAGATTTGAAGACATGATCATTAAACAATTTCTAGATGCAGAGTACACGTTATCTGTGAGGCCTTGTACTCTGCAGCAGGAATGCATCTATGACATCTGCCCTTAACCTTGGTGAGCTGCTGCTGTGCTTCAAAACCACCTGTGCTGCCCACACTGACACCGAGTGATCAGTGCATGGGGATTCTCTGAGTTGCAAACTGTCCTCTGTGCCCTCAGATTCAATCACAGATAACTATATTTGGGGAACATTGTGTCTGTGCTGAATATTGTACAGCCTACTTTTCCAATCAGTATTAGCTAAATTACACAGGATAACAACTACATATATAGCAGTCACATTGCCTTATGTATTATAAGTTGTAGAGATTAAAGTATATGAGAGGACATATACAGGTTATCTATAGATACTATACCATCTGTAGAAATGATTTGATAATCTACAGAATTTATTATTCACAGGGGATCTTGGAACCAATCTCCATAGATATGGGGGGACAAATATTCCCAATATTCTGTGAACTTATGATTATTTGAAAAGAAAAATTTATATATAAAAGCCCTCATGAATACGCTATCTATTCTGTGGAGTGAGGACAGAATAAAGGAAGGAGGGAGGGAGGGAAGAATGGAGGAAAGAAGAAGATAAGAGGAAGGGAGGGAGGAAGAAGGGAATTTCAAGGAAAGAATAGAGGGCAGAAGAAAGGAAAAATGGAAGAGAGAGACTCCAAGAAGGAGACTGAGAAGATAAAATCTCTTAGTGGTACACAGTTAGACATTATAAGCTAGGAGTTATCAGATGACAAGAGCTAAAAACACAAACTCCATCTATGAATCAAAAAGAAATAAAGTAGTGGTTAGGTTCACATTCCAAAGGCAAAAGACCAACTTTCTTTCCAACCACACTTGCCTTTTATCCCGTCCAAATCCACCAAATGATCATTTGCTGCATATTCAGTATATTGTCCTAGAATCTCTGGGGTTATAACACAAGACCATTGCATTTTAAGGAAGGAATGCGTTCCTGAATGCTGATGGAATTTAAGCTGAATCTGGACCAAAAATGCTGAGTACTTAAGTTACCAGCTAAGGAAGTAATATTAATGGAAATTGAGTGAACGAAAATCTATTGACCCATATGTTTCAAAATTCTTGTTGCGTTTTTAAATTTAATTTTGGACATTCACCTTATTTCTGGATTTTGCAACTGATGTTTAGATATGCAGTTCCAATTTACATAACTCGTATTAGCATAAAAATGACTCAGAGATTCTAATGGGATTGCTGGGACCATATAAAACAATAGACAGACAGACAGATAGATAGATGATGGATGGATAGATAGATAGATAGATAGATAGATAGATAGATAGATAGATAATGGATGGATAGATATAAAGATAGATAGATAGTAGATAGATAGATAGATAGATAGATAGATAGATAGATAGATAGATAATAGATAGATAGATGCCAGTGAAATCCTTGAAACAAAAAGCAGGCAGAAAAAAGCAAGTAGAAAAAAATTAAAGGAGCTATTCTTACATGACCATATTTTTAATAAATCACAGTCTACCATCCCAAAGAATATTGTTTCTCAACTACAAAGCTGGAGCTGGATCAATTTTTTTTTAAATTTTATATCAAGAGAATAAAAGTAGAGCTTATTGAGTTAAACCATTTTATAAGAAAATGCCACTTAGCTTTGAGGGTCAAAATGTTTTTTCCACTGAAGGGAAAGTTAGTATCCATTCAATTCTTCTGCTTTTGTGTAAATGTGGAGCAGAACAAATTAAATTTACCTGTAACCCCAAAGTCTTGGTGGAGTCAGCAAGTAGAGGACCTTCTTCCATCTCTTCCTGCAACCTAATAAAGTTAGGTTGGGTCCATCTCTTGGTTGGGTCCATCATCAGTACATCTGCCCTGAACAGTCTCATCCTGAAGGCCAGTTTTTTATGTTAGTAGAGCTGTGAGGATAAAAAGGCCAGGAGTACTAGAGAAGTACTCTTTACCAAACTCCAGGAAGACAGAGAAAATATTGAAAATAGAATTAGCAAAACTGACTTTTGTAGCAGGTATCACATACTATTGTTAAGAAGCCCAGCGAGACACCAACCAGAGACTTATTCCATAAGAAATCTTCATGATGAATATCAGGATTATGCTCATTTGCAGTTGTCTATTTGATTGATGAGAGTTTAGTAAAGCATTTTCTCAGAACCCAGCACTGTCCTTGCTACTATATGAGGAAAACACAGAAATTTGCTCAGATGGAGCTTATACTTACACAAGTCAGTAAGCTGCAGATAAAATAGTCCACCTAAGAAAAGATGAAAGACACCAGCTCCAGGTTGGAAGGAGCCAGGTCCCAATCCTGCTTCTGGGTGAGCAGACATAGGCAGCCCGAAGAGTTCTCCAGGCTTTTTCTTCCACCGTAAAACAGAGGTAATGGCATCCTTGATCCACAGGATTAATGCAAGTGTGGCATTTAGTACATTTGGCCTTCATGAAATAAATCTCATTTAGCGGAGACAGTTTAATGTTGTGGTTAGATAAACCTTGGTTCACATCCTGACTTTACCACCTATTAGGTGCATTTCCCTGGTCAAATTATTTAACTTTGCTCACCTCATTTCCTTGTTTGTCGACTGCAGATAATGTGACCCTCATAATAGACTGTTTTGTTTCCTTGCCAAAATCAACAAGGAATATCAAGACAAATCTTTCAGGACATGAAAAAGTATCAGGGCTCAACAGTAATTCTGCTGCCATTTGAATCGTTCTTTGAGGAAGAGCTAAACAACATCCAGAAATCATCTAAACTATTTTTATCACTATCCTGGTAAAAGCATTTTTTTCAAACATCTGAGGTGTTCAGATTTCTTGGGTTTAGACAAAGGAGTTTGCCGGATTGCACTGGGTCAGGCTCAGAGCACACCCTGGGCGGAGCAGGGCAGAGCCTGGTGCCTGAGCATGCAGAGACAGTCAGGCACATTAGAGGGTTTTGGAGACTACAGTGGGTGCTGCCAGACTGGGAGAAACATCCTTCTTCAATAACCTTGTACATTTTGAGTATCTCTTAAGCTAGGAGGGCCAGCTTCCTGTACAGAGTGGAGGAAAAGGTATGCAGAGTAGAAATCTGGGCTACAGGACAGGTCTACAGTCCTGGGGCTCCCCACTCACTATGCCACCAATGCTCAAGCTGAGACAGGGAGGAAATGCTGGGGAGACTGCAAGTGCTTAGCATTGCAGAAAACCCCAAGGGACTGAAGAATGTGGACAATGTAGTGAGCTCCAGGTTCTTATGAGGAGCATCCGCAGGAGTCAAGAAAAGCCCTATCTGCCTGCAGCACTCTCTGGTGCTCTGTACTTCATGCCAGCTGGAGAAGCAGAAATATTTAAAAGATCTAAATCTGTTTTCAATGATCAGGCAACAGAGTGTGAATCTAAAGTTTAGAGGCAATAGATTAGCAACTGGCATCGCAAGCAGCGTGAGAGGAGCAGATCTCGGGTGGGTGTTCGCAGATCTGCCAGAATAAACAGTTAAAGGTCTCATTTGGAGATGCTCAGTCCCTGGATCTGACAGGTTGGCTCCCGTCCCCAGATTCCTCTCATGTAGGTGGCAGCACTTATTAGATGCTTAGCTCTGCCCCAGGCTCGGATCCACAGGATTCAGCACTTGCCTCTGGTTAAACTGGGACATAGGCATGAGATGCCAAGGAAAAAGCAAATTTTTCTCCCAAGTTATATTCTGACTCACAAAAGGGAAAAGGTAGGGAGAGAAACCTGCAAAAGTACAGGAGTGCGGAAGCAAGTGCTGAGTAAACCATCAAGTGTGTAGATAAACATTTGAGTCTCCAAGGCCAGAACACAGATCTGGTCACCTCTTCCATAATAAGGAACAGAATAGGGACAGGCCAGGCCTGCATGTAATAATGGACATGTTGAACTTGGGAAACATCCAGAGATCTAAGAACATGACAGAGAAAGTGGGCTGAGGAATTGCTGCCCAAAGTAAGATGCCTGGGTGAGGGATAGGGCACCTCCTGAGCACACACGAACGGGGAGGTGGGTATGGAAAGAAGGAGGGGAATCAGAGAAGGAGGAGGGAGAGAGGAGGGAAAAAGAGTGGGGAGAAGAAACAGAAAAGGAGGAGGGGAGAGGAGAGGAGAAAGGAGGAGGAGGAGAGGGAACCAGAAAAACAGTCTATGTTTAAAGTCCAGGTGGAAATGAAGGCTTAGCACAAACAATGTCTGGCGGATGGAACACTCACTCTGCAAGACTGATGGAAGGAAGAGAGAGAGGGTAGTGAGGGGAGAGCAATTCAGGAGCACTCAGGTTGTTAAATCAGGCATGGGAAGGTCAGGCTTGGCAAAAAATTAAGGGGAGACCCTCAGATGTGATCCCAGAGGAAGCAAGAGTCAGTAGTCAGAGCCTGGCTTTCCGCAGGAGACTGGGCCTCTGTCTGGCTATGTTGGTAGCAGCTTCTCAGTCCCACTTTAGCCAGACATCATGACTGAGCCCTTCAAATTTCTGTGTATGCGGGAGGGTTAAGCATTCAACAGGCCCAGCCTTGGGAACTGCAGAAATCCACCCACAGCAGACAGACTCAGCTCGTTACAACTCCCTTCCAATTCAGGAAGTTAGCTTAGCCAGCTTTCCTCCACTCTGCTGTTTTCCACAATCCCACTCCACCCCAGGCTGACCCCAGTGTATCCCTCTTCCCAGTCATGATTGATATTGGTTTTGGAGAAGGATATTTTCATATATAACCTAACTCCTAGGGATTTCAGATGTAGGAAAGAAATAGCAGTTACAGAACAACTGTATGTGCCACACACACTACACCATCTTCACAAAGGAAGATGCTGTGACCCTCACTTTACAAATGAATAAACTGAAATCCAGAGAGATTAAGCTCTGCTGGTTTGTAATTTTTAGACCAAAAAAATCCTTTCAATAAAATCACTCTACTACTCATTATTAAAGCTTCTTGTGAAGTAGTTTTCTGGAGTCTCACTTTCATCAAATTTCTATGTAACAACAGAAACGAACATTTTACAACATGTATGAAGTCCAGGCTGTGCTCTGAACACTTTGCACATTATTAACTCAATCCTAATAGCATTTTAAAGGTAAGAAACCCAAGACCCAGAGAAATGAGTCACATGCCCAAGGTCACATAATTGACAGAAGTACTGCAGTGAAGATTCAAACCCTAGCTTATCTGGTGCTACAAGCCATCTAAAATAAGTAATACAACTGTCCCCTCTTAATCATGGTTTCGCCTTCTGAGGATTTGCTTCCCTATGATCAAAGGTGTTACAGAAACAAACAATTCTTCAATTTTAAGTTGTATGCCATTCTGTGAAATGTGATGAGACCTCACACCGCTTAGGATGTGAATTCTTTTGTCTTGAACATCAGTGCAGTACATGTTATCCATCCACTAGTCACTCAGTAGCCATCTTAGTGATAGGTATCAGATCCACTGTCGTGGTGTCACAGTGATTGTGTCCATTATTACCAGCTTAATTCATAATGGCCCCAAAGTGTAAGGGCAGTGATGTACAGGAGGCACCAGGACACAAACATGGAGCAGCAGATTAACTCTAAAGCCATGTAGAGATACTTTAGACAATATGGGAGCAAACAGTATGTACAGCATTTGACACTGCTTTAAGCATCCTCTAGACGCTCAGAAGGTACCTCCAAGGGTAGGAGGGGCTTCTGCCTGCTGCTATTGCAGGGGAACCTCTTAGGGTAAACATTAACTTGAAGAGTATGAAATGCATAATAACTTCATTTTATAGTTGACCTTGTTATTTTCTGACTGTAGACGAGATCACAACTCTGACTCAGTTTCACCACCAGCCTTTCTGGTGGGACGAAAGTGCTAGATACTAGCCGTGATGCCCTAAGAAATAGCTTAGGAGCCAGAAACTGTGATGAGCGTGCCATGTGACTGAGACCAGGAAAGTCTCTTCAAAGCCTGCAGCCCAGGCAGCCCAGACTCCAGGCCCGCGGGCTCCTCTGCTCTGGCTGACTCTCCAGTGGAAGCCTCTCTGTCTGAGCACAGGTCCATGGCTGGCCTGGGGAAAATAAAATCAGTCACAAGAGCTACCAGCATTTCCCAGAGCCTAGGGTCTCTCTGGTACCAGAAAATGCATGGTGTAGCCAGCATGTAATTGCCACTCCTTACAAAACACTATTTCCCACTCTGGCCAAAACAAAAAGAAAGCACAAACTTCTGAGTTTGAAGTCAGTAACCTCTGCTGATCTCACAAATGCAACCGCATGTCTTTATAAAAGCCATAACCATATTTAAGCAGGAAGTATTTTATTTCTATACTTCTGTTAAGGCTAATGAGTTGCTACAATGTTGGGTGACAATGAAATTGCCTTCAGCTCGATTTCTTGAGCTAAGTAAAAAGAGAAGCATCGAATTCACAAAGCATAGACAGGGAATCCAAATTACCAGTGAACAAGCCTCTGAGTTGTAAGTTCACTTTACTTTCTGTACTCTGTCCTTTTCTGTTCCTCTCTTACTGACGTGGGGGGATATGCATGAGTGAATAAATGTAGACATGCATTAAAAACATGCATGCATAAATCATCCTGAGTGTCCATAGCGAGAATCCCCCAGAGAGTCCAGACTTCCATCCATTCACAGGACAAAGGTAGCAAAGGTCACAAAGGTGAAAACTCTGTTTCATCTCCCCTTTTTTCCTTCTCACACTGGCTTTGCTTCTCTCTGGATCCTATCAGCTGTGACATGGACTGAGGCCAGTAGATGAGCGATGGACTCAGGCACTGAACAGTGAAGGAGAGACTGCAAGCTGCTATCTATTGTTGAGGGGCTCTCAGCATCTCTAATAAGGCTCTGAGGGACACTCATCCCTCAATTTTGCTCCAAACTCTCAGCTTTCAACACAGTTTCTTACTTGTGTATTTCATGCACCCTTTGATGTGGTATTTTGCTTTAGGACATGCTTTATTTCCCTATAAATTTATCTTGACTCTGTTTTCTCCTACTGAGAATTCACTTGTTCTCGTGCCTAAAAATATCTTTCTTTACCTCCTTAGTTTGTGGATTTTCATTGCTGTTCTCAGATAAAATGAAATACAGTGTCCCAGGATTTTCCTTGTTTTAGACTCGAAAGCCTAGCAGCAACAAAAACTTTTTAGCATGTTCCAACAAAATTTTGACTGAAGCAAATGATTCAAAAATCAAACCCGGTTGCAGAAAGACACAACTGTCCTTGTCTGTATTGTTCTCTACAGAAATAATTAACTTAGATTCACAATGGGTTGAGTTTTTGTAGTTATTATTGCTTACTATTTTTCACTTCTGACCATCCTGACCTTTGCTATTATTTCTGTTGAAATGTTTCTGGGATTGACAGTGTCAACATTATCCAATGCCATCTGGCGTACACAGCTTCTGAGTATCACTGAGCAGTTCCTTCATAAATCCCTTCGGTATTCTTGCCATTTTAATCTGCCCTGCACACAGGAAGCAGCTGGATCTAGGAATTGGCTTGGGAAGAGTGAAAGGGAGCTAGAAAATTTCCATACCATGGACAGGAGAATGTAAAGCTACGGCAAAACCAAAGTCTTGAAGAAATTGTCATTTTTCTCGGCACTGACATAAGAGACAATTTGGCAGAGCTGTAAAAAGAGAATCAAAGGAAACCAATTCAAGAATCACTGTCAAACCAAGGGATTGAGTTTTGCTTGAGAGAGGAATTAAATGCTCCAAGGCCATGGCAGTAAAATAACAAGAGGGATTCTTGTTGTTCCTTATCTCTAGAAAACACTGGATTGGGGAATGTGGAATAGTCCCGACATCATTAGGATCAGACTACATAAAGAATCCTTTCCAAACTCTGCATCTCCACATGAGTGCAGTGTAAAGGCGCCTGGACTGGTGGCACTGAGAGGAAAAAGTAGGATGCACAAGGACCGTCACCAGAGCATCCCCTCAGCTGCACAGGCTCCGTGGCCATGGTTTATTGCAGCTGCTCCCTGGGCCACCACAGGCAATGGGGCAGCAGCTGAGCTCAGTAAAAATGGAATCTGGGCCATGCTGGAGACTGTGAAAGAGACAATAACCCTCATTTTTTAGCTCCAGTCCACTCAGCAACCATTCGGTCTTCTCAAACAGATGCAACTTGAGCAAATTTGAGCAGTATTTGTGTGACAAACACTATTCCAGTTTGTTATGTGCAGTCTGTGTGAACTCCTTAGAGTTCCCTTACAGTAAAGGATGTAGGATACTGTACTGCCAGTCCTAGAGTCGCCTTCCAGCCCTGCTACTGAGACCAGAATATCGTCTTATCCACACAGTGGGTCCTCAGAATGCATACCTAGCAGGTATTTTCTCTTAGCAAATGATCACACATCTCACTTACCAACAGAGTAAAATCTCTTGACCTTACAGTGCCATGTTTATTTTTGCCCTTTAAGATGTTTCTGGGGAAATGATATAATTAGCCACCATGTGTAGGTCTGCAAAATCTTTTTGCTTGTTAAAGCAAATGAAAATATATTCTTTTTGCTTTTAATGTCATATTTTGGCCATACACAGTTATTATACAATGTTCTACCTTCCTGATATTTACTAAAACAGATAAGAATTCTAGATTTCTGTCTCTAGGAATGTTGATAATATCAAGCTACGCTGAATCTTGAATGTTGAATACCATAGCCATTAACTGCCAACTTGCCAACTTCAAGAACCAACAATTCCTCAAATCCCAAATTTGATAGATGTAGTGTGGAACAACAAAACCAGAAAACCACAATAGAAGCTTCTCTCTCTCTCTCTCTCTCTCTCTCTCTCTCTCTCTCTCTCTCTCTCTCTCTCCCTCTCCAATATAATCCTTGGGCATCTCATTGAGCCTCAGTTTCCCTTCTAGAATGGACTTCCAATAGTATTGGCTTCCTACTTGGTCAGCTAGTTGTAGATATTAGAAAAGAGGGAGGCCATTTAATTAGAAAAGAGGGAGGCATATAACTATGAAATGTTACTTTTTGTTGAAAAAATCTGTTCCATCCCCTTGAGTTTTAAGGTACTTTTTGCATGTGTGTCTATATACATGCATAAATAATCACATGTATGCTTGGAAGGAAGGAGGGTCCATGGTTTTCTTTAATGTTTCAAATAAATTCATTACTTAAAGCTAGTTACTAATCCCTAAGCTAGAGACATAGTTATCACAGGTTATCATACGTTAGTGAGCCACACTTGCATAGGCACACATAACAGGTGATCTCAGACATACCATCTAAAATACTAAGATTCAAAGTGCACACACTTGTTACTCAACAAGAATCTACTAGGTAACTAATTATTTTCCCAATACAGGCTGACTTTTGCTAACCGGTGTCCCTTTTCACTTACCATTTGATTGCTCAGAAAATTTTTTCTCATAGAAAAAACATCTCACTAAAGAAGAGATATTTTTTTCTCATAGAACAACAACTCACTGAAGAAGAGACATTTTGCCAAAGAAAATATTTCTACAGTTAATAGGCACATCACACAATGTACTACATCACCTGTCATTAGATAAATGCAGCCCCAATGACAAATGAGAACCCAATGAGATACAAACTGTGTACCCGCTGCTACCAAAAAACACAGCCATCACTCAAAACTGGAGAGGTGTGGAGAACCTGGAAAATTAATATGCTGCTGGTGGGAAAGTTCAGTGGATGCAGCCATTTTAGAAAATAGTATGGGAATTTCCTACATGGTTGAAAATAAATTTAACATGACCCTAGATTTTCAATCAGCAATCTGCTAAGAGACAAGAACATCTATGTCAAAGACACGTTCTATGAATGTTTGTAGCAGTTTTGGTCAAAATACCCCAAAATTGACCTAGATGTGGTAGCCTACACCTGTAATTTCAAAGTTAGAAGACTGAGGCAGGAAAATGGCTAGGAGTTCAAGCACAGCCTGAACTACATAGTGAAACTTTACCTCACACACCGGAAGTAAATAAATACCTCCAAGTGGAGGAAAGTCACCAACTTGTGCATGTATAAACCAAATGTGGCATATCAATCCATTAGAATATAATAGGATAAAAAAGCATCAAGTACTTATTGATAAGTGCTACAAATAGAAGAAACTTGAAAGCAGTACACTAGGAAGCCAGTCACAAAAATAAAATAAAAAAAACATTTTATGAAATCACTTATAAATGGCAAATTTGTAAAGCAGACAGCATCTCTTTGGTTGCTAGCACTAAAGAGGAAACAATAGTGATTGATTCAAATGGCCTCAAAGGAAACTTGGAGATTAATAGAAAAGTTCTAAAACTGGGTCATGGCAATGGTTTCCTAACTCTCTAAACTTACTAAAGCTCACTGAATTGTGCATGTGCAATGAGTAACTGCTTGTTATGTAAATTATATTTTAGCAAATGTCTTTTGAGGACAGACTTGAATCATGGGCAGAATGTTTTGAGAAACAATTATAAAATTAGTATAAATATTTACATCGAAGGTGATTTTACACACGTATTACAGTAAGTTAAAATACTGTCCCCTAGACTCTCCATGCCATTGTTTCCTGGTGTGTAAAATGAATCTAATAAGAACACTTACCTCATGGGTATCCCTTAATAGATGTAAAGGATTTAGAAAAGGTCCTGGCACACAAAAAACATGAAACACACGATGAATATAAGAACTAACTAAAGATATTGTGCCACTTCCAACCATGTAAATTTTGTGATATCAGTTTCTTTTGATGTTTTTTTTATCTGATAGGAAAAATGAACATTAGTAATCAATGACACTTAAAACTATAACCAATGATACTTTTCCAAGTTGACATAAATGAAACATATAACAATAGAGGTTGTTCAAAACTGATGTGGAAAAATATTACAGGTGGAAAAAACATTTGTACTTCCATGGAATATGTAAAGCAGAATGTAATCTATCAAACCTTTTTGGCTTTATTGTCATATTGTACTGAAAAAGTCACTTTAATTCTTTTTTGTTCTCTTATTTTCTCACTTAGCTGCTTAGTTACTGAACATCTTCCTTATCAATTACAGGATGAAGGAAAATTACCACCTCTAGAAGCAATAAAATTAGAAGGTGCTGAAGTTTCTGTTGATAGCAGCTTGGGAAAACCATTTGTATTCAACTGCATCCCTCAGTCTGGAAATAGAAATTTTTGCCTATGTGCAACCTCAAATCAAGAAATGAAAAGGTAATTCGTTAATCTTTTACCTTACCAGTTTCGCTATGATAATTCATTAATCTTCTACTTTGCCAGTTTCATTTTGAGTGGACAGATGCTTCTTTAGCAGCAGTCTTACAGATTCTTGGGATTAGAGCAGGAAAGGAAATGGCAAATTCGTGATACAGGTCAATAAATTGTTTTATTTTCCTTAAAAATTTGGTTCTTCATTATTCCTTCAGGTTTTTTTTTCTAACTGAATTTTTAAAAATACAAGCTTATTCTGCTAACTCAATTGCTTTATTTCCATATTTTATAAAAGTTCTCAACACTGTTATAGTATATATGTAATGTCCCCTTGCCAGATTGACATATTTTAGGCTAATTTGACAGATAGTCTTTGGTATAAAAACATTGTAACAAGATTGCAACTTAGTTCACCAGAGTGAGGAGTGAGTGGCGGGGAGAGAAGCTTTGAAGGGGAATGAATTCAGTTGACATTTTGTGAGCATATAACCCAAGTGAAGGGGAAAAAATATGCATGCATCCTAAGACAGTGAGCTATGAACTTTGACCATAGCAACCACAGTCATTACTCAAAGTGTCTACCAAACAGAATGGAAATCATTGGTCAATCCAATGAGTCAGTTAGAAACTAGATAAAGTACTGCAAATTTGGAATGAGAGGTATGATTGAGTGGGGGGAAAAGTCAATGACATAAAAGTAATTGGTCATCAGTGTTTTGTAGTTATAGCATATTGCTTTCAAAACACTTGAACCCAGCTCCAATGTTCAAAGATATAACAGGCCTGAAAGTTTTGAGGTAAACAATATACTGTCCATATGTATAGAAAATGATGCATTGCAGGTTGCTTTAAAGGCAAGTGGGGAAATATGATGACACCAACTTGATAGTTTTTCAATGCATGCACAAAACATTTTTTGTATAACTGAAATATGCTTAAAATTTTCATGGATTATCAGTATAATGAAGAACTATCATTACCTTAAAGACAAAACTTTGCTCTAAGAAGATAAAGCAAAATTCTGATGTTCTGATTGCAAAATAAAAGTTGAGAAGTGTTATCAGAGAAGAAAAAAGTGACAGAGGAATTGAGAATAAGGAGAGAGAGGCTTTGGCTGTAGGGTAAGCTAGTTATTTCTGAGAGGCAGGCATGAGATTGGATAAGCATACAAAAGAAGAAATGGATCATAAGGGGGCAGAGGAAATAAATCAAGATTTGGAGAGAACAGAAAATGGTGTGATTTGATTGGGAGTTAGAGAATTTAAGAGAAAACTGGAAAGGATAGGCAAGATAGAATGGGGTGGCAGGTGCCTGGCTGAGATAAGATAAAGAAAATTCAGAAGGGACACTAGTGGTATTCTAAAAGTAGCCAGTGTGACTTAGGGAAAGGATTCAGGACAGTGACCATTTAGCTGTACTTCCATATTTTAAGGCCAGCACTTTACACTTCTTATATCAATTGTCATCAGCCCTGCTGATGTTAGTAAATTCTATACCTTGATAAAATGAAGTAATTATAGTAAAAGAGAAGTATGATATTTGTAAGCATTTTTTTAGTTTATTAGTACATGTGTAGTACATAATATTTACATTACTTGTGAGCACCTATATGTAACACATTCAGATTCCTCATCCCTTCCATCCCTCATCCCTCCATCCATCTCTTCATCCTCTTCTCTTTGAGAAAGATTTATTCCCCTGCTTTCTATTACCTTTCATTTTGCTCTGGGTTCCTCATGTAAGAGAAACTATATGATCTTTAGCCTTGTGTGTCTGGTTTATTTCATTTAACATTATGGCCTCACAGTACAACCATTTTCCTGCAAATGATTCCAGTTTTTCTTTATGGGGGAATAGTACTACATTTTCTTTATCTGTTCATCTGCTGCCCACATGTTCATCAGTAATTTTTTAAAAAATATGCCAGGTGCAGGTGACGTTTTGCCACATAGTAACACTAATTTTGCAAGAATGCATCATTCTTCACTCAAGAATTTAGAGCAGAGACATCCACCTGAGTCTCAGGACTGTAAACCATAGCTTCAGCAAGAACAAGCCCCTCTGAACCACACTCACCCGGTCTCCTTTCACCTTCCTGTCTCCCAGGTGGCTGGAAGCAATGGACAGAGCAGCCCATCCCATCCACCAGGTAAGGTGACCTTGACGTTTATCTCAACTTTCATTCCACCTTTTCTTTTTTAGAGGGTAGAAGAAACAAGTGTGATGTCATGGAGTTCACCCTGGGCTTCTCAGATCTGTTCTGAAAGCTGGGGAAGGAGATTTTAAGTCAACAAATTTTCTGTTTATAGCCTGCAGGGAGGCTTACCTTGCTTTATTGTTTCGATTTGGGGGTGTGGGGTTGTATGACATTTCTTCCAGTAAGACTCAGCGAGGAGTTTAAAACTGGGGTAAAATTTCTGTTTCACACAGAGCAGTCTTAACAGTTTTCATGATGATAAAACAATGCTGCTGTTTTCTTTTCACTTGCAAAACATAAGATCTCAGGGATGTCTTTGGATGGTGCAGCTGGCTGAGCGGTTTATGGTGCAGTTGGCTGAGCGGTTTATTAGAGAATGAGCATGTTTCATTCAGATTTATGGTGCTTTATGTTCATATCTTTAAACTACAGATGTACCAGGACAACTTTCACAGCCCCTTTCCATCTCTTATTACCAACTTTGGGTCAACATAGTTCTTCATTTAACATTTACCTACAAACTGATAGACGATTTCATAATATCAGGTCATCATTTCTGTGCTTATGCCATTTGATAGCTCTCTTTCTGAGTTTGTGCTATACAATATGTTAGGAAGAAAATTGTTTCCATACCCAATTGCTTCATTGTTATGCTATGGCTATGATTTTTATGTGGTTGTAGGTTTTCTTTAGATATGCTTGCTTCCTCACAAAATGGCATAGAAGCAAAAGTTTTTCACTTTTAATTATCTTCTCTACATAATTTGGCTCTCATAAGTTTGAAAAAAATCCAGATTATCTAACTATGAGTGTACCTTGCCTTGTAACGATCCTTTCAGACCAATCACAAGCATCATCCTATGACAAACAACAAGACATGTTTCATTTTATCTGCAACACAAAACTCAGTGCACTCACCCACTTCACCAGTGTATCACGCTAATGAGCCTGGGTGTTTTTAAAAAGTATCTGTTCTGCTAATGCACTCAGAGTGTCTGCAGCAAAGTGAAAAAATGCACACCCAACTCCCAGCAGGCTTCCACTTCACAGCCAAGAAATAGCAAGCTCTGCAGTCTGAAATCTTTTCCACTCCTTCTTAAGATGAAAGGTCAAAAATAAAACCAAACAAAGCAGAAAAAAAAATGGCAAGCAGGAATAGGGTGCTCTGATAAAGAGATAAAGCTCAGTGCCTTCAGTCTCGGGTCAGAGTTCTCAGAAAGAGCCTGTCTCCCAGGCCCGGGAACCGAGGGCTGCCTTCCAGGGTACGGGATTTCCATTTATCATCAGCCTTCCACATCACTGACCATGAGAGCCTCAAGTCAGGGCTGCCGGGGCATTTAACTTGTTCATCGGACAAATGGGAGTCCCACATAAAGAAAGGCAGGAGCTGGGAGCTGCTGTTACTCACGGTGGACTTACCAGGAACAGGCCTAGGAGGACAATTCCTCCAATGAGGCAGTGAGGTCTGGCACTGACCGACAGGGATGTTAAAAATAGTCTTCGCTGAGGTGTCTATTTCCATTTCTTTTTTCTATACAGGACCCCCCTGTTCTTTGGCTGATAGTCTTTTGATTTCCTCCTAATGTCATAGAAGTCAAAGAGAAGGGATGTCCATGGGTTTGAAAAAGGAGAAAAGTTCTCTATGGACAATGGGGACATTATGTTTTCTGAACTTGTTGCTCAAGTCTTCAAACTGTCTTAGCAACAGGGCCATTCAGGGCAGCAACCTCCCAAAAGCTAAACAGACTTTGTGCTGCTGGCCCTGGAAGTCAATGGTCTTTGGTGCTGGATGACCACTCAGAGAACCCCTTCTGTGCTTCACCTGCAGAACCATGTGTGGGAAGACGTTACTCTGCACAACAGCTGCCTCCCACCCCTCGCAATCAAGGACCCTGAGTGCCTGGGTCTTCTGCACCAGCTGGATAGAAGCATGGATGCATGGGTCCAGCACTACTGCATCCTGAAGGATGGCTGCTTGTATTTCTATGCTAGCATTCGCTCCACCCAGGCCTCTGGTAAGGAATTACTATTGGAAATAGCGGTAGTTTCTACAATAGCTTTACTGAGCTTTTACTGAGCCCTGTGCTCTGTGTCTTATCTAAATTAGTCATCAATCCTCCAAAGAAGAGGTATTCACTGTTCCCATTTCACAGATTAGAAGGCTGGCTATAAAGTCTACATAATTTGACAAATATGAGGCTAAGCAACGAAGCTGAGATCTGAACACAGCCAAGTAAATTTCAAAGCTTGTAGCCCTAACTCCTCATTTCTGCTACCTAAGAAAGTAAAATATAAATTCCTCTACTCTTTTACTCATTGGTGACGTTCAGGGTTATTGACAATCTTTTTCTGAGATAGGAACTCCAACTGTAGTATCTCCAATTTGGATAAAAAGAACACTATTTTCTGTGAGCCAGTGGTTTCATTTCCCAAAAATTAGTTACCCCATTTATAAAATGAGAATAACTGCTATTTCACAAGACTGTTGTGAAGTTAAGTGAATCATTGTCATTACAAAGGCTGGACACATAAAGCTTTCTGTATGAACAGCTCTTAACACATAGTATGTTTATTTATCATATATTTCATTATATATAGTTATTAAATTATATATACTATCTAAAAACTATACAGAAAATGAGTATCCCAATAATTTAACTAACAATAATCATAAATGATTTCCACAAAATGGATTTTAACTTTCTTGTAATTTTGACAAAGTAAACTAGATATTGGTAACTTATTTGCTGCTGGGTTTTGCCATATGAATAATACTTAAACAATTATCAGTAGTAAGCATCCTGAAACCTGAGTGATTTGATTTCTCCTTTGGGCATTAATGCTTATGTTACTTAAGCTAACTAGACATGCCATTGGAAAAGGAGACATCCAGTGACTATTCTGACTTTTTTGAGAGTTTCCCAGAAAGAGACAGCATCACTTCATGGATCATTTTTCATCATTCGTTCCTACTTGGTCGCGCTCACAGTGTATGACCCAGCCCACAAGTTCAGGCAGATGGGAAGAGGCAGACAGCAACTCTAAGCCTTCCCCATATCTGTGGCTTTAACAGCTAAAACCAAGATAAGAACTGAGGTAAATAAAACAATTAAACCTCCAAAAACAGTCACTGCCTGAGACTTTTATTATAAAATATCATTACAAAAGGCTGGATGCTTTTAATTGGCAAATCAATTAAGGTAATTTTCAAGAGAATGTTTCCATAAATAGAAAGCAAGTGCTTCCAAAAATAGAAAGCACCTAGTACTCCCAGCTCTAAAATGTTGATAAAGGAGTTCCAAACCTCGGGAAGCCAAAGACTTTTTCCAATTTCAAGAGTTTAAATATAGTAATGACAACCACCAGGTGGCTTCCCTGATCCAAAGAGTTAGAGGAGGCCCTGCTTGGGAAGGAAAGTCCTGTTGCACAGCTGCAAGGTGCTATTATTAAATGGCCTGAAAATAATAACAGTAAAAGCAGCAATTTTCACACAGTGAGTGCAGCCTTTGTACCAGTCTCGCTGATAAGTGTTTTCACCTATCATTTTATTTCATTTCTAAAAGAACCTTAGAAAATAGGTTATTATTTCATCGACAGGTTTGGAAACTGGTGCTTTGTGAGGTCAAATAATTGACTCAACTTCCTCTGGATAGTAAATGGTGCGGACAGAATATAAACCCAGGTAGCTTAAGTTATACTAACAAAAAGAAGACATTGAGGTATAGGAAAAACTGGAAGGCTTGTTTATTTTGGGATCTTATCATTGCACACCTCTTTGCAAAACCTTTCATGGATGCCTGCAGAGCGCTGTTACTTGTCCTGCAACTCCTTATTCTGGCTTTATCTTTTCCCTCCTCACCTTAAAGCACCCTAACTCCACCCAGAGAACATCATGTTCTATTTCCTTAGCACATTTTGTCTCCCAGTCATGCTTCTGATTCTAGACTGTGCTTGTGCTACCTGCTTTCCCTAAATTCTTCCATACTCACTGATCACCCAGTACATGCTGTCTTGAAAATGCCTTTTTAAATCTATTTCTGCTCTAAAGCAATTCTAGATGGTTCTAGATAAACAAACCTCACTTTTCTAAAGTTACCTAGCTCCTGATACAGTCTCCCCTGTATTTTGTCTCTTGATAGCTATCTTATCTTTTTAAGGGAATCATGTGTTTCAGAAATTACTATATAACGTTCATCAATGAATAAAGAAATTAAGAAATGGACACCTTAATGACCTCAGTTGGTCATTATTTCTAAGAATTATGAGTCTTTCATTTAATAGTGGAGAAACATTTGAAGATTGTCCAGCTAATCCAAAAGCAAAACTAGCACTCAGCTTGGCATATGCATTTTGTCTTTTTGCTACATCACATTCTGCCTAGACATAAGGAATTATCTAATTTCTATCTCTTTTTACATGTTCCCTTCAAAATAAGCCCTTTTTTCTTTCCCAGCCTTGCTTCCTGAATATTCCCATCTTAACAGATCTTCAAATTACAGACCCAATTACCTCAAATATGGATTAAAACAATATTTTTTCCAAAATAAACCCTTTCATTCTTTTCCCAGCCTTACTTGCCAAATATTCCCATCTCTATAAGTTGTCAACTTGTAAGCCCAATTACCCCAAATATGGATTACAACAATATTTTCCTTACTGAAATTCCAACAGAAAATCTATATCTAGACCATGTTCTAAAATAGAACTCTGTTATTTTGTTGGTGTCCTCACTGTATTTACATGATTTTTCTGTTTCCTGAATAAAAAGCGCAGTGCACGGATCCCTCCCGCTCTGACTGCTGCTCGGTTCACAGGGACGCTCTCCTGGGGTTCGTTGGCTGCTCATTTCCTCAGGGTTGAGGCGGCTGTGCAGGAGCTCTCCTGAAGTACTTTAAATTTGAATTTTAACTCAAGATTCATAGTCCCTTCCTTAGAGTCCCCCGAAGCTTCTTGTATATATTAACTTGAATCATAACCAGAGGCTCACAGCCAGAGAGCCAGAATAAGACCCAAGACAGAAAGGAGTCTTGGCCAGCTCCTCTGCAGCCACTCTCAGTCACATACGCCCTCTCCATCCTCCACTTCAGTCACTGCCCTGGTGATCAGCATTTTTTCAGAGGATGTAATATACGTCCTATTATTATTAGAGAGGAGACATTACCAGTGAGAACATTCTCCATTTCAAGGACTAATACAAACACTTAATAGCCCTTATCTCAATCTTATCTCTCCATAACATCCATTGTTATTTTACCATCACAGGTGAGAAATTTACAGAACAGTTAACTCACATGCTAATAGTCACTCAGGATTAAGAGATCAGAAGCAAAATGGGAACAAATTCTGTTTAAATGCCCTACCCAAACTCTTAGCCACAGTACTATATGCAGTGTGTACCTTAGCAAAAATTTCTCTTCTTGAGGAAGCACTAACTCAGAAATAGTATGTGTCTGCTCTTTGCACTCTGTACATCAGCACAGTGACTAAATTAGCTAATGTCCACCAGTCAATTATTTATCACAGGGTCTATAGGAATTGCGGGAACAGCAGTAGAATTTGTTGAGCATGGGCTAAACCTATGCTGTGCTATGTAAACTGTAAGCACTATAATGCTCATTTTCACCTACTCAATTTATATGTGTGGAACATGAATCAGTGCTACGTTCATAAATACTATGCAAAGTTCTAATACTCATTTTCAGTTTTTCTAAGTGACGCTGAGTAAATGACCTTAAACTGGTCTAACCTACAGTTCCTCCTTCACTTGTCGTGTACCAGGTCTGCTTAGCCTTACACATCCCACCTTGACCCAGTTCCGTGATCTCCTGATTGCGATCTCCAGCTCCTGACCCTGAAGCAGGCCTTGGTTACTGCTCACACCACTGCTTCTCAGGTTGCAAGTCTGGTTCTGTGAGTGAGTCATGCAATCACTGTAATTGCCCGTGATGCATATTTTTAAAACAACTGAATAGAATTTAATGGAATAGAAAGTATCCTGCATATGTCACCATATTTCACAAAACATTTGGTCAATAATATGAAACCACGCAGATTTGCATTTATTACATTTTTAAATCACAAGTAAAAAAGTCATGAAAATACTGATATACAACAGCCTCTGCATACGTCCTTATACCAGTCTAGTCAGCTCTAGGCCAGACTCAGGGGCGCACACTTGGGAGCCTAAGATAGGAAGATCATTTGAGCCTAAGAGTTTGAGACCAATCTAGGCAACACAGTATGACCCTGGCTCCAGGATGGGAGGAGAGAGTCAATTTTATGTTCAGAATCAAAGTACATAATAAGAGTTGCTTCCTTTCAAATATTTTTGTAATATGTCTGCTATGCATTTCTGTGTTCTTGAGACTCTGGCTTCTGTGACCTGATTGCTTGGTCATAGCATCTCAATTGCTTTGCTGTTTTATGTATTGTTAATCTTATTTTTATTTTACTCATTGCTTTATGTATTCTGTTCATGATCTGGGAGACCTCATGTGGTATTTTCTATTTCTGAAGGTGTTCGTGGTTTTGTTGGCAAGACTTGTTTCTTGTAATAACAATAATCTAAAAGCTAAACAAGGAAGGTCAGGAAAAGATAAAAATAATAGAGGAGAATACAGCAAGATGTGGGCAGCAAGAGGACAGTGCTAGTTTCCTGTAAAAACCTTCTCAGATATCTCTAATCCCACACTTTCAGCTAGATAAATATCCTTTAACATCTAATGCGGGAGAGGGAGAGAGTTCCCTGAAGGCTTTCCTCACTGTCAAGGCAAGTGTTAACCTTGAAGAATATGCATTTGCACGTGCCGTCTAATATTTAAAAGAGTGTTAACCTTGAAGAATATGCATTTGCACGTGCCGTCTAATATTTAAAAGTCACTATGTGAGTATTCCAGAAGCCCCATTAGTCAAATGCCTTTATATGTGCCTGAAAGCCCTTGTCATTCACCATACACTTGGTGACTTTTTTCCCTTTTATTGCTCTCCAGCAAAGCCTGGCAGTAACAAATCATGACCACTGACTATTGTTCATGAATAAATCACATCAAGGTCTCTGTGCACTTCTTAGAAATACATATTTTACATTCTTGCAGCAAGTGGGACATGTGATGCTTACGCAGACTGACATGGTGCTGGCTCGATCACTATCTCTATTTACCTCACAACAGAGAGACGACCCAGCGAAGTCACCTCTAGTGAAATTGTGAGGTTAAACTTGAATGTCTTGCTGCCAAACATGTGTGTATACTACACAAGTGATTGGGAAAAGAGCCAGAAAACTTTCCTGTTTTGTGGTAGATTTTTTGGACAAAACCTTCTATCCATTATCAAAAAGGTAGAGACAAGAAGATATTTATATCCTAGTCGAAGGGGGGAAAAAAGTCTCACAAACAGTAAAGCCAATGCAGTAACCAAGACAGTACTGTATAATGCTGTGTGGCATTCTTTGAAGCAGAGAATTTAGATGGACAATTCTCTATGATACTTCTTCCTTAGGTATTCCATTGTCCTGAAACATCTAGCACTTAGTCCATTCCATTTCCACTATATGTCCAAAGAACTGAAAACATATACCTAGGGGGGAAAAACTTGTACATGAATGTTCATAGCAACACTACTAGTAATATCCAAAACATTGGAGAAAATTTAAATGTCCATCAACTAATGAATGGATAAATAAAAGGTGATATATCCACACAGTGGAAAATAATTCCTCAGTAAAAAGAAAAAAAAGTATTAATATAGGATATCATAATGATAAACCTCAACAACACTATGATAAGTACATATTTAAGTCACAAAATACCAGCTATTGTAGGATTTTACTTGTATGAAAAGTTTCATAAAACACAAAGTGCAGAATTACCCTAAGGCTGGCTTGGTATAGCGCACAGATAGTGACTACTAAAGGATATGACATTTCTTCTTGAAGTGATGAAACTGCTCTAAAATGAACTCATGGTGATGATGACACAACTCCATAATTAAACTAAAAGTATTGAAATGCTCATTTAAGTAGGTGAGTTTTATGATGCATAAATCATAATCAATAAAACTATTAAACCTCTTTATATATAACTACACAGATACAGGAAAGAAATCACCTGCTAGATTAAGTAAGCACCATATACTGAAGCCTACTAAAGCAAAAATATGTCAGTTTCTAATACAAATACTTTCATAGAAGTTAGTTTTAAAATGGAGTCTTCTTAAATGAAGATAGAAGTTGGATGCTGCATTGAACCCCGCATAAAATAAGCAAGATTGTTTCCTAATTTTTAAAATTCCCCAAGTCATTCATTTTGTTTAAAAAGAAATTTTACATCTTCCAGACAGTGTGTATTGGCACTGTGCAAAGCCAAAAGGAAAACAAAAATCAGGGTCTTGGTTACTTCCCTCGTCTCCGTCACTGAGAAACCATACCAACACCCCCAACATAAAGAGGAAAAGTTTCTGTTAGCTCACAGCTGATAGAGGTTTCCGCCCCTCGCCTGCTGGCTGCAAGGGAAGGTGGCCTGGCAGAGGGCATCGCAGGGGAACAGCAACTCACGGGATGGGGGAAGCAGAGGGAGTAAAGGGAGGAGCTAGAGAGGAAGACCAACCTTTCTGAACCACACCCAAACCCCAGTAACCCCCTCTTCCAACCAGACCCTGAGTAGTGGAATGGCACAAATCTGAGTGGTGTTTTCATATTTTCCTTGTTAGTGTAGTGCACTTCAGGGTTCCAGGGGGAAGTTAGGGTATGAGAGCAAGAGTGAGCTGGAGGAAGAAAACTCCACACATCTTATCGTCACCATTCCCGTGACTATGCAGAGTCTCTGCAGGAGACTTTATGCCTCACAGCATAAAGACATCATGAGACACAGACTAGGGTTCAGAATTTTCAGAAATTTCTCCTATTCTAAGACATTTCCCCCTAGCACCCCCCTACACACACACACATACACATTCCTAAACAATGGAAACAAAATTCAGGCCAAGCAACATATATTATAACCACTAACATGAGTTCAAAGGACCACTGGAAAGATATGACCCTTTAAAATCAATCCTGTGTTCTCATTACTAATTCCAGATGGTTCTTTCATATCACCCTATGGGTTCATATTTTTTAAGTATGCTTTGCATAGTCACAAAGAAAGAAAAATACATACTGGTGTTAGAAACTGTCTCACTGTGTTTTAGAAAGGATGTTATAATGGTTCTGCCCCAGCCAATGCTGTTTAATTTCCCCCTAATGTGATAATACAGGTGTCATTCATTGACACTGAAATTTTTATTTCAAAATAAGTCCCCTGATAAGCAAGCTAGTTCGGGCACACAGTTACCCAGAACAAAATGCTGATCATGTGGTAAGAAGATTGCACAAATGGAAGCCAGAGAATTCAAATTCTATTACCAGTCTTGCTACTAATCATTAATTATTGTGTAACATTATATCACTTACTCTTTTGACGTCTCAGTTTCCTCACCTGTAAAATCAGACACCTGGTCCAGGGGCTTTCTTCACCCAAAAAATCTTCCTGACACCTTTGCCAAAATTTTTTCACTTTCTATTCTTTCCCTATTCTCACTGGACTTTTTTTTTTTTTTTGTCTTTATCTTTTGTAGGTGGCCTCTATCTGCAAGGATATAGGGTAAGTGAACAGATCCATAGCTTCAAAGAATCAGTAATTGAACTCAAACCTCCATCAGAAGAGTTCAAGACTTTCTATTTCTGTGCAGAAAACAAGACAGAAAACCAACGGTAAGCCAGGGGCTTTGCATTTCATCTTTTTAAAGCTCGTGACAAGGTCTCTTTAGAAAGCCCTTGTCCTTATTTTCAAATGCCACATCTTCACCTAAATCCCTCCCTTTCCTTGAGCTCTCCATAGTTAATATTCCTTAGGACTTTTTTTCTTGCAATGCCTTCCCAGGTGACTGTTCTAGAATCATTTTTAATGGGAAAGTAGTCCTCAGTTCTTCCCAAGGCAGTGTGCAAAATCCATTAGTACCATAACCTGTAAAAATTATAATTAATTAATGCATCAATTTTTATTTCACCTCTTTTCACATATATGTTGGTTGTTGCCTTTTATTATAAGCCACCAAAGGTCAGAAAACTTACCTAATTTGTGATGTATTAAGGGTCCAAATTGGTATGCACAAATGAGAACTTAGTTAATAATGACTCTGAAAAATAAAAGCAGTAAAGTTAACAGCGACAAAACTGTGAGGCAGAGCAATGTTCCTTGGTCCCAAAAGCATCCCTCCCTAACCTGACTCTAATACCTCAAGCATCATTTGCCTTCCATCTCCCCTCTACCCTCATCTGCTCCATGACCATCGCCCACAGATCCAGACCTGTTTATCCAAACATCTGGAAGATGGGACATGATCTAATGAAAAAATTTCTAACACCTTAGTAAAGCAGATGCCATGATAAAAATGTCCAGAGACATTTAAAACATACACAGTTTTAAGTCAAAGAAATAGAATTACAGAAGTGGAATTACAAGGATCTCCATCAAATGATCACTTGGGGGAGATTATGAATCTCTTCAAATTTCTCCAGTGGTGTAAATTTTGCCTGTGTCTCTCACTTCAATGAATGTGCCAGAGCCTGTGACTACTAAACAGCTAGATACTTTGCCAGGATCTTCTTCCAGGGAATCCAGTCTGGATGGCAGATGCAGGCAGTCCTCTTAAAGGTGAGTTTAGTTGGCTATCAGAGAAAAGGCCAGTAAGATAGACTTTGCTGCCATATGATAAAATCCACTAGCTTCTTCAAGAGAGGAAGTGAATAGCAGGATCTCACTGTGAAATCCATAGGGGATTTTGACAGTCAGAAACAATATTGAGTCATTGGGAAATAGTTTAAATCAAAGCAGCTGACTATTATGAAAAGCATGGAACTCTGGACCCACAAGCTACCCCATTTATCCCTAAAGTTAAGCTTACAAAGTAACACAAACTGCATCCTTCTCTCATAGATCACGAAACACATTAGCCAATTAGTGTTTCTCAGATACACTGCTGGTAACATTCCTGGCTAACTCATTTTGGTCATAGTTGGCGTTATTTCGTTAAATGACATTTGCCCTGGAAATAACTGTAATATGAACATATTTTATTAAAAACATTGATCAGAAAAATGAAAAAAAGGAAGAGACTTAACTGGAGAGTTTGTTCTGGTTTCCTTGAATTCAACAAATAAATATTTTGTTTGTATAGCAATATTTGATTACTGTAGGTGTGATCAACCAAACGTTAAGGTTAAATAGAAACAATAAAATGCTAATAACAATTTTTAAAACATTACAGGAACAGCTCCATTAATCTCTATTAGCAAACATTATACTCTCTTCTGCTTATATTTTTTTTCAAATTTATTTTTTATTGCCATTATGGCATATACCACACTTGGTATTTTACCTTCTTAATCCTTCCCAAACGTAAGGAGCATGGTTAATCTTATCAATTTTAAGCTCAATAAACAAGAAAAACAACTAGAAACTATATTAAAGAATTTTGTAACATTTTACCTCCCCAGAGTCCAACAATTTGTTTAATGGCCTATTTCACCCTATATTTCTTTTCCTGCAGATGGATTACAGCTCTGAAAACATCTATCAAAAAGTGGCTTCCTTTGCATCAGACTATTCAAGACTTTATGAATTGACCTCTCAAAGAAACCAAAATGTGAAAGTATAATTCTTAAGAAAAAGCATCTATAAGATCAGAACCAACTTATTGCAAGACGAAACAAACCTTACACAATATTCCAATTATTCCTCTAATATATTAAAACTTTGTGATAAGATTATGATTTTGCTTTTGACCCAACGCACCAATACATAATGTGATGTTCAGATAGACTAATAATATCATATTATTTTCTTCTCAAGATGCATATTAGCACTAAAATGGAAGCTCCCCTAGTCCTATCTTTTGAAGCATAAATACATTAAAAATTTTAAATTGTATTTTATCTTATATTCTTTGCTAAATATTCCATTCTGTGCTTTGGCTGTATGCTTTCTGGAATGTTTTCAGGCCATGTTGCAGAAACTGATGTTTGGGAAAATTAAGATCATAGAAATGAAATGGTTTAAATAATGAGTAAATATTTCAGTAAAGTCTTCTGTCTTAGGTCATCTTACAATAAATATGCCCAAGTGTCTCCAAGGACTTTCCAGGTAAAAGAAAATAATAAAAATTATTGCTAAGAAAGATAAAATAAAGAATTGGATTGACTTTAGAGGAATACATCTATCTCAGACATGGGTCTCAAAGACATGAGTGTCCCTCACTATGTGAATTTGTGTCACACCAAAAACATAAAATAAGCAAGAATGTTTCAACCTTGGTCCTGAAAGTAAAGTTTAGAGAACTTTGAAAGAAATTTGATACATTGGTTTCATGTCTCAGTGGAACAATCCCTGTCTTGTATCCAAGACGTTGTGATGCATACAGTTCTGTGAAACATGGATCAGAGATTTCAAGGAGTTCGGCCGTAAATTCAAGTGCATTGGAACAACTGACAGAAAGGCTGAAAGGATGGGACATGGATCAGAGAAGGAAAGAGGAGTCGAGGGAAAACACTAATTTTTTTCATAAAATAATACCATAATTGAAAATTTTTCAATTAACAACAGGCAGTCCTCTGCTCTGAAAATGGTCCCTTTGTTCTCCCAGTAACTGCCACAATAATAATGAGGTCTTTCAGCAGCAGCATCAGTAACGTTCATGTAAGAAACCTGGGGCTCCTACATCTGCTCCGCAGCAGTTCTCTCTGCCTTCCTGGAGCCCAGCCATGGGAGGCGCAGACCATGCGGTTACCAGGCAGCCAGCGAGGGACCACGGCCGCTGTAACCTGGAGTTGAGCTTTCCTCTGGAGGAGGAGACAAGGCAAATAACCCATTTTTAAAAGGTGAATACCATTTTCTCTGACTCAATTATTCCTATAAGTTACATGAAAATGAATGGTATCAACAGTCAGAGCTCAGAAACACACCCAAAACCTGCTGTTCTTATTCCTCGAATTTCTACAGACCTAAACACTCTTAGATATTAGGAAAATACATTGTAGAGGAGAATTTTTATGAAGAGAGTGTTTTTACTTTTTATGTGATTCCCAGAGATTTATGACCTCTGCAGTAAAAAGGGGAAAAAAAAATAGTTCTAAGATTAGAACATTTCCCCAGACCCACTAGACTGCCATCTCCGGTAGACATAATAAGGAGAAAAAGTGCTGGACCAGCCTTTTACGCTTCCAGCTTCTGACTGTGCATTTTAGGGTTAGCCTTTTGGCAAATCAGGGCAGGTTCTCCACCAGCTCACTGCTCCATTAGTCCCTCGTTGCTCACAGAGCACCTGCTGTGAGCCACATTTCCTGGCTGCTACGGATCCACTACTACTAAGAAGCAGCGGGGGGAAAAATTCATATCAGACACAGCAGCTAGTGAGTTCCAGTTCAGATTTGTAGCTCTGCTACTTCCTGTCTGTGACCTTAGACAGGTTACTTGAACCCCCCCCCCACTTGCTTTAGTTTCCTCATCCATAGAGAGGGTAATTATATACTTGTCCTATGTTTATGAAAACACAAGGTGCAATGTATGAAAAGTGCTGATTCGATGTGCAGTATCAGTTTACTCAATAGGATCATCATTAGCCAGGACTTGTCATCTTATATAGAGACCTCGTGTCTCTGTGGATGGCTTCAGAAAGAAATTTATCTTGGCTCCTTCACCTTCTTGCCAGCAGCCGCTGAGGATGTGTGAGAGATTCCCTAGAGATTCTGTCTGGAGAGGATCTAACAGAACAGGTGACAGGTTCTGGATTTCTGGGTCAGATGCCTCAAAATACTGCCTATGTCAAAACCAAAAGACTGGCTTCCAGTTGTTAAAACCCCATTGGTGCATCTCTTTGGTAAATTTGGCAGAGCTTTCACCGGTATTCCTGGAAATCCTAATCTAAATATGAAATGTTCTCATAAGGTTCCTGCAGGCCTCGGGGTGCTGATCTAACACTGGTCATCATTCTGCTTCACCTGGTAGTGCACAGACGAGAAGGAAAATCACTGGACTCTCCAATTCTTGGGTTCCCAGCAGAATTGTATTCAGAGAAGATAAATTAACAAGTATCTAAAACACAACAATCTGTTCCCCTAGGAAGGGAATACTAAAGCAGTCAGTCTATCTCCTTCTTTGTCCCATCCTCAGAGTTCAAGAAAATTTTCTCAATAATCTCTTGCCTTCAAATCTGTCAAGCTTCTACCTGGACTTGGAAAAATACTTTTGTGCCCTTCTTTTAAGAAAAAACATATGTTCCCCACAGAGTTTTGGCTAGTGGTGGAAATTCATTTTTCATCCAAATCTGCCCAGAAACCATGAATGTAAAAGGTAATGAAACTATACAACAGTTTTTAAAACAGTAAATGCTCAACTGTAAGGGTAAATTCACATTATACATATGCTCATCATATTTACATATGTATATTTGGGGTTAATAAACACCTTTTCATATGTTTCCAAGTCTCTCTTTTTAGAATAGAATCCATTCTTTGTCAAGAATTTTCATTTCAGTGACTCTTCATAGGCCGTTAGCCTAACTCAGATGAATACCCAAGATATATAAACAAAGTATTGAATATTTTAGTTAGTTATTGATAAGTCTTTTGAAGCAGAATGGAAGGAGATCACATCTAAAATTATGCCTGTAGGGAAATAGGAATATGACTGTCTTGCTGACTCCATGACCTAAAGCCTGTTTAATATTCAGCATACACTAATGTTCAATATTCATCTAGTAAAAGTTTAAATAAATGAGTTCCATTCATTGAGCTGATCACAGACGAAATCTGAATCTGATAATTTTAAGTTTACATTCTAAGTTCCACTGAGATTTTAGGTCCTGAAAATTACAGAAAGTCATGGAGATAACATTAGCATCAATTTCCTATAATTATAAGAAATGGTAGCGCCCTCCTTTGGGGTGGCTCAATTGGAGCATGAGAAGTTCTTTATCTTTCTCTCTGTTCTGCTGATTTTTGCTCCTCTGATTCATTCTTTCTCCTTGAAAGCTGATTTTAGTTGACACGGAGCATGAATGCATGAATTAGAAGTCTTAAAACCCAGTGAGGGTCACAGTCTCTTATCACATGTGCACACAGAAAGATTCCTATGAAATATGTCCAGAAAATAGACTAGCAAAATCTTTATATAAATTATATCTAGTATCTATAGATTAGGGTTAGAAATTCTGCCTATCAGCAATAGCAGTAAAGACCTCCACAGCAATATATATATATATATGGCAGCTCCCCCCTTAATGGAAGTTCCCCCCTTATCAAAGATAAGAGATAGGAGCCTTCATCTTTCTAGAGCACTTTCTCCCTCATAGAAGTGAGTCTGAACTCTCTATTCTTTCCAAATATCCAAAAATTAAGTCTCTTGATTTGCACGGTGGGACCTGGAATGATACCTAGGCAGCTGCTGTTCAAACTGAGATGCTGTTATTTGCCATTAAAGAGCTTTGAATGACTTAGCTTCTAGGTCAAGCCATTTTAAGAGAAGGTACTATTAGTAATTGTACTGAGACAACAGATGTAATTAGGAAGTATGCCAGGCAAAGAAAGACTCATCTCGATTTATGAATAATCCACAAATTGGTGTCCTCTGCTTTTTTAGGCACATGGAAGGACATGACTTCTGCTGACACTGTCAAGTTTATGTGACCTCAGGTCCAATTTTCTGTGGGATAATAATTTCTCTCTCTTTCAACCCCAATTCCAACAAATAAAGAAATTACTCGTGACCCAGGAGGTGAGATCACAGTGTAAGTATCACATTTTGAGAGCTCTGCAGCCCTGACTGTACATTTGCTTGGTGTGAAGTAGGGGGAGGAAGGGTTGCATCTACCCAAAGTAGAGTCTTCAGAAAGTCACTTGTTGGGATGTTCCCCTACTGACATGAGCTTAACAATATGGGGCAGACCTTGAAGCCAAAGAATTCTCATCAAAATGACTGCAGTTTAATGAGTTTGTCTGTTGTCTACCAGTGGGCGCTCACAGAAGAAACTCCTGTCAGACAAAAGCAAAAGCAGCCACAGCCAGATATTAAGTTATGGCCCATGATTCTGTTTCCAGCTCAGATACCAACTGATTGTATTGCCCGCAGCAGGTCATTTGATATTCAGATATTTAATTTCTTCACCTTTATTTTTGTATTCTGTAGACTCAGCTGAAAAACATATCTCAAAACTAGTTTACTTAAGCAAAAGTTCTTGAGAAGTTATCCTTTTTCCTGAACTTCTGATAATAGGATCGATTACCCCATATTTTTAAAAGATTGCCATGTTTTACAATAAATTATAATGTATTCCGAGATGATGAGGAAAGTACAGTTATCTGTAATTAAAATGATAAATGCAGCACAAAAGCACATAGCCATTGTTCATATGATAATGAGTTGAAAACTTGACCTTTTATACAACTTCACTACTGTGTTGATTCCACAGCAAAGCAATGAAGTGTCACATCGTGAATGTGAGTTTGAACTGGGAACCCTATTGGGTAAATGTCATTGAACTACACCAAATCTTTTATTTTACTAAAATTTCCCTTTTAGTCCTTCCAGCTGATTGTACACACTTGTTCTTCATACATCAACTTATCTAATTATATATATATATATGTATGTATATTTTCTAATTATATATATTATATATATATATATAATGTTTTGTAGAGTGAGTGCATTTAATTGTAGTCACTGTAATAATGACTTCATTTTGAAAAGAACCATGCTATGAAATAAATTAGAACTTTGTTCTCAGGAATTTTAGTCTATTCTTTACTGCCATTTAAGATTATGATCCAATAGTTTTGTTCTACTCTGACATGGACTTTTCAATAAAATTTCTCCTCATCTGAAGTATCAATTGCATAGGAAATCTTATTCTAATTGGACCAAGATAGTCATATGTGTCCTCTGTTCTTTCAATATTATTATATTTTCTATGAATTAATTGCAGGTTTCCCTCAACATATACTTATTATATTGTTTTCAGGACTTTTTTGTAACTGTTATGAAAATATTTTCCTGTCCTTTTGAAAAAAATATGTGTTTATCAATCTTTTAAAAAGGCTTTCTTATAAATTCCTAAGCCTTGAAGTAATATAGTTAATTTTAAAAAGTTTCATGTCAGTGCTTTAATTGAACAAAATTTCCTTGAAATGGAAGAGCAATGAGGCAGTTCCAAGCTGGGCATGGTGACACAATCCTGTAGGCCCAGGTGTTTAGAATGCTGAGGCAGAAAGATCACTTGAGCTCATGTGCTTGAGACTAGCCCTTGCAACAAAACAAAACTGAGTCTCAAACATAAATAACACAAACAAATGTGCGATCCCCTTCCCATGCAGTCCTTTAAAGAAACTATCATTAAAAATCGGAGGTTCTCTTTTTCCCAAAACTCTCCCTAATTTATTCCCTTGAAACTGTTGTGTGTTTAATTTAGGAACTTCTACCTGATTCCAAATGCATCACAGCTTAGAACCCTGTGCATATCACTCAGCTCAAGAAAATAGAGGTGCTAATCCGTGCATTGCTAGAGAGTTTGCTTTACTGAAAATAAGCAAACATGTCCTATCAAATAAAGCCATATTTCCATTATACCTTGCTACAGAGTCTTTATGGTTCAGAAATTAACTAAAATAAATGCAGTCTGTTGACAAAACTGTGTGGAATTTATTTCTTCTCATATATATTGGTAAAAGTGCAATAGGTCACCATCCAATTAGCAAATAATAAATTTATCATGTAGGAAAATAAGACTGTAGTGTCAAAATATTTAGTCAAAATAACATTAGTTTTTAAAAATGTATGCAGCTTTTTAGCCTCTGTGACCATACATTCATTCATTCATTCATTTTCAATACATGCCTGGCACTGGAGAATAAGAGCTGGTAAATGACTGGTAAATGACTTGCTGAGATTACAGAGAAAACTATGATGAAAAGAGAAGTAACACCAAGCCCCAACACTAAAGAACAAGGAGACTCTAATTTTCTTAAAAATAAACTCTACCAAAAGATGACTGATGTGAACCAGAAAGAAACTGCTTGGCTGTAGATAAGTGTGAATGTGATCAAACAGGAGGAACAATGTTAAGTGAAATGTTCTAGGAAGACAAGTTTCAATATCACATAGCTTTTTCATATATGAGAAAGCCCAAATATAAATAAGAAAGCCCAAATATAAATAAGCAAAAGAAAGGGAAGATAATAGGAAATAGGGAGATTGTTTAAGAATGGGAAGAGATGGAGATGGGGGGAAACTTTTAAACACAGAACTGAAGGAAAAAATGAAAACAGATTTTTCAAATGAGAAAGCCATCAAAAGTTGAAGGGAGCAGGGAGAGATGGGAGGAGAAGGAGACAAAAAAGAATTAAGATGTGTCGTGTACACATACCAACTTTTCATGATGATTGTAGTCACTATATACTGCAAACATGTACTGAAAAATACATGATACAATAAATACATAACAAAAAATAAAGACCACCACCACCAAAGAGAACAGGTAGAAAAAGTTTACATGATGAATTCATTTGAAGTTTCTATCTTCTTTATTTAAAAGAATAAGAATGAGATTTTTTTAACTCTTGGCTTTAAGATAAATTAACTGAGGTATATTGAAACCTGAAAATCTAGTTGACTTAAAGTTATCTGAAAATAATGCAATTAGAGGTACAAGATGCTCTATAACATAGAAGTAGTGATCCATGTGGCAAAGATACACCAAATGATACAACATGGAATTCCAGTAAAAAGGCAAAAGAAAATAGAGAAAAGAGATGGCTGAGACCCTCAGAAGGCCATTAGGTTGTACTGTTTTTGCTCCCAAAGAACTATAAAGTCAGTTCACTGACACAGACCATAGGTCAAATCTTCATAGAGGCTTAGTCATAAAATGGTGGATTCTTGATGTGTCTAAGGGACGTGTATTCCCCAAAGGAATCATGACGAGGTCACCAGAAACAAGAGTTATGCCATGAAAATGGCTGTCTTACTTCACAGATGACATAGTAAGTGTTAATTTCCCTAAGAATCCAAAGGCACTGAAAGAGTTTTGCATAATGATGCCAAGAAGTGAGAGAGAAAAAAAAGATTCGCCCAATTGGATAGAATAGATTCTTCTGACCCAAATGACAAGTGTGTTAAGCTTGCCTAAGACGTGAATGACAGGAGATATTACAAGTCCAGGCAGCACAGCTGAAGAATGTGATAAATCATGAATGCCTAGCTCTAGTGTGCATTCTGTTCATGAAGAGGAACAAAAGATCAAAAATGACAATGTAGGCTAGAAAGAGAGAAATCCAGACTCACTGAACCGAATGCCTGCAAGTTTCAACATTTCGCCACTGTATGAATGATGGGAAGCTCAGTGTGATGGTGAACACCCGTCATCCCAGCGCTCTGGGACGCTCATGTGAGGGGAACTAAATTCAGCCCACACCGAGCAACTGAGTGACCCAGACCCTGTTTCAAAAAAAAAGGCCTTGCGATGTAGCTCAGTGTGAATCCCCTGGTTTCAGTTCCCAGCACAATAAATAAATAAATAAATAAATAAGTACGTAGATACATATATTTCTTTTTAAAAAAGAACTTGAGATGTAGTTCAGTGTGAAAGTCCTCGATTCAGTCCTCAGTACCAGAGAAAAAGGTGGAGGAGAAGGGAATGGGGGGAGAATAATAACGAAAAGGAAGAGAGGAAGGGGGAGAATAGTAACAAACAAGGAGTGCTTTCAATTTTGAAATCTATCCAACTAAAGAGCTTTTGGAAAAAAAAAAAAAAGTATAGGCTAAATTACAGTCAGTCGTGGAGTTATCCTTAGCTAGGTCATTTCAGCATCATATCATTAAAAAGTCTTGAAAACACTTAGGGCAGAGTGAAAGGCATGTTGCTACCACCGGCTTCCTGCTGCATACCCACATCAGCCAAAGAAGCGACGTCATTAGATTCATTCCTTTCCTGGGGGCCTCTGCCTTGTAGTGATACCAGGCAATGGGTTTCTAAACACACATGACCACACTCTGAACCAAGCTAAGCAGTTCCTTCTCTAGTTCAGGCAACACTGTGCAAAAGCAGCCTCCAGACTCATAAGGCTACCGAAAAAAAGTTGGTGACGTGCTCCTAGACTGAGCTCCACAAAATGTAAAGTATTTCAATAATAATTCTTACGCTGGCTACATGTTAAGGTTATAAAATATCACATTTGGTTTAATAAAATGCATTATTAAAAGTAATTTTAACCTGTTTTAATATTTAATGTAGCCAGTAGAACATTTTAAATTTCATATGTGACTCGCAACATTTTTTACTGGTCAGGGCTAAGTTGCAGCTTCTATATGATACTGGGAAAGAACACACAGCAATAGACATAAGTTTCCTCCTCCAGGAAGTCTTGGCTGGAGACTGAGCATTGCTACACACTCCTGTCTCACTAAAATGATGAGTGACTGAAGGTCACAATTTTCTCTACGACTGAGAAAGTAGGAAACCTGTGATCCTAAAAAAATTCTACAAGACAGCTATGAAATACACTATCCATGAAGGAATCAACTAGGGCTTTTTAGAGAAGAGAAAGAAGTCTAAAAGAATTGCAGAAATAGGTCTGATTCAGATAGTTGTAGTAACGATAATTATTGTGAAAATAGATGAACTTGGTTGTTGAAACTAAAGTGAAGTTTACTCCGGGATCGGTTTGTAAACTTACCGTTGGCTCACACCAACTTAAATCAACCTCAAGAAGTTCCTATGTGACACACTGAGGACTAATTTGCTCTATGTTTATTTCAATGCCATTTTTGTGTTCCTTCCTATATCGCTGAGGAGGACATCTCCCAAATTCCACAGCAGCTTGGCTTCCAGATGTGATATTTGGCACCATCAATCAGATGCACAAATAGAGGACTGGATTTGGAACTGAGTAGGTAGGAAAATAAGAGGATAGTAGCATCTATGTTATGTTGCAAGATTGGTTCTCAAACTGATAACTGAAGGGTATTTTCATCTAGAAGGCAGCTCTCTGGGGTGGCCAGAGCAGCAGCCCTTGGAAGCCCATTTGGAGAATCATCATCAAATGCTCAGTTCAGTATCTGTCTCTTTGGCTATAAAATGCACATTAAGTTGGCACTTATCTCCTAACCTGTGGTAAGAAGTAATAAACTAATTCTTAAAATAGCTTAGCACAACAATGACACCTAGAAACCACTGTCAGCTATAATCAGAATTTTAACATTAGCTATTAACGCTGAACTCAGTGTTAATAATAAAGAGGAGTTGCATAGCAAGTCAGATTCTGGTCCAAAGTCAAGAAAGAACAAGAAAGAAACAAGAAAAGTCCCTCAACGTGGAGTCAAGCCTTTGAAGAAGCACCAAACCTCTGAGAAGGTAAGAGTAAGATAATCTTGCCTAGAGCAACTTGCCTCGGTAAGAGCCCTAAAAGCTAACTGCCCGTGACTGTTGAGGAAAATGTATGCAGGTGGAGGAGATATAAACTGAAAAATCTCATAACACAAAAAACCAAATAACATGGAAAAGAAGGAACAAAACATTATTTTCTTGCTTAGTTTTCACAATAGTGGAAAGTCTTAAATGACAATTGAACTGAGTTGCCCATTCATTGCCAAAGGACACCATTAATTAGTGGTTTAAGGGTCATTGTGTCGTCCACACACCTTCCGGTTGGCTGGGCCCCTGCCGTCCGAAGGTAAATGAATGAGCCATCATTTTCATCGTGAGGATGGATAGAAATTGGAATGAGAAGAGTGAAGGCTGAGTGGAAAATAGCCGATCATGGGAGACAATTCTCAAGGTGAGTAGGAGTCAACACAGTTAATATTTGTATTTTTGTTCCCTTCTTTCTGTCCCTTGCTATGCATTCTCCCCTGTTCCCTTTGGCTCAAGAGAGGGCCAATCGTCTGGAAGCAACATTAAGACAAAAGCGAGGGCATCAACTGTAGTTTTGTTTTGTTTTGTTTTGTTTTGTTTTAAACAATCTCAAATGTGGGTAAAAGTTGTAAGTATCGCACAAAGATATTTATGAGTCATTTAGGAATAAACTGTCAGCCCAAGGCATCATCACATTCATATACATGAACGTGCATTTTTGACAAACAAGGACATTTTCCTACACAACCACAACACGACCATGAAAAGCCAGTAGCTAACACTGCTCTATCACCGCTAATTAACTTCCAGATCCCACTAACCAATTGTCAGAGCCGCACCCTGACTCCCTTGTCATGTCTCTTTAGTCTTCTTTCCAGAACAGTTGCTTAACTTTCACAGACTAGGCATTTTTTGAGGATTATGGGCCAATTATTTACACACATAATCCTGATAATTTTGGTTACGGTGATGCATCCATGTGGTTAGATTAAAATCATCACAGATGTGGAGCTGTAATTTGTGTGCGTCCCATCAGGCAGCCTACGATCCCAAGCCCCACCACTGGTCCTGCTGTTTATTTTAATCTCTTGATTAAGGTCCTGGCTGTCAGGCTTCTTCACACAGCTTTCTTTACCCTGCCCTCACGTAACTAATGAGCAGTTTTTACAAAAGTACTTTTAAATTACCCAAGTATCCCTTCCCTCAAGACATTTTCAATGTATTATCCATTTATAAGTATGAAAAAAATAAGTAAGGATTAGTGGTTTCTCATTTTACTCAATGGGTTACAATCCATCATTATTCTTGCTTACTTTGATACTCAAATAGTCTCAGACTTGGTCAGCGGAACTGGCTTTTGTGTCCATTTGATATGCCCATATCAGCTACTTTACTTTCTGACACAGAAACATGCTCCAACACATGCTGGAATGAGACAGCTATTTCATCAAGCCCTCATTCCTTCTGGTTAAAATGAGGGCAGTCTGCTAGCAGACCCTTATTAGCCACCTTGCGCAAGGTCACATCTTATCCTGGGCAACCCATGTGAAGCCATCTAATAAAGGTCTGTCTCAAAATAGGACTCTTGGAAAACCCAAAACACAGTTGAAGCCAAGATCTAGTTATATTCATTGTTATTGGAGTATTCCTGCTCCCAAGCCCTCTTAGTAGGCAGAGTTATTAAATGTGTGCATACAAACACATTTATATGAAGATTTACTTTTTTAAAATCCATGATAGGCTTTAAAATGTCCCCAAAAGTTATTCACATTTTAATCCCTGGATTCTATGAATGTCACCTTTTATGATTAAAAAAATAATAAAATAGAAGGAGGAGGACAAAGAGGAAGTGAAAGCCTTTGTAGAGCTTGCTAAGGATTTTGAGATGTTGAGATTATCCTGGACTGTTTCAGTTGACTGAATGCAGCCACAAGGGTCCTTTTAAAAGAGAAGCTGGAGAATACAAATCAGAATGTGACAAGGAAAACAGGTCAGCGATCAGGCTCACAAGCCAAGGAATCCTAACATCTTTCCTACAGAAGATGGAAAACTCGGGGAAATCAATTATTCTGTAGAGCATGCAAAGGGATGTAGTCCTGCCCACACCTTGATTCCAACCACGTGAAACTGCTTTTGGGCTTCTGAGCTCTAGATCTTTTTTTTTTTTTTTTTCTGTTTTTGTTTTTCATTAATATATGTTTGGGGTCATAATGATCACATTCCTTGTGGAGAGTTTGGTTTGTACACATAACATTTTAACTATTTTTTTCATCTTCTCCTCTTTTCCTCTTTCCATGTCTTGTGAACCTCAGTGAAAAAATTAATTTCCACTATTTTCAGCAACCAAGTTTTTAATTTGTTAAAATAGCCCTAGCAAACTAACCCTATCCATCACCACAGAGAAGTCTTCCTCACCCAGCTAAGATTCTAATGCCCTAAAGTAGAGAACACTACTTCACACACACACACACACACACACACACACACACACACAGGAGTATGAATGTATGAATCCCCTTCTCACGCTCTGGGTTCCCATACCCTGTGGCACAAAACTCTCCTAGAGGACAACCTCCTCACTAAGACCTCATACCCACCCATACGCTATGTGCACTCTCCCCTCTATCTAGGATCCAAATCCCATACTTGAGGCCCTCTGTAAAGATGTCCCTCTCCTCCTTCTCCCCTGCCTTCTTCTCCTCCTCCTCTTCCTCTTCCTCCTCTTTCTCCTCCTTCTCTTCATTCCTCAATAACCCAGCCCAGCCCACTCCTTCATAGGTACACCATTCTCCCATTGTTCACGACCAAGTAACCATATTCTCGCTTCCCATCATAAGAGTCAGACATTCATTCTCTGAGAAATCAAATCAGAGTGACTGAGAGAAAGTCTTGATGCTCAAAGGACATGGTTTCTTCTACCACTTTTCTCCACAAGACTTGCAATCAAGCTTGCTCTCAAACGGGAAGGTGATTCAAGAAATCTCTTCTGTGGAGGAAAGTGGATAGTTTTCAACAAAAGATCTGTAGATACTGATGTTGGAGGTACCCTTCTACCGAAAAGGGCAGCCCACTGCTGCCAAGTTCACCAGCGCTGCCCAGGCACACAGGTTCTGGGTATAGTCTGGGTGCATAACACTTAAATGATTGGATTGCAGATTATTTAGAGAAATTTCCAAAATGAAAGTTTTTTTGAAAGAGCAAGAAGATCAAATAACTTCAACAAATAGGGGCAATATAAGGAACAACAAAATAAATTTTAAAATATGGTTTAAAGATATAGATTATATTCTTAGAGAGACAAAAGGAAATTTGGTTCCTATAGAAGATAAACATAAAAAGCAACTCATAAACTAAAACAACAGATTTAAATTTTTTTCAGTAGAAGAATTAAGAGATAGAATTGAGAATTTCTTCCACAAAATAAGACTAAAACACAGAAGCATAAAATAGAAGAAAAACATCAGAAAAAGAGGCAAATTGTAGGTTGTATAATATTTATGAATTACAGAAAAATAAGAAAAATTATTAAAGATACATGATAAATTTTTCCAGAAGTGATAGGTGACACAAATCTTCAAATTGATCCTCATAATACCCAACACAATAATAAATAAAAAGGTGAAAGAAATAAAAAAGACCAACAAATCATGATGAAATTGTCAAAGAGCAGTGGTAACAAAAGAACTGAGGATTCTAAAAGCTTCAGAAAATAAAAGTTAGAATAGAAACAAAGGAATAGGAATTAGAATAGTCTTGTGTTGCTTTGTGATCTGGAATTCTATATCTAGTCACATTATTAATCAAAGGTAATGGTTAAATACCAGTGTTTCCAAATTGGGAGCCTTCAAAACTGTATTTCCCAGGAGCCCTTTTCCCTGGCCTCAATCAGGAGAGAACCAGTTATAAAAATGCCAAAAATCTCAATTTTTACAAAGTTTGTCTCTTAAACACTCAGAGTTTGTATGAGTTCAAGAGACCTTTCCGGGTGAATGTCTTCCATGGCCATTGAGCAATCCACGATTAGTCTCAATACCAGGCTTCCTCTAATGGGAAAGAAAATGTTTTAGTCTGGACAAAAACGTGCTGCTTCTACTAACAACGCAGTGGCCAAACTAGTCAGTGACCCCTCACAACTGCAAGGAGACAGTGAAGTGTTTGAGCTCAGAGGAAAGCTGATTGGGAAAGCACTAACTCAAAACAAGTGAGCTCCCCAAGAAAAGTAAAATACAAGCACTAGAAAACCTCATCCACCTCATTCTATCTCATCAAGCTAGAAACCAATCAGTCAAGACTAAAACAGGAGGAGTCAAGGCTCCAGGAAAAAGGTCTGGAGAGAAAATAATAGAAGTCACAGGGGACCTGATACATGTGAGGATTTAGATAAAAGATCATTGCCAGATGTAATTAAAAATATTAGAGCAAATATTAATTAGACAACACAAAGAAAAACAGGGCAATTGGGAAAAATGAAAGTTATATAAGAAAAAAATGTAATTATATTCAGCCCTTAGTAATTTATTTAGTAATACTAATGTAAACTCTATTATTTGAAACAAAAACTGTTATAAAAGTATGTTAGAATAGTACTGAAGACAAAGGAGTTGTAAGCAGGTTATATATTATCATCCTATCATATCCATAGGTTTGGTGATCATGGACTTAACCAACCGTAGATTCAAAACCTTCAGAAAAATCATATGTGTGTATTGATATACAGACCTTATCACTATTCTCTAAACAATATGGTTACAACTATTTTCATAGTAACTATATTACATTAGCCATTATAAGTAATACAGTGATGATTTAAAATGTGTAACAGAATGTCCATAGATCATATGCAAATGTTTTACCATTTTATATAAAGGTCTTGAACTTCTACAGAACTGTGTATCCCGGGTAAAGCATGCCCTAGAACTATGCCCCTACCAAGACCGAGAGATCACTGCACTCACTGGCCAAGAAGTCAGTATTTGATGTCGCAGAGTAATAGTTACAGGAATAAAACACAGAATGTGTATTGTAGAATCCTTCACGTTACGCCTATATTCTCCTTTCTGAAGGTGTCGACGGCACCCCAGATCTTCTACCCGCACACGTCTCCATTGCTTTTGCAAGCTTCCCAGCTGGCTGGAATTACAGTGAAATGCAAAAGTTGTATGTGGCCCACTGGCCGCATACTGAGTCTATTCACGCCAGGCCACCCCTCCACACCTGGACTTCAGGGGAATGCAGTAACACAGGATGCAGAGTAAATACTCCTGTGGAACTACTGTGGGCTGGCTGATGCGATTCTGCAGAACACAAGAGTTCCTTCCATAAGGTGTGAACTCTGACCCCTTAGTGTCTGGGGAAGGACTGCTCACTGCAGGCTTCCTGAGCTCTGAGGTCGGGCGATTGCTAAGACCTCCCACCGTGACACATTGCCCTGCTCTGCAGCTTGCTTTGCTCTTTTTCCTCACCCTTACCTACCTGAGCTTATACCACACAAAGTCTCAAAACCTTAAACTTAAATTAATTGCTTTTAGAAGGTCTAGGCTAAATGATAAACTTAAAGATGTGGTTACCTCTGGGGAACAGGGATAGGGCACTAGTAGAATGTGACATAAGATTATTCATTTCCTTAATAAGCCTCTTGATTTTTAAAACAATCATCATGTGATACTTTCATAAAAATTAATTTAAATAGTTGATTCATGATAACTCCCATTTTAGATTGCTTATACCTTTTATAAGTTTTCCCCACAAAGGAGAGAAACAAGGTAATAATTATTTTACTGGCATTATAAGAACATTGTGACATAACTTTCTGCATTCATACACATTTCACAGATTTTTTTAAAAAACAACCCTTTTATGAAGTGAAGGAAGATGTCACCTTCAAATCAATACTCCTTGTATCCTGCTTAAAAGTGCTATCTATATTCCTGAAATGGCAGCAAGTGCTTCATTGCAGAAGAGCAGTTAAGTCAATCTATAGACTCATCATAATAAATTATAGAGGAACGAGAACCAGC